>OW569405.1:47185510-47609500 GCA_937654795.1 Cistogaster globosa
GTACTGCCGGTCACTAAGTAAGCTGTTGGGCTCCAGATATTTCACAAGATGAAAATTAAGCATACTTTCCATTACTTTGGAAAGTGCAGAGCAAATTGCGATTGGGCGGTTATTTTCAGGGTTGCTAGCCTCTCCCTTTTTGGGGATTGGTGTTACATTAGCAACCTTCCAACATGATGGGAACTCACCAACATGGTACAAAATGTTGAAAAGTTTTGCTAATGGACGCGCTAACGTCGAAGAGCACTGTTTCAAGACCAGTGCTGGAATTCCATCCGGACCAGGGGACTTGTATATGTTGAGATCCGCTAAAACCTTTTTAACTGCACGTGCTCGAAAGAATATATCTGGCATAGTTATTGATACTCTTTCCAGTGCGGGCAGTGGTTGATTGCTTTCCGGCAAGTAGGAGTTACTTGCAAAAATTTCAGCCAAGACGTTAGCTTTATCAACCGGGTCGTTAATTATTTGATCATCCTTTAAAAGAGGCGGAATTGAGGAACTAGAGTTATCCTTCACTCTTTTAACAAATGACCAAAAGCTATTGCTACCCCGAGAAGTAGTAAGAACTTTAGCACGAAGGCGCTGCTCGTATAAAGCTTTTTCGCGCCTTAGTACTTTGGCACACGAAGATCTCGCCTTTTTGCGTAGCAAATCAGTTACGGCGTTTTTGTTACACCGCCATATACTGAATGCTTCCTCTCTGGATCTGACTGAATTTTTGCACGTCTGATTAAACCAAGAATTCTTTCTTGGATTAACACGGATTTGCTTAGGTAAAATGCAAGTTTTCATTCCAAGCAAAATATTGTTCACAACCATTTCTGCCATGGCATCGACTTTATTGTCCAGAAAACAAAGTTTCCAATTTAAATGCCGAACAAATTCGTTGAGCTCAGCCTAACAAGCCTTTTCGTACATATATTTTAAACGTTTCGTGGCCATATTTGAAACGTTGTGAAGATTAGCGACCGAAAAGGAGGCGGAAATGGTTCAGTGATCCGAGTTGCCGAGAGACGCAAGAATACTTACCTCATACTTATCAGGGTGTGAGGTAAGGAAAAGGTCGAAAGTATTATGTTGTTGCCCTTCAACACACGAAATATTTTTTGACTCGTTAATTAATTGCGCGAGGTGGTTGTGCGCGGCAAATAGCTCAACATTTTGGCGTTCTAGGGTTGTACTGTTCGAATGGCGAATCCAAGACGAGTTGTGAACATTGAAATCACCAGCAACAACAATTTCACTGTTCGGACAGCTTTCTAGGATACTCGATATGGAATCGGAAAGGGCATCGAAGCCGGAAATAGATTTATCCCTTCCCGCGTTTGGGCTTCTGTATAAAAACCCGAAGTGTAAGAAGTGTGACCAGATTTTGAATTTAACCCAATGACAGTTAAATTCAGGATCATTTGTGCCTAATGATTGCTGGCACACGAACTCATTACGAATGTACATCGCAAGGCCCCTATGTAGACTAAAAAAGGTAGAAGAGAGTACCCAGGCAAATGAAAATCCTGTGGATCAGCATCCTCAGATACCTGGGTCTCACATAAGGCGAAAATATCGGGCCGATGGAGACAACTGTGTGCATACACAGAGAAGAAATTCGCTCTTAACCCACGTATGTTGCAGAAATCAATTCTAAATCTTCCTGTCATTACAAATGCAAAGATTTAAACCTTTTGTCTATTTTATAATACTAACACCCCTGTAAAAAACTGATGCTTTTGTTACTATTTAGTGACCAGTGTTATACCTTCGCCACTAACTAGTCAAACAACAGTTAACACAAAGGTGAAGGTAAAATAAAATTACAATTACTATAAAAAAAGAGGGAAAAAAACTAGAAAAAAGGAAAGGTACTATTTGTGGTACATTTTGCATCGTAAAGAGCAATAAAAGCCCTGAGCTGGTCACATGCGACCCGTCGTGCCATCACTGTTATTATTATTGTATTTTTTTTTCTCTTGTATTGATATGGTTTTTTCTGTGTTGATTTTATATGTATTGTTGTTGTAAATATTGCTTTGGTTGTTTTTTCTTTCTTTTTTGTAACTGTTATAAGAATTTATTTTTTGTTTGTTTGCTTATATGTATGTAGGTATTTTAATATTTTTGGTTTTATGTTGTTGATTTTTGATTTGTATTATTATTATTATTGATTAAGTTTCTGTTCGTATTATTTTTTTTTTTTTTTGTATATTTTTTTATGGCACATTTAGTTAAAAATTGACGATATATTTAAAAACACAACATAAATTAAAAGAACGACGAAACAAAAACGCGTGCGGATAGGACAAATGACAGAACACTACTCAATTTCATTAAAAAAAAAGAAAAACCTGTTAACAGAAAATTTAAAAAATTCGTAATTTCAGCTAAAACCCAAAATTCAATAAACAGTTCATTCACGTACGTTTGGCCTTCGTTATAAAGATTTTTCTGTTGACAAAATGATTCGAGACGAAATAAAAATCATATATTTTATTTAATTATTTGTCTGCTTATGAAGTTCCAAACATGGTCATATATTGCAGGGTGGATCTTAGTGTTTTCAATAATAATTATGTAAACGATTTACAGCCATACCTTAATTAGCGCGTAAGACGCGACGCAAAATATTTTTATTTATTTTATTTTATTTATTTATTAGACTTATAATTAAAATTAAAAGCTAATATTAAATTGACAATGGCAACGGGGCCTTCAGCTCAAAAATTATATTAAATAATAGTTAGCTTACATATATAATTATAATTTATAAAATTGAGATCATATTTCTTTATAAAGATTACATTTTTTAAGAAAATTTGTTATTGTTTTTATATTTTCAGTAGACGGATTTGATAATAAATCCAGAGGGTTAGTATTTCGAAAACATGATATTCTTGAGTTGAGGGTTTTTTGACATTCACACAGGAAATGGGAGGGTTTGGTTGGGTAAGTTATGTCGCAGTTGCAGAAAGATTGATAATTGATATTAAATGTTGGTCCGTGAGTTGCAAGTGTGTGACCTAGACGAAGTCTCTCTAACTTTATGTGATCTAGTCTACAAACCTGATGTTGATTTTGAGATGTGAAAGAGTCCAATGACTTCTTAGAAAAGTTAATTGTCCTGTACCAGGATGAGCTCAAATTAAAAATATGATCTGCATTACTTTCGGAAAGGGATTTTGAAATGAAGTTATCAGTGTCTTTACGGTTAAAATTATGTGTTAGGTGAAGAGGTTGTTTTGAGGCTTCTTTGGCGACAGTATCAGCTAGTTCGTTTCCCTGGATTTCACAGTGACCAGGGATTCACGCCAGTATGATGTTGGAAGGCTTGTTAATAGGAATGTTTCTGATTTTAGAAACATAATAGTTATTATTTGAAACGTTCTTGATTGACTGCAGAGAAGAAAGGGAATCTGAGCATATAACAAACTTTCCGTGATTTGCTTTTGCGTAGCATAGAGCTTCGTAAATTGCAATCAATTCAGCAGTATATATAGAGGTATGTGGGGGAAGAGTAGATACTTTGATAATTTCAATTTCAGTAGTTACGCTGAAAGTTGTGTGTGTATCGGTTTTAGAACCGTCAGTATAAATAAATTTATAATCTTTGAGGGTATCTTTTAACATAAAAACATCATCCTAAATTCAAACTTATTAGAGTTTGATTTATTCAGTTCATGAAGCGAAGTGTTTATGGATTCATTTTGAAAAAACCAAGGAGGAGGTTGTTTAAGTCTATTGTTAGAATATGGTATTTGTAATGGGATGCTAAGTTTTTTGCAGTTTTGCAAAACTCTATAAATAGTTGAGGGAGTTTTAGGAATTTTTTTTGATATAGTAACTTTTTTGAATATTTTCTTCGTAAGTATGTTGTTGCTACATAATGTACTTCGATAACGTTTTGTTGTTAGGATTTCGTTTTGGGCATAAAGCGGTGTGATGTTTGTTTCGAAAAGCATATTGTTAACTGGAGTTGAACGCAATGCCCCTAGGGAGGATCTCATAGCTGAATTTATAATAGTATTTAGTTTTCTAAGTTGTGTATTGGGGGCGTTTCCATAAAGTGGTAAACAGTAATTAATTTTTGAAAGGATTAAAGCTTTGGTTGCCGATATTAGAGTATTAGTATTGCATCTTAATTTTCTGTTCGAAAGGCACTTAATAATATTCAATCTTTTAATTAATACAGATCTTAGGTGATCTGTATGATCATTCCATTTATATTTTTTGTTAATGAATATCCCTAGAATTCTTAGTGTATCAACTTTGGTTAGATTTAAATTTGATGACTGAATGTTACAAGAGCAGTATTTAAGTCTGCATATATGAATATATTTGCATTTATTTCTTGATAATATGGCTCCTGACGATTCACCCCAAGTATTAATATTATCGAAAAGATTGTTGAGGTTGAGGTTTAGATTTTTTTCCCGACCAGATCGAATTATAAGGTTGAAGTCGTCTGCATATGCACAGAAATCAATTTCCTTGTAACGAGATATTATTTGACTAAGTTTATTGTATGCAATGATGAAAAGTATAACAGATAGTGCCGAACCCTGGGGTATGCCGTTTGATAGAGGGAAAGACTTTGAATAACAATTATTTATTCGTACCGTGATCCTCCTGTTGGTCATAAAATGGATAACATAGAGAATAATCTTTGGCCCGACTTTCCATTCTATTAACTGATCGACTATGGAATGGATACCTACTTGGTCAAATGCTCGTTCAAAATCTAGCGATATAATTGTCGCATGTTTTCGTAACGAGAGACACTTTGCAATTTGGTAGTCTACATAAAGCAGACTGTCAATTGTCGAGCTCCCCTTTCTAAAACCAAATTGACGGTCATTAAGTAATTTGTTAGAGGTAACAAACCACCATAACCTATTTGCAATTATTTTATCTAATATTTTAGACAGGCAAGGGTTTAGAGATATGGGGCCATACGAATTAATCATTGTCATGTCAGTTCCGGGTTTTGAAATCGGCAAAATTATACTATTTTTAAATTGCTGAGGAATAAAGCCGCAAAATATTGAATTATAAAGTTGAAGGATTCTCTTTTTGAAATTTGGTGGTAACATTTTTAACATTTTATATGTTATCCGATCTTGTCCTGGTGTCTTACCTTTTAAATTATTACATGTCGATTCGAGTTCAGTAAAAGAAATATTGTTTTCAATTTTTGACGCCTCGGGACATGGTTTATTCAAAACAGGGTTCTGCAGGACATTTTGCTTATTAATATTAAAGGTATTAGAAAAATTTGGGTCAGAAGATTTTTCCGACCAGAATTTGCCAAATTCATTACAAATTTCTAATTTATCAACTAGTTTTAGGTTTGGATCGGTAGACGATGAAATACAGTGGATGCCGGGTCTGGCTTTATATCCTGTAAAGTTTCTTATATTTGACCAGATTTTATCCGTGGGGGTAGATGGGTTGATTGAGGAGGTAAAAGTATTTATAGAATCTCTTTTGGACAGATTGACGTTTCTTTTATACTGGGCATTAGCTCTTTTGTAATTTAATAAATTTATCTGGGTCATATTTCTTTTAAAAATATGCCATAATCTGTTCTTTTCATTTTTTAGATCATTTAGGACTTGGTTCCACCATGGTACATTTATTTTTTTATTATGAGTTTGTGGTATAGATGTATTGGCAGATTGAAGTATGATTTTGCGGATATTTGCGGTTTCTTTATTAATGTTATTGGATATAGGTATTTGATGCATAATTGTTTCACATTGTTCCTGATATTTAAACCAGTTAGCTCTATATGTGTTAAATTTAGGTCTACGGAAATCAGTTTGTTCTATCGCTAAAGGAAAAAAGGAGATCAAAATTGGGTAATGATCACTACCACATAAATTTTTTTCTGTTTTCCACACAGCTTGAGATACTAAGCTAGAAGAACAAAAGGAAAGGTCTAAATGAGAAAAAGAGTTATGGGTATTTAAATGAGTTGGAGAGTTGTCGTTTAATAGCACGAAGTCAGAATTGTCAATATAGTTGGCTAACACATTTCCCCTGGAACTATTAAGGTGAGATCCCCAATTTCTATGAGGGCTATTAAAGTCTCCTGTAATTAAGGCCGGGACGTTTGTATTAAAAGCATTTTCTAGATTACGCGATGTGAAATTGGAGCTCGGAGATATATACACACTAAATATATGAACTTTAGAAATTATTTCTATGCAGACGGCATCAAAGTTGCTGCTGACGTTAATTTGCATTTGTTGGAGGGATTTGTGAACAAGTATTGCAACTCCACCGTATCTGGTAGAAGATGTATTAACTGCATATAGGTTGTAATTAATCGGGACGGGAATGTTTGATAATGAATGTAGGTGGGTTTCCTGTATGGATATTATCTTAGGGTTATGGGATTTAATAAGTAGCTGGAGTTCGTGATAATTATTTAAATATCCGTTCATATTCCATTGAATAATTTTAAGAGCCATTAGAAAAGTAGATCAGTAAAAAATATATGGAGAGTGTAGAAAAATAATTTAGCAAACGAAAATGAACACCTATAATAAAAAAATTAAGAGAAAACGTATGGAAATGGTAGTGGTGAAATAGATTTTTGCAAGAGCAGAAATTAAAATTTTGGTAAAAAAAATGAGCACTATTGAGTGAGCAGAAAAATATTAAGGAAGAATTACAGCCAATCGTAAAAAGTTTACTATCAAAATATTCAGAAACAAATTTTTTGGAAACAACCGTTATATTTGGTAAAAAAGAATTTCGAAAAGTATAGATCTCACTATGCGTTAGGTATAAAGGTTGTATGACAGGTATAGTACAAGATATTGTAGGGAGAGCTGCAATATGATATTTAAAGTATTTCTTGTAATAATATGAGGTTGGTGATTCAAATTTGGGGAAGAGTAAATTGAGGGTTTCAGTGACAGGAGACAACGTAACGGAGAGATTGGGAGAAATATAAGGTAGAGGATTGTATATGAATATAACTGATCTGAGAATAAGATTATTGATAAATATAAAAGAGCTGGTTAATACAGTAAAAAATAGTAATGGGATTATTTTTAATTGAGTAATTATGAATAAATAGATGTTATGTTCCTTTTCGTTTTTTGTTTAAAAAATTTACATACTGACGTTTGGATATTAATAAGGGCATAGAAAATTGCAAAAAACATTAATGAAATGATAAAATATAATGGGGTCATAAGGGACTATTAAGTTATATAATTCAAAATAAGTTACTTATTTCTTTTTGATTTACGGGTAGCTTCCTTAATTTTTTCCCTGAGTCTCTTAGTAGCATTTTTTGGCAGAATTATTGGGTTTTTTCCGGAGGTAGGTTGAGATGATGAACTGAGTTGATCCGTTTCCATTTCAGAAACAGAGTTGTCCAAATCGCTAGCTATTTCGGAGTAATCTTTAATTAAACGGGGGTTTGGGTTTTTCAGCTAGAGGTGGCATGGTAGAGCACGATGAAGTTGTGTTAAGTGTAGTTTTTGTGGCATCAGCATATGTGGTGTTTGTTTGGGAATGACGTTGTCTATAGATCATGGTAGCTTTCTTTTTACCAACTTTTTCCAACGTGATGATAGCCTGGATTTCTTTTTCTTTGAGGAATATTGGGCATGTTCTATCAAACGTTGGATGATTGAAAATTTCCACGTTTGAAATTTTGCAATTTATGCAGGAGGCCTGGTGTTCACATTTTTTATTATTTTCTAGATCAGTGTGAAAGGAGTTGGAGCAATTTGGGCAAATTTTTTCGTTCTTGCAATCTTTAGCAATATGGCCGTATTGCAGACAATTTTTACATTTCATTGGGAGGGGTATGTACGGACGAACCCTTACTTTTTCATAGCCGATAGATAAGTCGCTAGGTAAGTTTTAGATGGCAAAAGTTAGAATAATTAGGCCAGTCTCTTGAAGAGAACCATCAATATTTTTAAGGATTTTATTTACAGCAACAACATTCTGGTCTTTTAACTCTGTCAAAATTTCAGTTTCGCTAATTCCACGCAAGCCGTTGTAGTAAATAACGCCTTTAGCATAATTAAGCCCAGGGTGTTCCTTCAGAATCACCTGTATTTCAGGAGATAATGATGCAAGCTGAATTAGTTTATGTGCTTGATGAAATGTTTTTTTTTGTATTAGGATATTGCCACTAAGTAACTTCTTACATTGTAAAACTTCGCTTCCAGCGACACTATCTATTACTTTTTTTATTAGGAAGGGAGAGACGTTCGAAAGTGTATCCGAACTATTAACTCTTTCCATTACTAAAAACTTCTCACCGATGGTGATAATATTCATTTTTCTGGAATTATCCATGGTTATACCCAGTGGTGGTGGCTGACCACCACGATCAGGTGGAATATTCATTATAACAGTTTATAATCTTATATTATATTTATAACGAAAAGGAATCACTATATTAAAGTTAAATAGAAAGATCAACACGTGTATTAAATATGATATAGAAAACACGAGCCCGTTATGTTTATTACGTCTTTTCACAAAAAGAGCGATCAGTCGACTGTGACGCGACGCAAAATAACGCATGGCTTTTACGGTGAAATGACATACCCAAATAAAAGCGCAACGTTTTGTTGTGAGCAGTAATGTTAACTTATCATTTTTAATAAAACCCTATAAAATGAAATGCAAAACAGTGATAAAAACGCTAGATAAACCTAAAAAAAGCACAAATGTCATTAATGTTTTGTAACGCTCTCTAAATACTAAAAAAATATGTAAACAACAGTAGCTCGCAGGCAACTGCATTACCTGATGCGCTGTAAAAATTGGATTTTTCAATTGCTAAGCGTTGACGCTGTGCAATTTAGGGGTGCTTTATACATTTTGTATGTACATGAGAAATTTTGACAGATATCTTGTGCTTTACGCGCTAATTTAGGAATGGCAGTTACACATCAAAGTACAAATTAGAAAGGAAAAACATGAACTAAAGTTTTACAAGAAGTTTTACGAGAATTAATAAACTTAAAAGTAGAGCAATATAAATCGTTTGGAATGAAGAAAATTAGTGCCCGAGAAGTTAGATCAATGTAAGCCTTATTTAAAACCAATAATATAGTACAACCTTTTTTTAATTTACCGGAAAAAAGGAAGTGAAACATTTAAAAGCTGCTTACAAATTGGCGAAGTTTAATCGATAATGAAATGAAAAGTCATAAGGTATTATAATTTTACAATTTATCTTTTCAACATTTTATGTGAAATACTCTAAAAAATCTATACAAAAAATTTGTAAAAAAAAATGTGGTAGAAGAAAGTTATAATTGATTTCTTTTGTTTTTATATATTCTGCCCTAATTTCGCTTGAAATTTAAGAAGGATAAGCACCTCTACACCATTTTTCATTGATATTGAGAAAATTCCAAATAAAATTGAGAAAATTAAAAAAAATGAGAATTTCAATTTGAAATTTAGAAGTTTTCAAATGAAAATGAGAATTTCAATTTGAAGTTGAGAAAATTCCAAAAGAAAATGAGAATTTCAATTTGAAATTGAGAAAATTCCAAGTGAAAACGAGAAATCTTAATTTTAAATTGAGAAAATTCCAAACGAATTTTAGAAAGTTTTAAAAAATTAAGAAGTATTTACTAAAAATTTATAACATATTTGTATAGTTTTTTATTTGAGCTTTTAATTAATTGTATTTTTAACTTATTTTTTAAACACAAGGTCTTTAACTTTTATTTTATTTTTTCAATATTTCGCTACTCCTTTGTGTAGCATCATCAGGAAAAATATTTGTTTAAACATAAAATAAAACAAAAATAAGAAAGTAATAAATTTTTTTTCAAAACTAACATAAAACAAAAAATTATTTTGTCATATCAACAATTTTTTAGAAAACAAACATAAAGTACAAAATTATTTCTTATTTATCAAGTGTCTATAAATCTGAGCTACATTATCTGTGTCTGCCTTAAAATTAATTCTCTGTATTATTGGTGTATTAATTATTTGTAACATTTCTAACATATAACGACGTTTATAATTGTTTTCTGTGTTTATTACCGAAACATTTTCAAAGTTAGGATAGTGATTTAATCTAGCACAATGAGATGATATAGCAGTTTTTTGTGAATTAATATTCTTATATTTTTGATCAGATTTATGACCAGCAATTCTAGTTTTTAGTTTATTTTTTTGTTGTTCCTATATAAACTTTATTATAAATTTCGTTATCATTTCCGCTACAAGGAATTTTATAGACTAAATTTGACAATTCTACATTCGGTATTTTATCTTTAGTTTTACTAAATAGTCTTTTTAATGTATAGTGTTTTTTATATGCCATGCTATATTTATTGCAGTCATAAATTTTTGATTTCTCTAACCGTTCTGATATTTCAGATACATAAATCAAACTCTTATAAATCTTTGGTTCAATCAAAGATGATGAAAAATTAATTTCATTATATCCAAGCGTACCTGTTGATTTAGCAATAAGCACAATAGAAGAAAAACGGAATATTTTAGAGCAACATACTAATATAGCAAAGAGATTGTTTCTCCGTATTGTAAAATTTTGTATAAAAGATAATAGTTATTTTCAACATAATAGTAAATTAAACAACAGAAAGGATTACCGATGGGATCTCCTACCTCTCCAATTGTTGCTGATATTGTTATGGAGAAGTTACTAGACACATGTATAGGAAAGCTTAGTATTAAACCAGTAATATTGACTAAATATGTTGATGATTTGTTTTGTATAATATCTGAAAATGCAATTGATACTTTAGTAAAAACTTTTAATGAATTTAATCCTAGTATTAAGTTTACGATAGAAATAGAATGTGATTCAAAACTTCCATATTTAGATACTTTGCTTATTTAGAGAGGAAATAATTTATTAATAGATTGGTATCAAACACCAACGGCTTCTGCTAGAATCATTAATTAATATTCTAAACACAGCAAACGAATTATACTAAATGCAGATAAAAATTTAGTAGAAAGGATACTTATGATAAGCGATATTGGGTTTCATAAAAAGAATAAGGAAAATGTTAGAAAAATATTGAATAGTAATAATTTTCCAATTCAACTTACAAATAGATTAATCAGGCAATATATAAATAAGAATAATTTAAATACAGGAAATAGAAATATGATTGAACCAAAGATTTATAAGAGTTATATTTATGTACCTGAAATATCAGAACGGTTAAAGAAATCAAAAATTTATGATTGCAATAGATATAGCATGGCATATAAAACACACTATACATTAAAAAGACTATTTAGTAAAACTTAAGATAAAATACCGAATCTACAATCGTCAAATTTAGTCTATAAAATTCCTTGTAGTGGAAATGATAACGAAATTTGTAATAAAGTTTATATAGGAACAAAAAATAAATAAACTAAAAACTAGAATTGCTGGTCATAAATCTGATCAAAAATATAAGAATATTAATTCACAAAAAAACTGCTTTATCATCTCATTTTGCTAGATTAAATCACTATCCTAACTTTGAAAATGTTTCGGTAATAAACACAAAAAACAATTATAAACGTCGTTATATGTTAGAAATGTTACAAATAATTAATACACCAATAATACAGAGAATTTATTTTAAGGCAGACACAGATAATGTAGCTCAGATTTATAGACACTTGATAAATAATAAAAAATTTTGTACTTTATGTTTGTTTTCTAAAAAATTTTTTATATGACAAAATAATTTTTTGTTTTTTTGTTTTATGTTAGTTTTGAAAAAAATTATTATTACTTTTTTATTGTTGTTTTATTTTATGTTTAAATAAATATTTTTCCTGATGATGCTACACAAAGGAGTAGCGAAATATTGAAAAATAAAATAAAATAAAAGATAAAGACCTTGTGTTTAAAAAATAAGTTAAAAATACAATTTATAATATATATATGTATATACATACATTTATTTTATATAAGTGTATAAAAGTACAATTTTCACTGCAGTTATTTTGTTTCAGGCTTTAAACATGTAGGCCCTTCAAATGACACACATATATAAAAAAGCAATAAGAAATTTACGGTTAATGTTTCATTCGAGCAAACAACATGGAGTTTAAAGATAATTGTGTAATTTTTTTCATTAGCATGAAGCGTGGTGAAGTGAAATGACTCATTCCGTGTCGTCACTTCTTACACGAAAAATGTTGAACTCGATGTATATCTAATTGTCCTATATGTAGAGGTGGAGTAGAAGGTAAGTATAATATGTATGTGATATATGCGACAGTAAGGATGTATGTAAAAGTAATGCGTTTAATTTCTACATATTTATTTTCTTAGAGTCGGAACGCTTCTTACGGAAAAATATAAAACTTATTCCGATACGGATCGTAACCGTATTGTTGATGCAGCTAACAAAGGAATACACAGGATAGAATTAGCTTTATCTTTAAATATTTGCTACAAAACTGTCCATCGATGGGTTACCCAACCATTGCGAAGAGGTGGTAAAAAGCCTTGCTCTTTAAACGATGTAGAAGTTAAAAATATTCTTGATTGAGTGAAAAAAAGACCAGAATTAACTCTTCGTGAAATTGTCGAAAAAATAAACAAGTTTCACTCACAACTGTGTGAAATACACTGCATGGAAAAATTTATTCTATAAAAGCTGTCAAACCCATATCAATGAATACTCAACTAAATAAAGAAAAACGTGCAGTATATGTACGAAAAATTAATGATTATGTCAGAGCCGGAAAACAAGTGGTATGGATAAACGCGACCAACTTTAACTTATTTTGTCGTAGGAAACATGGTTGGTCTCGTATTGGACTCCGCACAGTGCAGTCAATACCTACATCCCTTGGGCTAAATATTCACTTGATTGGTGCAATTGGTACTTCAGGCATTATTCAAATGGATAGCTGTAGGGGTTCGTTTGGAGCTAACGGCGCAAATGAATGGGTCAAAGGGTTTCTGGATAGGTGGGAAGCGTAAGGAAATGAATTATCAGAACTGGTATTGGTATGTGACAACGCTCCTTGTCATAGTCGTCTGGAACGAATTTTTGAAAACTCTCCAGCTACACTTTTACGATTGAGCCCTTTCTCACCAATGCTTAGCCCCATTGAAATTGTTTGGTCAAAAATAAAAAGTAAGGTAAAGACAAAGATGAATGTACCAAATGTAAGTCCCCCTAATGTGGGAGAGTAGCGGCTTCTTTTTTTAGAAGAGGTAATCAATCAATCATTCAAAAACATGTATAACTAGTGGAGATTGTAGTAGAGCTATACAACAAACTACAACATTTTACCAATCTGGTCTGAATTTGGAAAATATGTCCGTTGGTCAATAATTCTACATACATGGACTCTTAAAATTTTTTTTTTTTAATTTCCATAATACCTATGTTGTAAATTACTGTTAGTTTAATAGAAGAATTAAATTTTATAATTAAATTTTCTTAGTTTAAAATTATAATTTCTTAATTTCATTTGAAATTTTCTAAATTTAAAATAAGAATTTCTCAATTTCAAATGAAAATTCTCAATTTTATTTGGAATTTTCTCAATTTCAAATGAAAATGGTGTAGTTGTAAATTACTTGCCAAACAATTTTAAAATTAAAACAGAGAACATTGAAAACAGATGAATGTTAATATCTGCTAGTATAATTTATAATAACATAATTTAAATTTTTTATGGTTACCATTTCTATTAATTTAGAGGTTAAACAAAATGTTAATAAAAGGCAATGCGCCAAAAAATTTAAAAACCCCTTTTAAAGTTTTATTTTTAATCAAAGTTGGAGCTCTAACTTTCATTTATTAATGATTAATACTCATTTATGAATTTAACTGACAAATTAAAAAATTTGACATATTGGTGTCAATTATAATCAAATTTCTAAATGTAACTGACAAAAAAATACATCGAAAGGGGGCAACACATAAGGCTTGTTTTTACTAAAATCCTAATTTTACATAAAATAATAATAATAATAATAAAAAAAAATAAAAATAATAATAATAATAATAATAATAATAATAATAATAATAATAATAATAATGATAATGATAATAATAATGATAACAATAATGATAATAATAATAATAATAATAATAATAATAATAATAATAATAATAATAATAATAATAATAATGATAATAATAATAATAACATACTCCAACATTAATCCGGCAGCATACGTGGACTCCACTTGCCTTTTTATCTTTTTGCTATAGTAGAAATATCTTGGTGGAAACTTTCGCCGTGTTCATCGCTAACGGCCCCCAGATTTTCAGAAAAGAAGTCTAAAGGTGAATGTAGAAAATGTATTTTCAACGACATATTACACCCTTAAGCCTTATATGCAGATAAAAGCTCTTCGACAATACTTTCATAGTCATTCAATCGGTAGTTTCCGAGAAAATTTTGAGTCACTTTCATGAAGGATTGCTAAGCTGATTTTTCCAAATCACTTAGCTTTTCTTTTAATATGTTATCCTTCATTAATTGCCTGATTTGAGGACCAATAAATACGCCTTCTTTAATTTTTGCTTCGCTCAGTTTAGGGAACTTTTCTTTCAAATATAATTACCATCACAATTCTTATCCATAGCTTTAACAAAATTTTTCATCAGCCTAAGTTTAATGTGTAAAGCTGGTAGAAATATATTATTCAGCTGCACTAAAGGGGGATTTTTTATATTTTTTTGTCCTGGAGTAAGGGAGTCCCGTTTAGGCCAGTCTTTCTTAATATAATGGTTTTTTCGGTCGCTGCTGTCCCACTCACAAATAAAACAACAGTATTTTTTGTGTTTTTTCAAGATAAATTTAATAGATTCATAAGACTCTTTCATATTAGAAGCCTACTTCGGTGGTATAGACGGAAGTTCATTTCCGATGTGTAAAAGAACAGCCTTCAAACTTACTTTTGATCCATCTATAAATAAACTCCATTCTTCTGCTTTGTATTCTATATCCAAAGCGATCATTAGGCCACAGACAATATTGCAATAAACCAACTGATCTTCTTGTAAAAAATAAACTTTTAGCGTTTGATCTCGATTGCGAAAGTAACATTCTTTTGTTTTTGGTTGTAATAAATTCCATCACTTTAAACGAGAGCCCAAAAGTTCTGCCGGTTTTTTTGGAGAAATTTAAGTCACGTACAAAATCATTAAGGTCTCCTTAAGATAGTGGCTCATTCGATGAGGAAGCTTCTTGGAAGTCAGGATCTAAAATTTCGGATTCTATTATTTCCTGTGTAGCGGACAGATCGGAACTTTTAGGTGGTTCCGGTATGGGTAGTTCCTTACTGTGAGGGACTGGTCTTTTTGCAGATGACATGTTAGGATACTTAATTCTACTTTTTGTTTTTATTGTAATATCTTTTATATCAGTTAAACCGAAATAACAATCAGATAAGTGGTTCGTTGGTTCCGTCCAGATCATCCAGTAAGATGACCCACACATGTAACACAACAGATATGTGGAACCCTCGCTTTGTCTTATTGTCCGATAGCAAAACCAAATACTGTACACATAACTTGGTTACTAAAGGTGTCTAATTTCTTCGCTGAGTTTTAAAAGTAATGTCTCCACATATATAACAAAACTTGTCAGGATCATTTATACACTTTCTTGACATTATATAAGAATCAATTAACTAAAAAAACAGTAAACAAAACAACGCTCTTGAAATAGTAAGCACTCCGTGTGAAAATAAAACTAAAGCATGCTTGATCTTAAATTTTGTGGGTAGTAGCTGTAACACAAAAACAAGACCTGATGGAATCAAAGTAAACATTGATTTTATATTAGGGTTAATTTAGTATTTCAAAATTAGTAGGCACCTTTCTTATTACAAAATTGTGTTGACCAGTGTAATCATAATTATCATAATAATAATAATGATAATAAAAATAGTAATAATAATAACATACTCTTTTCACGGTTAATGTTTATGTTTCTTTGTCTGTTTTAGGTAACCTCTGATTTAACTTGTGTGGAGTCGTCCGTATCAGTGCTCCAAAAAGACAATTGTGAGTACATTGGAAGCATTGATACACCAGCGTTGTGTAAGTAGAAATTAAAAATATGCATATTAATTTGCCATTTATAATTTTTATTTTACTTTGACCAGTTAAATAGGTATAGAAAATTAAAAGAAAGAATTATTAGCATGCATTTCATTAATGAAAAGTATTTATTAGACACATTTCCAAGACATATTTTACAATTTAAGTAAATTTGCAGTATTTCCATGTGCATCGTTTTTTAGTTTTAGTTTAATTGTAGATAAAAATTATTCTTATTATAGTTTTTAATGGCCGTAGTTTAGTATCAATAAATTTAGATTTTGTTGTATTTATGCTGAACATATAAGTCGCGTGTCCGCTCTCTTTCTTTGCTAATGATTTTCGTTGTCTATGTTATTTTGCTTTTTCTTAATTTCCGTTATAAAAAATTTTTATTATATATCGTATTACTCTAGTTTATAGTGGTTTAATGCAAGATGAATCTTTTTCCAAATTTACAATTTGTAATTTTTTGATACTATTTTTTTTTCAATTCTCCTTTTATGTTGCAGCGATATTCGATATTTTAAACTAAACATAACCAACAAAAAATCCCCACAAAATTCAAGCAATGCTTTATTGCTTATTCCTCTTTCTTCACCACTAAACAAAAATTTCATGCTAGCTTCATTAAAAATTGCATAGTGTAAATGCCGGAACGGACGGAATTTTAAATGGTTTTCAATCAATTTTGAATGCTTTTTAATACCTATACTCTCCATTATACGACAAACCATTTTTCGATGGTTTAAAATACATACAGTTTGTTTTCATTGTCTCTGTTGGCTAAGTTAATAGCAATTGACTTAGGTCTGCAATATTATCAAATATTTTCTAATATTTCCGTGTGCAAATATTAGTGATTTAGTTCCATGGTCACTATTCATCTTATTTTCTGGAATAGCAAAAAAAAAAAACCATTCGGCTGCTAAACTTTTTGTTATATTCTTATTAAACTTAAAACAAAACCAAAAATAATATAAAACTTAAGCTACATATTAGCAATGAACTGCTTTTTGATAATTAATGCTGATTATATTTAATTTTATAAAATTATACAATAAATTATATATTTACCTTTCCAAAAAATTTGATGAAGGTACATTTTTACTGTGCCTGGTCAATTGCACGTCTAATGTACTGCGTTTATTCCTCTTTATCTCAAACTGTAACACAATCTAAAAAAGAGTTTAAATACAAATAAAAAGTGTTGTTTCCAAAGAAAGAGTGTCGTTTGCACTACGTTTCTTTATATCTTAGAAAATGTCCTACAAAGCTTGTGCGCCTCATATCAGAGAACTCGGGGAAGCAGTATTTAATAGCTTTAAAACCACCTAAAAAGGGACCCTAGAATATTGTAATATGTGGTGTGTGAAAAGATGCTTGGGAAAAGGAATCTTTTGTTTTTTTTTGTCTTGTTATTACTGAGCGACTAAGACACGCAAATCTGTTTGGCGGCGAGCGCCTAATATCTCTATATTTATCCGGCGGAGATACGCCAATTGGTCAGCGTCTAGCGCTTAATTTACCTTTATGTTTATACGGCCAAGGTCTGCCGTGATTGCGAGCAAGGTTTTCCAAAAACTAAAGTTCCTGTCAAGCTTCTTTCTTTATTTATACAAAAAATGTTCAGCTTAAAATTAAAAACTAAAAGTAAATATTGCTAATTAAGCATTTTTCTTTTCACGGTCAATAATTGCATTCAACTGCTGTGTAATTAAACACCTTTGTTGACATAAAATGCAATGATCGATAGGGAAAGAACGTACCTGTGTATTATTGCAATGCATAAATTAAATTAAAAAGAACATTTAAAAGTATGATGTGTGTATTATTAAAATGCATGCATAAATTAATAAAACAAGAACATTTAAAAGTATGATGTTTGCTACATATATATATATATATATATATATATATATATATATATATATATATATATATATATATATATATATATATATATATATATATATATTTAAATATACTATTAGTTTAGAATGTAGCAAACATCATACTTTTAAATGTTCTTTTTTTATTAATATTAATAGTATATTTAAATACGTAATGTATATGCTACGTTCTAAATTTATAGTTTATTTATAAATTTATAGTATATTTAAATACGTAATGTATATGCTACGTTCTAAATTTATAGTTTATTTATATATATATATATATATATATATATATATATATATATATATATATATATATATATATATATATATATATATATACAGTATTGTGCAAAACCTAAGAAACATTGCCCAATATTAGCTTCTGAGTCAAATTATGTTTAAACGAACATATTTCAATTCAATGTTTTAATGCAGTTTTATTAGTTTCTGTGTCATACAATATTACAAAAAAAATTTGTAATTATTTCTCACCTAACGGTTCTTTTAGTACAACAACAAAAATTACTCACAAATTCATTGGGCAAAACCCAACGGATCTGACGTTGCCAATAATATATTAAATAGATCTTCATTTGTTGAATTCCGTGAAATTTTCCTAGTATTGTGCTCTCTACAAAATATGTAATCCTTGTTCCTTTTTTCCTGAGCCTCCTCTGATAGATCTCCAAGTGGCACCAAATGATATTTAATGACATCTTCACCATGATAAAGGATTTTGTGAACTGTTGCAGACATATTTCTCCATGGGTAGTTAGTTGTATATATTTTTGCAGTTTCCTTAGCATAATCTCCAAATTTTCTACAGTCAATTTCTTCATTCCACGCAAGTACTTCTATTATTATTTTAAATCTGAAAATAAGGTTAAAATCCACTCCTGTTATTTCAGATGCTGTTTCTGGATCTGAAAAGAATCTTCTTGCGGTATTGCCATCATTTGTATTGCCTGACCCTTGTTTTGGCTGATCTATAATCAGTCCACGTTTGCGATATTCATCTTGAACATGTTTCTTTTTTGAACTTCTTAACTCTTTGTGGGTCTCGTTGTTTCTTATTGATCCTGAAGACCCGAAATCCAAATCATAACTGATTTTTAGTATGTGTTCCATAAGTCAAATTCATATGCATCGGTATTATCTTATGATTTTGCTGGGACTTGGTTTAATTGGGTTGATATTGCTTGGCATATAATGCAGCTGGATGCAGCCTTCGTGTTAGTCAAAGCCTGACCCACTTTTCCATCTATCATTGTCAGGATTAACTGGTAGCGTACTTCAATTTGCTGCCCATCTAACTGTAATTGTAATGGCTGTAGTGTTGTAATTTGGGCCTTGATATCACTAATTTCTTTATTAGTAACATCATTTGTTTCTTTTTTGAATTGAAATTTGATTGGCCTGCAGTATTTCGTAGAAGATGGTGTCTCATTTTTCCAAATATCCATTGTTTGCGTTGTACTAGTCGAAGGCTCTGAATCTTCCAAAATCTTTTTCAATCGCAATGGTACAAATGATACCATGAACATATCTGAGTCAGAAATATTTTCACATGCAGCTTGTTTATATTGTTTTTGTTCCGAAGAACCATCACATCCCCATTTACAAAAAAGAATTAACTTTGTGTTTCCGTATTTCTTCAACTCATTTCCTGTTATTGATTGCAGCAAGCGTTCGGCTGTGTGTTCAAGTAAAGATTGTAGTTGTGCCTCTGCCGAAATTTGTGTGATTGTAATATTGTCCTTTGATGGCAAACAGTCCATTTTAGCTGCGGTTATGTGATGATATGCTTGATATATATTTGAGCCTTTTTCAATCGCACGCTGTCTGAGTTTAATATATTGCTGTTTTGTTAATTTCAAATCCAGAAATAATGCTAATGCCTCCTCATTTGTGTACTGTATTGCATCATTCGGAGTTGGTATACTTTGAGGAATCCGTTTTGTTCTCGGTGGACTAGCTTTAACAACTTTTTCAATGATATCCACTTTTGTAAATTGGTTCTGTGATCGTAATTGATGTAGCAAAGATTCTTTTATATTTGTAGAACCAAAGGCATCGTTAATATCTTTAAGCTTCCGCCTCTTAGATCTATTGCTGCAGTTGTCCACTAATGATTTGCGTGGTCTTCCAGCCTTGTTTTGCTTTGCTGTTTCTGCAGCGACAGTAAGTTGACCTTCTAACCACTTTGCACTTTTTATATAAAATTTTTGTTTACTGTTCATAACTTCTTTGTAGCGTTTTTTTAGTGCTTTGACGAAATTATATAATTGCTCTTGCATTTCGGTGCTACACGAATTTAAGTTTAATTTTATTTTAACGTAACTAAGAACATCTTCCTGATTTTTGTTTTTAAAATACACTTCGGCCAGTTCTTTATAACTGAAGCTCTCCATTTTCTTTTGAATATTTTTATTTGCGTTTGTTATGTTTTATCCTTACACTTAAAGGATTAAGTTATTACTGAGTAATCCCTTAACGAATCCGTACCTTTATAAATTTTTAGATACATGTTCTTCACACACTGATCTTTAATTAAATTGAACAAAACTGCACTCATGCGTCAATATGGGGTTGTTTTTTAACTTTAGTGGTTTAATGTCGTAATTATTGTTATAAAATTTTTTATGACTTTGGTTGACCCTAACATTTGGTAACAGGTAAATTTAGAAAGAGATCATATGCTCTGTAGAGCCCATTGTGATAATTTTATTACTTATTTTTTGCTGATCAAAACAAAGCCATTAAACCCTTTCGAAGGTATTATATTTATTTTTTTTAGTTATACGTAGCTTAAACTAAAAAAATAAACTTTTAGGCAAAAAATGAAAATTTAATACACCATTGTATATGAATTTTTTTCGAGTAATTTCATTACAATGAAAAAAGTGTTCTACAGGCGGCTCGTGCCTTAAAGAGGACAATTTCACCTTTCTCGTGTATGTATACGTTTCTTGTTCCCTTTTGTTCCCTAGAAGTTCTGTTCCACTTAAGTTTAAATTTGAGGAAAATATAGTAGTTTCATAAATATTTCATAACGCCCCTAATATTAAACGCTAGAGCTGTGCCTACTTACAACAACTAAAGACAATAATCCTACCAACATTATAAAAAAAACCGCAGACCATTATCGATGATAGCTTGCGAGTAGTAACTATTTAATTTTGGTAAAAAACCAAAGAAAAACACCTTTTTCTGAAATAAAAAATAAGGTTGAGTTTGACAGCATGCCACGCCCACTATTATCAATATTTTAACATAATTTTTTGGCTACCTTAATTTGGATATATTAACTATAAAATGACGTAAAAATTTTAAAAATCGGTGACAAAAAAAAATCTACTTTTGGCCAACGAAAAACGATTTTCAGCCACTGTGCGCCGGCCAACAAAAAAACAAAAATCATAAATAGGGACAATAATTTATATTTTTATTTAAATGACCTCCAGCTATTACACGGCGATCCTGCCAAATTTAGAAGAAACTTCTGTGCCAGTCACAAAAAATAATTACACCGCAGCACCTACCAATAAAATAAAGACTTCAGCAAAACAACAACCACAACCAATCACAATCGAGGAATATTTGAAGCTGCAGCAGCGCAGAATTGAAGAAAAATTAACTGCAATCCCGCCAACACAAAAGCCAAAGAGAAGAAGAACAGGCATAATTGTAAAGCTGCGAAGAAAATTGGCAGCTTTAAAAAATACGTTGTCATCCGAAACACCACCATCTTGGGAACGGGCCACTGAAATTTGGGAGCAAATCGATACCATAACTCTTGAGTTAAAATCTCACAAACACAAATAAATTTTTTTTTAAAAAACAGTCAGTCACACGCCATTATGTGGCATTAAAAATAAATTTTATTTTAAATTTTTTTATTTTGCAAAAAATACAAATAATATAATATGTTTTTCTCGCAAAATAATTTATTTTCGAAAATTATATAAAAAAAAAGAAATAAAACGAAAAAAATTAGGAATTTTATTCAAACGTTATAAAAACTTATTTTTATTTAATATTTTTAATTCGGGGGTGGAAATGTACAACGTACCTTCAGCGGGATATACAAGAGTATGAAATGTAGCTTAACAAAAGAAAATCTCTAAAGCGATGAGAAGTAGCCAAAAAGAATTTCGTTAAGCTTACAATAGGCGAGTTCTTTACTTTGCACGTAAACATCCCGCCCCCCTTGCACGACTGCAACAAGAGGATCTAAGGAAAAAACGCACACGCAACTATTATAAATGTACAATTTCAAAAATTCATTTTACAAATTCATTGTTCTTAAAACTAATTAACAAATATTAAATAATAAAAAAAAAAATGTTACACAATGTTCCCCGAGTGGACATTAATAACGATCGTGGCGGGTTGGCCACGATAACCTCCGTAATTCGGCTGATTTGGCTGGTAATAGTGTTGTTGTTGTTGCTGTTGATAATGGTGGTGGCTCTGAATTTTCTGCTGGTGTCGTTTTTGGCGCTGCGCATGGTGTTTATTCACTTGTTTTTGGACCCTCTTTTTATACTTCGTATTATTTTGCTGTGGCGTCGATGTAGTATTAGATGCTCCTTGGCGTTTAAAACGATGAAGCATAGTATGATGCTCTTCCAAACACTCGGTACATCGCTCTCGACTGTCACAGTTACGCATAATATGCGTGGTCGCAAAACAATTAAAACAATACTTAAGCCTTTTCACAGTTTTAATGCGCTCATCGATCGTCATTCTTCTGAAACGGTAGCATTTCCGAAGCGGGTGATCTTTTTTGCACAACCTACATGCCGGTTCGTGCAACGCACTAGTCCTAGGAACGTCGACTTTCAAATGGGCGATGTACCTCAAGGCGACGAGATTCAGCCATTTTTCTGTTAAACAAAAGAAGAGAAGAAAATGGAAGAAAACAAACGAGTTAAAACTATTCTGATACGGGTAACAGAACAAGCTTGACAATAGGACGAGTTAAAATACCTGAAGCTGTTCTTAAATTACAAACACGAGGTTTAGAATCAGTGCCTAAGTAAACCTTCTCTACACGTCCCAACTTCCATTCATTCGGTGGTAAGTTGTCTTGACGGATAACGACAACATCTCCTACTTGAAACTCCCTTTTGGGATACTTCCACTTCACACGTCTGTGAAGCTCTTTCAAGTACTCTTCCTTCCACCGAATCGCAAATTGGTGGTGAAGTACCTTCAATTTTTGCCATCTGTTAGCGTGACTCAAAGATAGATCGGACATGTCAGGCTCAGGGGGAGTAAGTAAGGGAGCACCAATCAGAAAATGACCTGGTGTTAACGGAGTGATATCATAGGAACTCTCATTCATAGGGCAAAGAGGCCTTGAGTTTAAACATGCTTCTATTCGAGTAAGCATGGTCGTAAATTCCTCATATGTAAACCGTTGAGCATTTGAAATTTTCTTTAAATGTGTCTTAAAACTTTTGACACCAGCCTCCCAAAGACCACCCATGTGTGGTGCACCTGGAGGTATGAAATGCCATTCAATCGCACTTAAGCTGTGTAGGGCATGAACCTTTTCTCTCAGGGCAGAGAGAAATGTTTTTCTATCAGCTTCAAGTAAATTTGAAGCACCAACAAACGCAGTGCCATTATCGGAATATAAATGGGATGGGCAACCACGTCGCGAGAAAAATCTACTAAATGCGGCTAAGAACGTTTCAGACGACAGATCGTTAGTCGCCTCAAGATGTATTGCTTTTGTCGCGAAACATACAAAAACAACCACATAACCTTTCGTTATTTTGCAACCCCTTCCAACGTAAGATTTAATTTCAAACGGCCCGGCAAAATCTAAACCCGTATGGGTAAAAGGCCTGGAAAGGATTGTTCTTTCGGGGGGTAACGAAGCCATTAATTGCTGGCTCGTTTCTTTTCTAAAGAGAATACATCTTTTACAATTACGAATTATACCACAAATAAGATTCTTTAAATTCGGGACCCAAAATTCCATTCGAATAAGACGCATCATCAAAGCCTGTCCACCATGAATCGTGCATTTATGGACATGTCGCACAAATAACTTTGTAAAAGTTGCCTCATATGGAAGTATAATTGGAAATTTTTCATTATATACCAGACCTGGTGCTTGTACAAGACGCCCGTTCATTCTAATAAGACCATTTGAGTCTATAAATGGGTTTAAGGAAAGCAAACGACTTTTTGAGGGTAGTGGTATATCTTTTGACAAATACTTATATTCTTCAAAATAAGTCTGCTGACATATAAGAATTAATCGATTTCGTACAAATCTCACTTCAGCTGGCGATATTTCTAAAGTTGGATACAAGCTGCTGCGCAAACGGAGAAAGCGCAGCAACCGAAACCAATACGCAATAACCCTGATTGCACGGGGTAGCTCTGAAAATCTTTTCAGTATATCAATTGGTTTTTGTGTTTCTGAATCCAATTTAACACATTCCAGGTGCGCATGAATGCTAACTAATTTTCGAGGCCATTCATTTACCGGTTTTGACAACCAATGAGGCCCGTGTCACCATAAGGAATTGTTTATTAAATTAAGCGCCAAAGATCCACGACTAGCTACATCAGCGGGATTATTTTTAGCAATTTCAGACAAGACAGCACGTTTTGTGACCACACTTCTATTAGGCTGCTTTACGAGTTTAAAATAAAAACAATCATTTTGAGCGTTCCAACGCAAGCCTAAAGTTTTTGTTGTGCTCGCATCTGAAAACTTTAAAAAATCTGCATCAAGCAAATTTTCATTCGGAATATTCTCTAAAAGACGTATATTGTTAGCGGTCCATTTACGGAGAATGAAACCAGCTGAAAGAAGAACTCCAATGAGTTCATCGCGTCTTTTTAAACCATCTTCTAGCTCATGCGAACCAGCCAATAAGTCATCGACGTACATATTATCTGTTAACATTTCGGATGCAGCGGGACTGCGAACTTTGCAATCATTCGCCAATTGCAGTAAAGTTTTTATAGCCAAATAAGGCGCACAATTGACTCCAAAAGTCACTGTTTTAAGCTCGTAGTCCTTAATTTCATCATCAGGATTACATCGGAAAAGAATCCTTTGAAACGTGGAATGATTGGGATGTATAAGAATTTGCCTGTACATTTTCTCTATGTCGGCATTAAACACATAACGATAAAATCTCCAACGGAGAATTAAAATAGTAAGATCTGCTTGTAATATCGGACCTGGGTACAAAATACTATTTAGACTTAAGCCACTCGTTGATGGACTAGACGCGTTAAAAACTACTCGAAGCTTCGTAGTTACACTGTCTGGCTTAATTACTGCATGGTGAGGCATATAATAGCAAGTAGCCTCAGAATCTAGGGGACTTGTTTCGCGCATATGTCCTAGTTCGATATACTCTTTAATAACGTTATCATACTGGGATTTTAAAACGGGATTTTTCAATAATCGCATCTCATTTCTTCTATATTGCGAGAGAGCAATACTTCGGGAATCGCCTAGAGACAAATGTTTTGGAAATTCTGGCCTAAAAGGTAAAGAAACGACATAACGGCCTTCAAAATTTCTATAAGTAGTGTTTCTGTAAAGCTTCTCACAGAAATCTTCTATTTGGGTTGTTCGGGGTACGGGGGGAACTTCCTCAAGTTCCCAAAAACGGGTCAGTTGATTATTTAGCTCGATACGGTTAAAATACGTTAAAATAGGAACAGATGGTCCCGATCGATCGATTTTACCAGTAACGATCCAGCCAAATACTGTATTTTACGCTACGAGATTGGCATTAGGATGTTTTCTGACTTCAGGAATAAACTGCGAATAAACATCACCGCCTAGAAGTATATCTACTTTAACAGATCTAACGTCTGCAGTTGATATTTCGGGGAAAAAGCTAAAATCTGTAGTCGGAATATAAGAAGGCAAACGCCCTGTAAGTTCTGAAATTACATAAGCCTCAGTTTGAATTTTAAAGTTCGGGTCGATTGGCGATCCAATCGATATGAGACAAATTTGCGAAGATTTTGCTGCTACGCTGCCATTCAGACCAGTAATTTCAGCCGTCGGAGCAGCTCGTACCGGAATAGCAAGATTCTTCTGCAGTCTTTTCGAAATAAATGTTGCTTGAGAAGCTGGATCAATTAATGCTCTAGCAGAACTTATAACATCCTTAGTTCTAACTTGGCAATACGTAGCGCCTAACAAGACGGTATGATCGGGATTTAATTCCACTTGGGTACTATACGTTTGAAAGGAACGAGTACCTGCCGAAGTAGACGCAATATTGTCAACGTTAGTGGGCATAGTAGCTTGACTAGAATTATGCGCATGAGAGTCTCTTGGTACAAATACGGGGGTGTTATCTATAGTAGTGTGTTGTACCATATTAGAAGTGAATCTAGTCGATTGATTATCCCTATGTAAGAGCGAATGATGTTTTTGTTTGCACATAAAGCAAACGTGTACACTTTTACAATTTTTAAATTCATGTGAAGTTGCTAAACAATTCGTACAACACTTAAATCGTTTTACTGTTGATATACGATCTTCTCCACTTTGTCTTAAAAAGGTGGGACACAATCTTAACGGGTGTTGTTCCTGACAAAGAACACAACGACTAACAGATTGTTTTGTATTAGCCTTAGTCGCAAAACTATTAATTCTCTTTGAATCATTATGAGCTCTTTTGGAATTATTCGTGTTGCTGGAATTTGAATTTTTATTCTGATTTGGTAACGGATGTGTCCCCTTTATGTCATAGACGGATTCTAAGGTCTGATAACGAGATGTTAAAAATTTGTCCATCTCATCCCACTTTGGCATGTTCGCATCACGTTTTATAGATTGTTCCCAGAGTCCTAAAGTATGCTCTGGAAGCTTAGTTGAGCAAATATAAACAAAAATTACATGCCAACTTTCCGTATTAACATTTAACATTGACAAATTCGTAATACAATCGTTAATGGTGCGTTGCAGCGATTTTAAATTTGGGCCGGTTTCACGGGTAACAGGGGGAATATTGAATAAAATCTTTAATTGAGCGTTAATGAGAACTCGCTTGTTTTCAAATCTATCTACTAAATTCTGCCAAGCTAGGGCAAAGCCATCATTTGTCAAAGGACAAGTTCGAATAATTTCATGGACTTCACCTTTCGTTTTCTGCAGTAGATAATACAATTTCTCTACTGGACTTAACCGAGGGTTATTTTTATATAAAGCGGAAAACATGTCCCGAAATGTAGGCCAAGTTACATAGTCCCCATAGAAAATCTCCGTATCGCACGGCGGTAAATGGATATTTGGAACTATAACTTGTGTTAATTCATTGGCCTGCTTCTGAGAAATTGCCTTTAGACGCTCTAAATTATCGGAAATGAGAGAAATACCTTTCACGTAGGTACTATAGGAAGACATATATTTCTGTTTAATTTCCTTCTGAAACTTCTTAGAATCCCCTTTGCCCAATAAATTATCATAAACTTGACGAATTTCTTCCCATAAACGATTTAGTTCTTTCCCATGGGTGGTTAACGTACCAACTCTATGTTCCGATTGAGGTATTAACGCTATAAAAGCCTCAAAATCGGCTAAACGATCGCACGATTTAATTAAATTATTCATATCCGCCATTTCTCAAAGTACTGGAGTTATAAGAAACAAAAAAAAACCGTTTTTCAATAAGAAATACTAAATTTTGATAAAAACGGGGAAAAATCAAATTTTTTCTTTTATTTGAACTATATTTTATTATCAATAGCTTTTCCAAAAAACGCTTAAATATTGAAAATTATTGAAGTGAAATTACACTGGCGCAGTTATTCGTATTAAATAAATCCGTAAAAAATATTAAGCACAGTGTAAAAGCACTTCTAATAAGAAAAAAAAAAAAATAGAATCAAAGGTAATTTGTTGCAACAATTAAATTTGGTGTACTTTTTTGCAGTATTTTTTACTTTATTTCCATCCGATAAATTAATTCGATAAAAATTTATATTCAATTTAATAAAATTCACTTAAAGATTACTTCAAAACCGAAAAAATTGAATTAAGTTTATCTGTATAAAAATAAACTTCACGAATACTCGATTATTCGTTCAATTAAATGTTGCAACACTAATATTATTAAAGTGAGTAACACAAACATACATATGTATATACACCAACCACCAGTAATAAAATTTCAGCTCTCTTATATTTGCACCTTTAACAGAATATATGTATATATGTAACTTAGGCACAACAAATTAATCTTTTAAAGCAATTGTTAAAGAATATGAAATAAAAAACACACAGCACTATATTTATTTGTGTTTTTTTTTTGTTTTATTTAATTTGTTTATTATTATGTTTATTATTTTTAACAAACTCAGGCTGTAAAAAAACGGAGTAATAAAAACAGCGTTAAGAGCGGATTAAACGAACAAAATTAACACTTTAAAGAGAGTTGTTATTCTTTTTATTCAAAAACTAAAGAGTAAAAATTGGCGGGAATTAATTTTAGTAGTTTTTTATGCACTGGTTTTGTTGGTAACTTTAAAAAAATGTTTTAAACGGAGAATATGTACATATGTATGTATTTTGCTTATGTAGTCATTGCACTTTATTATTTTGCTTTTATTTATTGTTCACAAACAATATGTTTATTTTTTACCACTTAATATGCACTTTTTTCGCACTAATAATTTTAAAAACACATACCTTTTTTCCAAAAAATAAAGTTAATAAAAAATTGATATTATCCAAAAAAATTGGCACCACAAATCGCAAAAAGGGTTTTTTTCCTGAAAATAAAATAATTTTCGAAATAAATTATTTTACTTTTCGAGTGAATAAATTTATCCGGTTCGATTGGACCAAAAATGTTTTTCTCGCAAAATAATTTATTTTCGAAAATTATATAAAAAAAAGAAATAAAACGAAAAAAATTAGGAATTTTGTTCAAACGTTATAAAAACTTATTTTTATTTAATATTTTTAATTCGGGGGTGGAAATGTACAACGTACCTTCAGCGGGATATACAAGAGTATGAAATGTAGCTTAACAAAAGAAAATCTCTAAAGCGATGAGAAGTAGCCAAAAAGAATTTCGTTAAGCTTACAATAGGCGAGTTCTTTACTTTGCACGTAAACATCCCGCCCCCCTTGCACGACTGCAACAAGAGGATCTAAGGAAAAAACGCACACGCAACTATTATAAATGTACAATTTCAAAAATTCATTTTACAAATTCATTGTTCTTAAAACTAATTAACAAATATTAAATAATAAAAAAAAAAATGTTACACAATGTTCCCCGAGTGGACATTAATAACGATCGTGGCGGGTTGGCCACGATAACCTCCGTAATTCGGCTGATTTGGCTGGTAATAGTGTTGTTGTTGTTGCTGTTGATAATGGTGGTGGCTCTGAATTTTCTGCTGGTGTCGTTTTTGGCGCTGCGCATGGTGTTTATTCACTTGTTTTTGGACCCTCTTTTTATACTTCGTATTATTTTGCTGTGGCGTCGATGTAGTATTAGATGCTCCTTGGCGTTTAAAACGATGAAGCATAGTATGATGCTCTTCCAAACACTCGGTACATCGCACTCGACTGTCACAGTTACGCATAATATGCGTGGTCGCAAAACAATTAAAACAATACTTAAGCCTTTTCACAGTTTTAATGCGCTCATCGATCGTCATTCTTCTGAAACGGTAGCATTTCCGAAGCGGGTGATCTTTTTTGCACAACCTACATGCCGGTTCGTGCAACGCACTAGTCCTAGGAACGTCGACTTTCAAATGGGCGATGTACCTCAAGGCGACGAGATTCAGCCATTTTTCTGTTAAACAAAAGAAGAGAAGAAAATGGAAGAAAACAAACGGGTTAAAACTATTCTGATACGGGTAACAGAACAAGCTTGACAATAGGACGAGTTAAAATACCTGAAGCTGTTCTTAAATTACAAACACGAGGTTTAGAATCAGTGCCTAAGTAAACCTTCCCTACACGTCCCAACTTCCATTCATTCGGTGGTAAGTTGTCTTGACGGATAACGACAACATCTCCTACTTGAAACTCCCTTTTGGGATACTTCCACTTCACACGTCTGTGAAGCTCTTTCAAGTACTCTTCCTTCCACCGAATCGCAAATTGGTGGTGAAGTACCTTCAATTTTTGCCATCTGTTAGCGTGACTCAAAGATAGATCGGACATGTCAGGCTCAGGGGAGTAAGTAAGGGAGCACCAATCAGAAAATGACCTGGTGTTAACGGAGTGATATCATAGGAACTCTCATTCATAGGGCAAAGAGGCCTTGAGTTTAAACATGCTTCTATTCGAGTAAGCATGGTCGTAAATTCCTCATATGTAAACCGTTGAGCATTTGAAATTTTCTTTAAATGTGTCTTAAAACTTTTGACACCAGCCTCCCAAAGACCACCCATGTGTGGTGCACCTGGAGGTATGAAATGCCATTCAATCGCACTTAAGCTGTGTAGGGCATGAACCTTTTCTCTCAGGGCAGAGAGAAATGTTTTTCTATCAGCTTCAAGTAAATTTGAAGCACCAACAAACGCAGTGCCATTATCGGAATATAAATGGGATGGGCAACCACGTCGCGAGAAAAATCTACTAAATGCGGCTAAGAACGTTTCAGACGACAGATCGTTAGTCGCCTCAAGATGTATTGCTTTTGTCGCGAAACATACAAAAACAACCACATAACCTTTCGTTATTTTGCAACCCCTTCCAACGTAAGATTTAATTTCAAACGGCCCGGCAAAATCTAAACCCGTATGGGTAAAAGGCCTGGAAAGGATTGTTCTTTCGGGGGGTAACGAAGCCATTAATTGCTGGCTCGTTTCTTTTCTAAAGAGAATACATCTTTTACAATTACGAATTATACCACAAATAAGATTCTTTAAATTCGGGACCCAAAATTCCATTCGAATAAGACGCATCATCAAAGCCTGTCCACCATGAATCGTGCATTTATGGACATGTCGCACAAATAACTTTGTAAAAGTTGCCTCATATGGAAGTATAATTGGAAATTTTTCATTATATACCAGACCTGGTGCTTGTACAAGACGCCCGTTCATTCTAATAAGACCATTTGAGTCTATAAATGGGTTTAAGGAAAGCAAACGACTTTTTGAGGGTAGTGGTATATCTTTTGACAAATACTTATATTCTTCAAAATAAGTCTGCTGACATATAAGAATTAATCGATTTCGTACAAATCTCACTTCAGCTTGCGATATTTCTAAAGTTGGATACAAGCTGCTGCGCAAACGGAGAAAGCGCAGCAACCGAAACCAATACGCAATAACCCTGATTGCACGGGGTAGCTCTGAAAATCTTTTCAGTATATCAATTGGTTTTTGTGTTTCTGAATCCAATTTAACACATTCCAGGTGCGCATGAATGCTAACTAATTTTCGAGGCCATTCATTTACCGGGTTTGACAACCAATGAGGCCCGTGTCACCATAAGGAATTGTTTATTAAATTAAGCGCCAAAGATCCACGACTAGCTACATCAGCGGGATTATTTTTAGCAATTTCAGACAAGACAGCACGTTTTGTGACCACACTTCTATTAGGCTGCTTTACGAGTTTAAAATAAAAACAATCATTTTGAGCGTTCCAACGCAAGCCTAAAGTTTTTGTTGTGCTCGCATCTGAAAACTTTAAAAAATCTGCATCAAGCAAATTTTCATTCGGAATATTCTCTAAAAGACGTATATTGTTAGCGGTCCATTTACGGAGAATGAAACCAGCTGAAAGAAGAACTCCAATGAGTCCATCGCGTCTTTTTAAACCATCTTCTAGCTCATGCGAACCAGCCAATAAGTCATCGACGTACATATTATCTGTTAACATTTCGGATGCAGCGGGACTGCGAACTTTGCAATCATTCGCCAATTGCAGTAAAGTTTTTATAGCCAAATAAGGCGCACAATTGACTCCAAAAGTCACTGTTTTAAGCTCGTAGTCCTTAATTTCATCATCAGGATTACATCGGAAAAGAATCCTTTGAAACGTGGAATGATTGGGATGTATAAGAATTTGCCTGTACATTTTCTCTATGTCGGCATTAAACACATAACGATAAAATCTTCAACGGAGAATTAAAATAGTAAGATCTGCTTGTAATATCGGACCTGGGTACAAAATACTATTTAGACTTAAGCCACTCGTTGATGGACTAGACGCGTTAAAAACTACTCGAAGCTTCGTAATTACACTGTCTGGCTTAATTACTGCATGGTGAGGCATATAATAGCAAGTAGCCTCAGAATCTAGGGGACTTGTTTCGCGCATATGTCCTAGTTCGATATACTCTTTAATAACGTTATCATACTGGGATTTTAAAACGGGATTTTTCAATAATCGCATCTCATTTCTTCTATATTGCGAGAGAGCAATACTTCGGGAATCGCCTAGAGACAAATGTTTTGGAAATTCTGGCCTAAAAGGTAAAGAAACGACATAACGGCCTTCAAAATTTCTATAAGTAGTGTTTCTGTAAAGCTTCTCACAGAAATCTTCTATTTGGGTTGTTCGGGGTACGGGGGGAACTTCCTCAAGTTCCCAAAAACGGGTCAGTTGATTATTTAGCTCGATACGGTTAAAATACGTTAAAATAGGAACAGATGGTCCCGATCGATCGATTTTACCAGTAACGATCCAGCCAAATACTGTATTTTACGCTACGAGATTGGCATTAGGATGTTTTCTGACTTCAGGAATAAACTGCGAATAAACATCACCGCCTAGAAGTATATCTACTTTAACAGATCTAACGTCTGCAGTTGATATTTCGGGGAAAAAGCTAAAATCTGTAGTCGGAATATAAGAAGGCAAACGCCCTGTAAGTTCTGAAATTACATAAGCCTCAGTTTGAATTTTAAAGTTCGGGTCGATTGGCGATCCAATCGATATGAGACAAATTTGCGAAGATTTTGCTGCTACGCTGCCATTCAGACCAGTAATTTCAGCCGTCGGAGCAGCTCGTACCGGAATAGCAAGATTCTTCTGCAGTCTTTTCGAAATAAATGTTGCTTGAGAAGCTGGATCAATTAATGCTCTAGCAGAACTTATAACATCCTTAGTTCTAACTTGGCAATACGTAGCGCCTAACAAGACGGTATGATCGGGATTTAATTCCACTTGGGTACTATACGTTTGAAAGGAACGAGTACCTGCCGAAGTAGACGCAATATTGTCAACGTTAGTGGGCATAGTAGCTTGACTAGAATTATGCGCATGAGAGTCTCTTGGTACAAATACGGGGGTGTTATCTATAGTAGTGTGTTGTACCATATTAGAAGTGAATCTAGTCGATTGATTATCCCTATGTAAGAGCGAATGATGTTTTTGTTTGCACATAAAGCAAACGTGTACACTTTTACAATTTTTAAATTCATGTGAAGTTGCTAAACAATTCGTACAACACTTAAATCGTTTTACTGTTGATATACGATCTTCTCCACTTTGTCTTAAAAAGGTGGGACACAATCTTAACGGGTGTTGTTCCTGACAAAGAACACAACGACTAACAGATTGTTTTGTATTAGCCTTAGTCGCAAAACTATTAATTCTCTTTGAATCATTATGAGCTCTTTTGGAATTATTCGTGTTGCTGGAATTTGAATTTTTATTCTGATTTGGTAACGGATGTGTCCCCTTTATGTCATAGACGGATTCTAAGGTCTGATAACGAGATGTTAAAAATTTGTCCATCTCATCCCACTTTGGCATGTTCGCATCACGTTTTATAGATTGTTCCCAGAGTCCTAAAGTATGCTCTGGAAGCTTAGTTGAGCAAATATAAACAAAAATTACATGCCAACTTTCCGTATTAACATTTAACATTGACAAATTCGTAATACAATCGTTAATGGTGCGTTGCAGCGATTTTAAATTTGGGCCGGTTTCACGGGTAACAGGGGGAATATTGAATAAAATCTTTAATTGAGCGTTAATGAGAACTCGCTTGTTTTCAAATCTATCTACTAAATTCTGCCAAGCTAGGGCAAAGCCATCATTTGTCAAAGGACAAGTTCGAATAATTTCATGGGCTTCACCTTTCGTTTTCTGCAGTAGATAATACAATTTCTCTACTGGACTTAACCGAGGGTTATTTTTATATAAAGCGGAAAACATGTCCCGAAATGTAGGCCAAGTTACATAGTCCCCATAGAAAATCTCCGTATCGCACGGCGGTAAATGGATATTTGGAACTATAACTTGTGTTAATTCATTGGCCTGCTTCTGAGAAATTGCCTTTAGACGCTCTAAATTATCGGAAATGAGAGAAATACCTTTCACGTAGGTACTATAGGAAGACATATATTTCTGTTTAATTTCCTTCTGAAACTTCTTAGAATCCCCTTTGCCCAATAAATTATCATAAACTTGACGAATTTCTTCCCATAAACGATTTAGTTCTTTCCCATGGGTGGTTAACGTACCAACTCTATGTTCCGATTGAGGTATTAACGCTATAAAAGCCTCAAAATCGGCTAAACGATCGCACGATTTAATTAAATTATTCATATCCGCCATTTCTCAAAGTACTGGAGTTATAAGAAACAAAAAAAACCGTTTTTCAATAAGAAATACTAAATTTTGATAAAAACGGGGAAAAATCAAATTTTTTCTTTTATTTGAACTATATTTTATTATCAATAGCTTTTCCAAAAAACGCTTAAATATTGAAAATTATTGAAGTGAAATTACACTGGCGCAGTTATTCGTATTAAATAAATCCGTAAAAAATATTAAGCACAGTGTAAAAGCACTTCTAATAAGAAAAAAAAAATAGAATCAAAGGTAATTTGTTGCAACAATTAAATTTGGTGTACTTTTTTGCAGTATTTTTTACTTTATTTCCATCCGATAAATTAATTCGATAAAAATTTATATTCAATTTAATAAAATTCACTTAAAGATTACTTCAAAACCGAAAAAATTGAATTAAGTTTATCTGTATAAAAATAAACTTCACGAATACTCGATTATTCGTTCAATTAAATGTTGCAACACTAATATTATTAAAGTGAGTAACACAAACATACATATGTATATACACCAACCACCAGTAATAAAATTTCAGCTCTCTTATATTTGCACCTTTAACAGAATATATGTATATATGTAACTTAGGCACAACAAATTAATCTTTTAAAGCAATTGTTAAAGAATATGAAATAAAAAACACACAGCACTATATTTATTTGTGTTTTTTTTTGTTTTATTTAATTTGTTTATTATTATGTTTATTATTTTTAACAAACTCAGGCTGTAAAAAAACGGAGTAATAAAAACAGCGTTAAGAGCGGATTAAACGAACAAAATTAACACTTTAAAGAGAGTTGTTATTCTTTTTATTCAAAAACTAAAGAGTAAAAATTGGCGGGAATTAATTTTAGTAGTTTTTTATGCACTGGTTTTGTTGGTAACTTTAAAAAAATGTTTTAAACGGAGAATATGTACATATGTATGTATTTTGCTTATGTAGTCATTGCACTTTATTATTTTGCTTTTATTTATTGTTCACAAACAATATGTTTATTTTTTACCACTTAATATGCACTTTTTTCGCACTAATAATTTTAAAAACACATACCTTTTTTCCAAAAAATAAAGTTAATAAAAAATTGATATTATCCAAAAAAATTGGCACCACAAATCGCAAAAAGGGTTTTTTTCCTGAAAATAAAATAATTTTCGAAATAAATTATTTTACTTTTCGAGTGAATAAATTTATCCGGTTCGATTGGACCAAAAATGTTTTTCTCGCAAAATAATTTATTTTCGAAAATTATATAAAAAAAAGAAATAAAACGAAAAAAATTAGGAATTTTGTTCAAACGTTATAAAAACTTATTTTTATTTAATATTTTTAATTCGGGGGTGGAAATGTACAACGTACCTTCAGCGGGATATACAAGAGTATGAAATGTAGCTTAACAAAAGAAAATCTCTAAAGCGATGAGAAGTAGCCAAAAAGAATTTCGTTAAGCTTACAATAGGCGAGTTCTTTACTTTGCACGTAAACATATTATAATATATCAAAAGAAAAACACAACACTTGATTTTAAAGTTTAAAGAAAATATTTAATTTAATTAAAAACTCTAAAATAATTTATTAAATTAACACTTGTTAAAAAGAAAAAGCACATTAAAAGAAAATACGAAAAAGTCATCTACTGATCAGCAGACGATTAAATGTCAATCATCGCAGAGTTGTATCTTATAGATCATCTAATCACTGAACACCCACCACAACAGGGTTGTATTACCTATACACTTAGAAAAATTATTGAAGTAGAATAATATTGTTTTTTAAAATAATTTTATATTGTTTAAAACAAATATTTGAATGAAATAACCTAGTTTTTTGTAAATTAATACACATGGAGAAATTAAGGTATTAAATTAACAGAATTTTCTTATATTAATTATTTTTTTTTTCTATTATCATTTTTATAAATGACTTTTATAAATGAATGTATTGAGGAGTTAGAAAAGCTCAAATTGAATATAAAAAAGAGCAAAAACAGAGTTTATGAGGAAAAATATAGGGAAAGTAAATTAGAAAGATTAGCGTTTTTAAAACAGAGCGTTGAAGAGTACACTAAAGATAGTGAAGATAAAAATAGTGAAACACTTAAAACAAAATATGAAATTTTGCACAAAGAATTATTTGAAATAATTGAAAACACAAATATAAAGAAGAAAGATACTAAACAGGATAGGCAAGAAGGTAATCTACCAAAAATGTCTAATTTTGATATTGGTATAGTTAGTAAAAACCTACAAGTTTTTAAAGGTTCTTACGAATACTTAGATGATTTTATATCTCAATCGGAATTGTTACATGATTTGCTAAAACAAGAAGATAGAGAAATATTCGTTAAGTACATCTACAATTTTAAATTATCGGTACGTTCAAACCGACCAGTAACTTTTGATGATTTAAAAAAAGCACTGGAAAGCGCTTTTCCTAATCCGAAAACGCTTCAACAAGTTCTGACAGAGTTAGGCACAACAAAGCAAGATAAGAGTAGCATATCTGATTTTAGGAAGAAAATTACCGATCTTTCAGACCATATGATTAATTTTGAAATTAAAAATTTACCAAGCCCTACACAAGAAGCTAAAGATGCTATCTACAAAGTGAGTGATAGTGTTGCGCTAAATGTATTTATGAAAGCTGTTAATGTTGAATATCAACCACTTTTATTGGCAAATATGCCAAAAACATTAAATGAGGCAGTTGAGAGATGCATGACGGCAGAAAGAAATTTAGGAGCTGATAATGTGAACCTATTTCGCATAGATAGCCGTTCAAGTAACAACTTTTGAAAAAACAATGATTCTAATAACAATCATAGAAACAACAATGGTTTTAACAACAATTATAGAAACAATAATGGTTTTAACAACAATTATAGAAACAACAATATTTCAGACAACAATTATAGAAAAAACAATGGTTATAACAACAATTACAGGAGCAACAATGGTTCAAACAACAATTACAGAAACACCAATGGTGAGAACAACAATTTTAGGTAAAATACCACTAGAAACAACGGTTTCAATGAAAATAGCGATAACAGCGAGAAAGCACAAAATAGTAAAAATAACGCATACAAGTCTTTACACTACAATGCTGTTGAGGGAAACTAAGGGGGCCGGGTAACAAAAAAAGTTGCCCAATGAGGCCAAAATTAATAATATATAAAATATCGAGCAACATAAATGTATACATAACTTTAGTATTTTGAATTATTAATAGGAGTTTAAAATTTTTAAATGATACGGGGGCGGATATTTCTTTATTTAAAAATAAAAACTTCTGTAATATAAATACAACAGAAATTGTCAGATTAACCGGTATAACAAAAGAAGCCGTCGATTGTATATGCACAAAAAGTTTAAATCTAAAAATTATAGAAGAAACTTTTTAACACAGTTTTCACATTGTGGAAAATGATTTTCCAATCCAAACCGATTGAATAATAGGACGAGACATTCTGCAAAAACACTTATGTAAGATAGATTTTGAAACATACACAATCAATATAAATGAGAACGAGGTTGTCATACCAATGAATTCGAAGAAAATTCAACCAATAAACATGGTTGTACCACCAAGAACAGAGGCACTCATTCCTCTTGATGTAGAAGTAACTGAAGAGAGCATTGTGCTGAGTGAGGAGTTAGCCGAAGGTGTATTTTTGGGAAATTCCTTAATACCCGCGAAAGGCATAGCACATGGTAAAGTGCTGAATACTACTGATAACAGTGTGATTTTTAAAAGTGCTAGTTGCAAAATAAAACCACTAAAAAATTATAATGTATATTCGACAGGAAAATCAAGTCAGCCTGACGGTGACAGATTAAGTACACTTTTGAAAATTTTAGATATTGGGGGAAGTGACCCACATGCAGAAAAATCTTTAAGGAATTTCAAGATGTTTTCCATCTTCCAGGGGAAGAACTAAGTGGTAATAACTTTTATACATAACAAATACAGACAACAGATTCAACACCAGTATATATAAAAAACTACAGACTTCCACAGACACAAGTAGAAGAAATAAATAATCAGGTGGAACAATTATTAGGCGACAACATAATTGAGAATTCGGTTAGCCCATATAATTCACCACTACTCGTGGTACAAAAAAAGTCAACAGATGATACAAAAAAATGGCGTCTAGTAGTAGATTTCCGTAAACTAAACGAGAAGATAGTCAACGACAAATTTCCGCTGACAAAAATAGAAGATGTACTCGACAAACTTGGTAGAGCCAAATATTTTTCAACGCTGGACATGACCAGTTCATTCCATCAAATAAAGCTACACAAAAATTCACGCTACGGCTTTCGTGACGGAGAGGACACTAAAGTCTTGATTTGCCATCCTTTTATGTAAAGAAAGTTTTAATCTTTGCTTTAATTCCCTTGCATAGTCCTCTATATTGTAAATTTTTTCATTACTTTTAATTTCATCATTTGGCATGTAAGGTAACTTCCCAAAGACCAATTCATATGGCGTGTAATTTGTATCTATGTGGCGTTGTATTGTACGCGAATGTGAAATATTGAACCCAATTATCCCATTCACTAACTTTACAGAAGTTTAACAAAAATTCATTGAGTACTCTATGATTTCGTTCTATTGAGCCCAAAGTCTCATGATGGTAAGGTGCACTAAAAATTTGTTTTATATCTAACAATTTGCATATTTCTGACATTAATTCGTTTGTGAATTCAGTACCCTTATCTGATTTTAAGATTTTAAAATTACCGTATTTCAAAATAAATTGTTCTACTAGTGTTTTTGCCACTGTTCTAGCCTCTTTGGTCTCCATAGGAAATGCTACCACATATTTTGTAAGTTCGCATTGAATTGTAAGTATGTATCGGTTGTAGTTTGACAAACGCAAAGGTCCAACCGTATCGATTGACACTACCTGCAATTCAAAATACGTTGTTTTATCATTTTGCTCATATTCTTCCATATGTAACGTTGCTTTAGCTTCAAAACCGTCTTTCTGATACCTAAATGTCATCCATGAGTTGAATTGTGGTATTCGTTGATAAGTTTCATCTGCGTTTCTTTACAAAGTATTCGTTTTGGTTCTTCATATATTAATATTTTTAAATTTGTTTGTTTCCAATTGTAATTTGTTGTAAAAATGTTTAAATATGTCCATGGCCATGGTTTTAAATATTTCATCGTTTTTACTCAACGCTACCTCGGTTATTCTTAAATCACGCATTTTTGATAACAGTTTCTTCAACGTCAACGTTGTGCTCGATGAATTATCGCTGCATCTTGCTATGATTTCATTATCCGACACTTCTATTAAATTATTTTTAAAATCTTTATGTATTTGAAACTTAAGTTTTCTTGTTTTACGTAAATCTGATATTGATGTGCAGTCCCAGACAAAAAGTTGATCAGGCCTTTGCTCGGACGTATATTTTGCATTGTTTGTAATGTCAGGGTTATTTTCATTTTCCAATTGTTGTTTTTTGTTTCTGGTTATTGCTAACACCTTCTTAGCTAATTCATCCGCTTCTGGGATCATTGCTCTCAATGTGTCGCTATTCAAAACTATTCTTGATAAAGCATACCATTCGTATTCATTTTTCCTTTCTTGTATTGTATTTCGAAATTGTAATCAGATAAATCCATTCTAATTCGTGTCATTTTTGACGACGGGTTTTTGTGTGAAAATAGAGAAATTAACGGTCTGTGGTCGGTGACTACGATAAAATCTCTACCATATAGGTAAGGTCTAAAAAAATTTATTCCCCAATGAATAGCTAACAACTCCTTTTCTATTGTAGGTTTGTTTAGGTCATGTTTTGATAATGATTTGCTCGCGTATGAAATTGGTAAATCTGTTCCAACTTCACCTTGCGATAAAACTGCACCAAGAGCGTAATTTGATGCATCTGTGGTTAAAATGAATGGTTTGGTAAAATCTGGGTATCGAAGTTTTGGTGGTTTCATAAGCTTTTTTTTAGTATTTCGAACGAGTCTTGACATTCCTTGTTCCATAGAAAAGGTTTGTTTTTCTTTAGTAGTGCATTCAAATTTTTAGCTATGTCCGCAAATTTTAGTATAAATCGGCGATAGTAATTGCAGAAAGCCACAAATTGTCTTACTTCATCTGCACTTGTCGGAACTGGATAGTTTTTTATCACGTCATCTTTAGCTGGATCTGTTGTAATTCCTTTATTTGTTATAAGGTGCCCAAGATACACTACCTCTGGTTTCAAAAAACTGCACTTGCTTGCATTTAATTTGAGATTGTATTTCATTAATCTTTGAAAAACTTTTTTTTTAAATTGTTGTGGCGCTTTAAACTGCATCCAAATACAATAATGTCATCCACATATAAAAAAGCTTCAGCATCTAAGCCACTAAGCGCAATTGCTAACTTTCTCTGAAAACTGTTTAAAGATATTTTTAAACCGTAAGGTAATCGCTTAAATTGGTAATGACCATTTCCTGTGGAAAATGCTGTCAAATGGCGTGAATTTTTGTGTAGCTTTATTTGATGGAATGAACTGGTCATGTCCAGCGTTGAAAAATATTTGGCTCTACCAAGTTTGTCGAGCACATCTTCTATTTTTGTCAGCGGAAATTTGTCGTTGACTATCTTCTCTTTTAGTTTACGGAAATCTACTACTAGACGCCATTTTTTTGTATCATCTGTTGACTTTTTTTGTACCACGAGTAGTGGTGAATTATATGGGCTAACCGAATTCTCAATTATGTTGTCGCCTAATAATTGTTCCACCTGATTATTTATTTCTTCTACTTGTGTCTGTGGAAGTCTGTAGTTTTTTATATATACTGGTGTTGAATCTGTTGTCTGTATTTGTTGTGTATAAAAGTTATTAACACTTAGTTCTTCCCCTGGAAGATGGAAAACATCTTAAAATTCTGCATGTGGGTCACTTCCCCCAATATCTAAAATTTTCAAAAGTGTACTTAATCTGTCACCGTCAGGCTGACTTGATTTTCCTGTCGAATATACATTATAATTTTCTAGTGGTTTTATTTTGCAACTAGCACTTTTAAAAATCACACTGTTGTCAGTAGTATTCAGCACTTTACCATGTGCTATGCCTTTCGCGGGTATTAAGGAATTTCCCAAAAATACACCTTCGGCTAACTCCTCACTCAGCACAATGCTCTCTTCAGTTACTTCTACATCAAGAGGAATGAGTGCCTCTGTTCTTGGTGGTACAACCATGTTTATTGGTTGAATTTTCTTCGAATTCATTGGTATGACAACCTCGTTCTCATTTATATTGATTGTGTATGTTTCAAAATCTATCTTACATAAGTGTTTTTGCAGAATGTCTCGTCCGATTATTCCATCGGTTTGGATTGGAAAATCATTTTCCACAATGTGAAAACTGTGTTAAAAAGTTTCTTCTATAATTTTTAGATTTAAACTTTTGGTGCATATACAATCGACGGCTTCTTTTGTTATACCGGTTAATCTGACAATTTCTGTTGTATTTATATTACAGAAGTTTTTATTTTTAAATAAAGAAATATCCGCCCCCGTATCATTTAAAAATTTTAAACTCCTATTAATAATTCAACATACTAAAGTTATGTATACATTTATGTTGCTCGATATTTTATATATTGTTAATTTTGGCCTCATTGGGCAACTTTTTTTGTTACCCGGCCCCCTTAGTTTCCCTCAACAGCATTGTAGTGTAAAGACTTGTATGCGTTATTTTTACTATTTTGTGCTTTCTCGCTGTTATCGCTATTTTCATTGAAACCTTTGTTTCTAGTGGTATTTTTCCTAAAATTGTTGTTCTCACCATTGATGTTTCTGTAATTGTTGTTTGAACCATTGTTGCTCCTGTAATTGTTGTTATAACCATTGTTTTTTCTATAATTGTTGTCTGAAATATTGTTGTTTCTATAATTGTTGTTAAAACCATTATTGTTTCTATAATTGTTGTTAAAACCATTGTTGTTTCTATGATTGTTATTAGAATCATTGTTTTTTCAAAAGTTGTTACTTGAACGGCTATCTATGCGAAATAGGTTCACATTATCAGCTCCTAAATTTCTTTCTGCCGTCATGCATCTCTCAACTGCCTCATTTAATGTTTTTGGCATATTTGCCAATAAAAGTGGTTGATATTCAACATTAACAGCTTTCATAAATACATTTAGGGCAACACTATCACTCACTTTGTAGATAGCATCTTTAGCTTCTTGTGTAGGGCTTGGTAAATTTTTAATTTCAAAATTAATCGTATGGTCTGAAAGATCGGTAATTTTCTTCCTAAAATCAGATATGCTACTCTTATCTTGCTTTGTTGTGCCTAACTCTGTCAGAACTTGTTGAAGCGTTTTCGGATTAGGAAAAGCGCTTTCCAGTGCTTTTTTTAAATCATCAAAAGTTACTGGTCGGTTTGAACGACCTAAAATACTTCGCACATGTACCGATAATTTAAAATTGTAGATGTACTTAACGAATATTTCTCTATCTTCTTGTTTTAGCAAATCATGTAACAATTCCGATTGAGATATAAAATCATCTAAGTATTCGTAAGAACCTTTAAAAACTTGTAGGCTTTTACTAACTATACCAATATCAAAATTAGACATTTTTGGTAGATTACCTTCTTGCCTATCCTGTTCAGTATCTTTCTTCTTTATATTTGTGTTTTCAATTATTTCAAATAATTCTTTGTGCAAAATTTCATATTTTGTTTTAAGTGTTTCACTATTTTTATCTTCACTATCTTTAGTGTACTCTTCAACGCTCTGTTTTAAAAACGCTAATCTTTCTAATGTACTTTCCCTATATTTTTCCTCATAAACTCTGTTTTTGCTCTTTTTTATATTCAATTTGAGCTTTTCTATCTCCTCAATACATTCATTTATAAAACTCATTTATAAAAATGATAATAGAAAAAAAAAATAATTAATATAAGAAAATTCTGTTAATTTAATACCTTAATTTCTCCATGTGTATTAATTTACAAAAAACTAGGTTATTTCATTCAAATATTTGTTTTAAACAATATAAAATTAGTTTAAAAAAATATTATTCTACTTCAATAATTTTTCTAAGTGTATGGGTAATACAACCCTGTTGTGGTGGGTGTTCAGTGATTAGATGATCTATAAGATACAACTCTGCGATGATTGACATTTAATCGTCTGCTGATCAGTAGATGACTTTTTCGTATTTTCTTTTAATGTGCTTTTTCTTTTTAACAAGTGTTAATTTAATAAATTATTTTAGAGTTTTTAATTAAATTAAATATTTTCTTTAAACTTTAAAATCAAGTGTTTTGTTTTTCTTTTGATATAATATAATATATTATTTGTATTTTTGGCAAAATAAAAAAATTTAAAATAAAATTTATTTTTAATGCCACATAATGGCGTGTGACTGACTGTTTTTTAAAAAAAACTTATTTGTTTTTGTGAGATTTTAACTCAAGAGTTATGGTATCGATTTGCTCCCAAATTTCAGTGGCCCGTTCCCAAGATGGTGGTGTTTCGGATTACAACGTATTTTTTAAAGCTGCCAATTATCTTCGCAGCTTTACAATTATGCCTGCTCTTCTTCTCTTTGGCTTTTGTGTTGGCGGGATTGCAGTTAATTTTTCTTCAATTCTGCGCTGCTGCAGCTTCAAATATTCCTCGATTGTGATTGGTTGTGGTTGTTGTTTTGCTGAAGTCTTTATTTTATTGGTAGGTGCTGCGGTGTAATTATTTTTTGTGACCGGCAAAGAAGTTTCTTCTAAATTTGGCAGGATCGCCGTGTAATAGCTGGAGGTCATTTAAATAAAAATATAAATTATTGTCCCTATTTATGATTTTTGGTTTTTTGTTGGCCGGCGTTTGAAATGCCACTGGCACTATTGTTTATGCCGGCACTAACAAGCGCCAAGGCAAAGCACTACTAGGAATGCTGGTGGTTATTCCAAGGAAAACAAAGAGCCAATTGCTGGGCTGAGTTTTGTATTTAGAATAAATCTTTTATTACAAAATTTGTCTCCTTATAAACCAAAATAACGGTACTTAAATCTAATCCTTATTCTATCTATTTGCATACAATTACATGCACATGCTTACATATACATACATAAAATAATGTTTATTTACTTATAATAAATATAAATAATACAGCTGATTCTAAAAATATATGAAACAGCTGATTCAACGATAAATTATTAGAGATGTGTAATAAATACATTACAATATAACCAACAAAAAAGAAATACTCATGGAGCCAAGACCTACAACAGATATCAGCATCAAAATTCGCGAAACTAATAAAAGCCAGCGCTTTACTTGCAACAACTCTCGCAATCAAAACAGTAATAGACATAATGCATTTATCATGAATGGCACAGACCAACACGGAAAATTGAAAGCCCCCGGTGCCGTGGAATATAAATAAAAAAATTCTTAAATTTAACGTTAATTTAGACTATAGTAAATACGCATATATAAAATGTAAAAATAACACTTTTTCATTTTTAATTGACACAGGAGCTATCAAATCCAGTGGTATTTTTGGAAAAGATTTTTGTGCAAAATATAGAGCTCGAATCGACTATACCAATTTCAAATGCACATTTACACATAAATATATTGGTCACACACTTGACTTGGTATCAAAAGAACCTAAGGGAACAATTAGAAATGCGCACAACGATAGTCAAAAGTAAAAGAACAATTAAACTTAAATAACTTAAATTACTCAGCAAAAGAATTAATCAGGAGTCAGCATTGGGCCCTTAGTGCTAGCTCGGTCTAGTTTAATGGTGACTCATACGATTTGGTGTTGTTCTATCATTTGCTGTCCCTTGCAGGCGAAGCAGATCTTGTTCTTTTTTTGTGGATCTACAGTTGTGCCCAAAATGGCCGTCCATACTGCAGTTAAAGCATTTGGCGCGAGACTTATTCCTTTTTTCCTCCATTATTTGGTTAATCATCTCTTTTATCTCGCTTCTTTTGTTTCGTGGTTCCTTGTATCAGTATCAAGACTGCCCCTTTATTCCCGTGGTTTTGAGATAACTTTTGCGGTCTCCTGTGCTAGCGCGTACGAGATGGTTTCTGCAAAGGTTGATTTTTACTAGAAGTTTCCTGCCATCTGTTAGTAGAGTTTTCCATTATCATTTTAGACACATGATGTGTGCATTGTTATTTGATTCTAGATGTTTCTAATATTATTTCGAATTTGTTAAACATGTTGTGTAGGTTTATTTGTTGTTATACATGTAGGTGTTTGTGTGTTGCGTTTATTTTTTTCTTTGTGTCAGTTGTTTTTGTTTTGTGATCAAGAAGTTTTCGTAGAGACTTCTGGATTTGTCACAGACACAATAGGTCATTTCGTTTCACTTTGTTGGTAACAATTGTTATTATTTCTTTTTTATGACCTAAATAAAGCATCTTCGCAATAATAGATTATAGGATGGAACCTACCACATTTTAAAGCTAATAAATCAAAATAGGACAAACATTTAACTACAAGTGTATAGCAACTTTAATTGAAAGTAACATGCGACGGTGTTTCTAGCATAGTTTTTTCGTTTTTTTGTTTATTTGGTTGTGCTTATTAATTTTACTTATTAATTATATTATTCATTAATATTTTTACAATTTTATTTTTTAACACCATTTCATCTGATGTTGCGTTATAAGGTAATCTTTAGTGGTCACATGCTATGTCCAACCTTATTTAAGGACTTCAATAAGCGACTGTTTGTCATTGATTTTGCTTCTTTTTTTTACATAGTACGCTTTTGCCTTATACAATTCAAAAGGTATTTTGAAGGGACGCCAATGCTCACATGGCAGTTTTTAGTTTGCTCATGTGTCTTTCTTATGTTGAGTGAATAATGTTCGGTTTGAAACGTTTGCTCTGGTTGGGCATGAAGGTTTCAGACTCACACCTTGCTTCCGCGATGAGCTTCGTGCTGTATCTGAATATGAGAGAGATTATGTTACTACACTATAATATCGATTTGAAGTGACGATTTTCGTTTTTACCAACATGTTAGAAATTGGTTGCTAAGCCGAATGGTATTTCAACACAAACAGCATTGATGTATCTGAATATGAGAGAGAGAGCGTACTATGTAAAAAAAAGAAGCAAAATCAATCACAAACAGTCGCTTATTCAAGTCCTTAAATAAGGATGGACATAGGATGTTACCACTAAAGATTACCTTATAACGCAACATCAGATCAAATGGTGTTAAAAAAAATTGTTAAAAATATTAATGAATAATATCACTAATAAGTAAAATTGTAAAATTAATGAGCACAACCAAATAAACAAAAAAACGAAAAAACTATGCTAGAAACACCGTCGCATGTTACTTTCAATTAAAGTTGCTATCCACTTGTAGTTAAATTTTTGTCCTATTTCGATTTATTAGCTTTAAAATGTGGTAGGTTCAATCCTATAATCTATTATTGCGAAGATGCTTTATTTAGGTCATAAAAAAGAAATAATAATAATTGTTACCAACAAAGTGAAACGAAATGACCTATTGTGTCTGTGTACAAAGCCAGAAGTTTCTACGAAAACTTCTTGATCACAAAACAAAAACAACTAACACAACACATGTATAACAACTAATAAACCTACACAACATGTATAATAAATTTGATATAATATTAGAAACATCTAGAATCAAATAACAATGCACACATCATGTGTCTAAAATGATAATGGAAAACTCTACTAACAGATGGCAGGAAACTTCTAGTAAATTAGAGAACGCCTTAAAATAAGGTATACAAAAGCAACGGCTCATTCATTCTAATTGTTAACGTCATCTAGTGAAGATTTTGTGGTAAAGCAGCGGTAAAGTTGCCATAGTGTATTTTTTTTTATTAAACGCGAATAAAAAATAACCATCTAATTAAATTGTGTGATTTTATTAAAGTAGTAAAAGATTGTGTGTATTTATTTTGCAATAGAAGAACTCAATAAAGTAACCGTTTATAAATTTAAATAAGCGTAACAATTGGTGCCAGAAGTGAAACTGCCAAAAATAATCAAATCACAATGAAATTTGACGAGCTAAAAGTTAAGCAGCTAAAAATGGAGCTGAGTAAGTTGGATCTGCCGACAGCGGGCAATAAAGCAGAAATTTAAAAGGGATTCAAGCAGCGTGGTATTGATATTGGAACATACGAATTCGGAGTAAAAGAAGAAAAAGAAGAGATTGAAGTATGTACCCGATCAACAAACAGCGTTATGGGCTTGAATTCAATGCTTGCCGCTATTTATTTATTTATTTAGAAGCTGGTAAAAAACTACCAGAAGCAGAACGAACAGATGATGAAGATAGAAGAAAACAACCAGAAGCTCCAAGAAGCATTTCAAAACAACCTCAGAGCAATACAAGAAACGTGTAGTGTCTAGAAAGAAAAGTGAAGGAAGAACTGACTTACCCAGGCGAACAACATCCATTTCTGGATCAGTTTAAAATGGAGGCATTTATGAATGGCAGATGCGATCCAGATGTGAAATATGCTGGTTGTGCTATGCAAAAATCAACCTTTGCAGAAACAATCTCGTACTCGCTAGCATAGGAGACCGCAAAAGTTATCTCGAAACCACAGGTATAAACGGGCAGTCTTGATAATGGTGCAAAGAACCACGAAGCAAAATAAGGAAAATAAAAGAGATGATTAACCAAATAATGGAGGAAAAAAGGAATAAGTCTCGCGCCAAATGCTTTAACTGCGGTAAGGACGGCCATTTTGGGCACAACTGTAGATCCACAAAGAGAAGATCAAGTTCTGCTTCGTCTGCAAGGGACAACAAATGATAGAACAACGCCAAATGGTATGAGTCACCATTAAACTAGATCGAGCTAGCACTAAGGGCCCAATACTGACTCCCACAGTCGATGGCCCTACAATCTCCATTTTCTTAGTACAACAGAAAAATAGCAACCTTGCGGTCTTATCAACGGAAGAAAGCAAGTCATCACCATATACACAGGAGCGTTTCAGTCCATAATAAGGCCAGATTTAGTAAAAGGAACCACGGTAAGTCTGACTATTGCAAACATCAGCGTTGACAATGTATTTGCTGTCGCCGATATAGTGGGTAAAGTTTTCATTGGTACAGACTTCATGATAGCCAACGGTATTAATCTGCACATGAGCGAGCAAATAATGATCTGGCGCAATGTGGAGATACTCCTGGATGTTGGTTATGAGAGAAAGACCGCAGTGAGGAATCTATTTGCAGTTGAACGCCAAAAATTATCACCCCAGGGCACGTGTGGAGGCAGATTGTGCGGTTAACCGGTCGTGGGTGGTGGAACAAAAAAATAATAATAAAAGACATCATAACAGCAAAAGCCCTCGTAAAAGTCTTCGATGATGGGAGAGTTCCTGTGATAGCACTTAATCTGTCCAACAGCGAAAAGACTATTAACAGAAATTTAAAGATGGGTTGATATGAGCCAGCAGAAGCCATAATCGATTGTGCGGAGAATACAGTATGCCCCAAATTGACAGCCAGAAAAAGAAATTAACTAGCAGAACAGGTACAAAATTAAATTACAAACAGGTGGCAGAATAAACATCTTCTGACCGAAACAAAGCAAAACAGTTGCTAAGAAAACATGCCTCCGTCTTCGTTCTAAATAATAAAAGCCAAGGTGGAATGGCAGTTGTGAAACACGAAATTAATACTGGCGAAGCGAGGCCTATAAAACAAGCACCCAGAATTGTTCCCCTAACAAAGCGAAACGAGATCAAGGAACTTGTCAGCGAAATGGAACGGAACGGAGTCACTGAACCACTCTCGAGTCTGTGGAGTTCGCTAGTATTTGTAGTAAGGAAGAAAGGCGGCAGTACCAGGTTTTGCGTTGACTGCAGGAAGCTCAATGACGTCACCAAGAAAGACAGTTATCCGTTGCCTAGAATTGACGATATCTAAGACACCGTGGCCGGAACAAAGTGGTTCTCTACCTTGGACTTGCAGAGCGGCTATTGCCAAGTAGAGATAGCCGATAAAGGCAAGGAGAAAACTGCTTTCAGCGCAAGTGGTGGTTAATGACAGTTCATAATGATGCCTTTTGGGCTTTGCAAAGCTTCAGATACGTGTGCATGAGGGTCTCAATTGAAAGACATTCTTAGTGTATCTGGATGAGTTAATCATCATGAAAAAACGTTTGACGAACACCTCAAGAACCTGGATAAGGTACTAAAGCGTATAACAGCTGCAGGATTAAAATTAAGCGTTAAAAAATGTGCTTTGTTTCAAAAGGAGGTCAAATACCTGGGGCATCATGCAACAGCTGAGGGCTGAGTAAAGACTTGGCCTCGCCAACATTATCGTTATAAGTTTTCTGGGGCATTGCACATACTACAGAAGATTTGTGCCAAACTTTGCTCAAGCGGTTGCTAGCTTGCATGAGTCGACCAGGAAGTCACAACCAACCCACTGGAGTGAAGCAGCGGAAGAAGCGTTACAGTAGCTCAAGAAACTTTTGTGTACTGCACCAGTCCTCACCTATCCAATAGCTGGACAGAAATTTATATTTGATACGGATACAAACGCCTATGGTATAGGAGGAGTGCTTTCTCAGGAGATTAATGGAACAGAAAAGGTCACTGGCTACTAGAGCAGGGTACGTTCAAAGCCCAAAAGAAACTACTGCGTTACACGACGGGAGCTTTTGGCAGTGCTGGAGTGTGTAAAACATTACAACAAATACTTATATGGTCAACTTTTCATCTTAAGGACGGACCACTCCGAATTACGTTGGTTGATGCAATTGATGTTCGCACGCTAGGTTGAACGTCTGCAGAGCTATGATTTTAGTATTTTGCATAGAAAAGGCGGAAAACAAAACAACGCTAATGCCCTTTAAGACTGCCATGCAATGTACAGTGCAAGCAGTGCATAAATGTGGAGAAAAAGGAGTGCATCATTGACGTGCGGCTTACCCAAATTGGTTGAAGCGAAGACTGGTCGAAGGCTTAGAGTGAGGACCCAACTTTGGGCTAAATTATATTGGCTAAGCAAAATAACAGAAGACAGAACCATAATGATATATCGGCAGAAAGCCGCCTAGCAAAATCGTACTGTGCTGAGTGGAATAACCTAAAGGTGGTATATGGCTGCTTATATCGATCTTGGGAAAGTACAGATGGCAAAATCACAACGGTCTTAATTGTCGTCCCAACTTCTAAAAGAAGCAAGGTAATGAAGCAGTTACATAATGGCCCCAGCGGTGGTCATATGAGTACAAAAAAAGCCCTGGAAAAGATAAAGCAACGATTTTACTGGATAGGCTGCCGACAATTCGTAGCCAATTGGATAGGAAATTGCGAGCAGTGCATTTTGGGCAAGGGTCCTATTGATATCCCTGGTCCTTTCCCTGTTAGTGATGCTGGAAGCGATATACACTAGTAATTATAGATTGTTTTAGCAAATGGCCTAAGTGTATGTTATTCCAAACCAAGACTCCAAAACAGTAGTGAACGCTGTCGTTAAAAATTTGGTGTGTCGATACAGCGTTCCACTAGTACTGTATTCAGACCAGGGACGAAATTTTAAATCGGCCATATTCAAAGATAAGTGTATATATGGTATTACAAATACGAGAATGACACCATTGCATCCACAGTCTAAGGAATATCTCAAAAGGATTGGGATGAGCATATACAAAAGTTCCTACTGGCTTATCGTTCAGCTGTACATGATCCAACCTCACGAAGTCCAAAAAAATCTTGTTATGGACAGAACTAAAACTGCCAGCAGATTAAAAATTTGGTATTAAACCCGGACCTGCAGACGAAGGCAATGGAAACGTTTCTCAAGCGGAAGAAGACCTGCATTATCCTCATGAATTTGTCCGTAATCGCATTAAAATGTCTAGCGATAAAATCAAAGCCCGGTATGATTGAGCAGCAAACACGGAGGGATTTACTGAAGGACAAATTGTTCTACAATTCAACCCGCAACGCAAGAAAGGATTATTCCCTAAACTGCAAACCCACTGGGAGGGGTCATTCAAGGTGATAAAGAAATTGAATGACGTATTTTACCGAATAGTCCGAGGTCTAAAATGAAAGTTGTTCTCTTCGATCGGCTGGCTAATTATAGTAAAGGTAATGTTGAGCTTATTCGGGACGAAAAAAACTTAAGTGGGCGGCAGTGTTGCGAAGATGCTTTATTTAGGGCATATAAAAATATAATAATAATTGTCACCAACAAAGTGAAACAAAATGACCTGTGGTGTATGTTTATTAAGCCAGAAGTTTGTACAAAAACTTCTTGATCACAAAACAGAAACAGCTAACACAAAGCAAAAAAATAAACGCAACAAACAATCACAAAAACACCTACGCACAGTGGCTGAAAATCGTTTTTCGTTGGCAAAAATTCTGTAACTTTTGAACCGATCAAAATATTGAAATAATTTTTTTTTAATGGATAGATATTTAGTTCAGCTTGAATCAGTTTCAATTACATTAAAATTGATTGAGGACTTTTTAAGGAATTCGAGGTCAAAGTTGAACATTTTAATTTTCTTAACCTTCAGAGTGAAATATGGGTTTATTCTGTGTGTAAAATATCCCTCTAAGATCCAAAAAAGTATATATATTCTTGATCAGTGATGAAATCTAAGACGATATAGCTATGTCCGTCTGTCCATACGTCCGTCCGTCCATCCGGCCGTCCATTCGCCTGTCTGTATGAACACGATTCAGTCTAAACGAAAAGAGCTAGACCCTTGAAATTTGGTACACATATATCTTGAAGGCTAGGGCAGGCTAAGTTCGTAAATGGGCCAAGTCGGACCAGGGGGAAAAAAATTCCCCTAAGAAGAACTAAACCAACCCCTGAAAAACTACACATTTTTACAAGTTTTTTTGTAAATTTGTTAAGCAAATGAAACATATTTATGTCAAAGAAGGTTCAAGGTCTTTACCCTGGAGCCAGAAAATCATAAAAATTTATTTTTGGACCCCGCCCCCTTTTTGTGGGCGTTTATATAGCATATTATATGATAAATAGTGTCAATAGTTAACAAATTGTATTACCTAAGCCTAGATTGCATAAAAAATTAATTTTTAAGCTTTCATGACGAATGGAAAATGTACTCGGATCTTCTGCGCTACCTTCACCTCACCCCCCCCCAAAAAAAAATTTTTTTTTTTTTGGTTAAGCAATAAGAAAATATAATTTGATCTTCTACGCTACCTTAACCTCACCACCCCCTTACCCCTCCATCATCCTATATAGTTGGAAGGTATTTAAGATTCGACTCGGTCGAATATAACGTTTTAACTTATTTTTTACTAATACAATGTTTTCCGTACTTAAAGAATAATGAAAGGCAATTATAATTTTTATTTGTTTGACTTAAATATTAATTGCAAATATTCCATATTTTGTTCTGTGCTAATTCTGTTCTTTAGCAGTTTTTTGGCTTCTTCATCTAAATCCCGATGGTCCACTTTCCATTGATTTCGAATACTGGATATGAACGGATCTGACGTTGCCAATAATATATTAAATAGATCTTCATTTGTTGAATTCCGTGAAATTTTTCCTAGTATTGTGCTCTCTATAAAATATGTAATCCTTTTTCCTTTTTTCCTGAGCCTCCTCTGAGAGATCTCCAAGTGGCACCAAATGATATTTAATGACATCTTCACCATGATAAAGGATTTTGTGAACTGTTGCAGACATATTTCTCCATGCCTTATCTTGCTTTGCTGTTTCTGCAGCGACAGTAAGTTGACCTTCTAACCACTTTGCACTTTTTATATAAAATTTTTGTTTACTGTACATAACTTCTTTGTAGCGTTTTTTTAGTGCTTTGACGAAATTATATAATTGCTCTTGCATTTCGGTGCTACACGAATTTAAGTTTAATTTTATTTTAACGTTACTAAGAACATCTTCCTGATTTTTGTTTTTAAAATACACTTCGGCCAGTTCTTTATAACTGAAGCTCTCCATTTTCTTCTGAATATTTTTATTTGCGTTTGTTATGTTTTATCCGTACACTTAAAGGATTTATAAATATTTAGATACATGTTCTTCACACACTGATCTTTAATTTCATAGCAGGTAGCGCTTAAATTGAACAAAACTCCACTCATGTGTCAATATGGGGTTGTTTTTTAACTTTAGTGGTTTAATGTCGCAATTATTGTTATAAAATTGTTTATGACTTTGGTTGACCCTAACATTTGATAACAGGTAAATTTAGAAAGAGATCATTTGCTTCCTGTAGAGCCCATTGTGATAACTTTATTACTTATTTTTTGCTGATCAAAACAAAACCACTAAACCCTTTCGAAGGTATTATATTTTTTTTTTTTTAGTTACACGTAGCCCAAACTAAAAAAAATAAGCTTTTAGGCAAAAAAATGAAAATTTAATACACCATTGTATATGAATGTTTTTCGAGTAATTTGATTACAATGAAAAAAGTGTTCTACAGGCGGCTCGTGGCGGGTGCAAAAGTATATATAGCCTTAAAGAGGACACTTTCACCTTTCTCGTGGTTGTATACGTTTCTTGTTCCCTTTTGTTCCCCAGAAGTTCTATTCCACTAAAGTTTAAATTTGAGGAAAATATAGTAGTTTCATAAATATTTCATAACGCCCCTAATATTAAACGCTAGAGCTGTGCCTACTTACAACAACTAAAGACAATAATCCTACCAACATTATAAAAAAAAACGCAGACCATTATCGATGATAGCTTGCGAGTAGTAACCATTTAATTTCGGTAAAAAACCAAAGAAAAACACCTTTTTCTGAAATTAAAAAAAAAGTTGAGTTTGACAGCATGCCTTGCCCACAATTATCAATATTTTAACATCATTTTTTGGCTACCTTTATTTGGATATATTAACTACAAAATGACGTAAAAATTTAAAAAATCGGTGACAAAAAAAATTTATTTTTGGCCAACGAAAAACGATTTTCAGCCACTGTGCTACGGTGCATAAGAAATAATAAAAGTACACTGCATGTACCTATAATAAATTTGAAATAATAATGGAAGGTTCTAGAATCAAATAACAATGCACACATCATGTGCTTAAAAGATAATAGAAAATTCTACTAATAGATGGCAGGAAACTTCTAGTACATTAGAGAACGCCTTAAAATGGGGCATATAAAAGCAACGGCCATACGTGCTGATTTATTCTGATTGTTAATGTCATCTAGTGAAGATCTTGTGGTAAAGCAGTGGTATAGTTGCCATCGTGTATTTTTGTGTATTAATCGCAAATAAGTAAATAATGTGAAATTTAATTTAAGTAGTAAAAGATTGTGTGTTTTTATTTTGCCATAAAAGAACTTAATAAAGTAACCGTTTATAAATTAAGATAAACGTAACACTATTTTTGTTTGTCCACAACTTCCAAAATCCCACAGAGACCACGGTATGTTTTCATAAACATGTTTCAATGATTTTTTTTATGTATCCTTAATATTTTTTTTGTAAATGTTTAATTGGATTACATATCTGTGGTTTATTAGCTTTAAGACGCGGTAGGTGCCATCTACGCTAGTTTGTCCATAACTTCCAAAATCCCTCTTTATACTCTTTTATACGAGTATTTAAAATATTTTAATATGTTCCAAATACGAAAACATATTTACAGTTTTGCCCTAAATACGAAAACATACTTGTTAATATGTCACAAATATTAAAAACATATGTGTTATGTTTAGTTGAAACATATTTAGTACGACATATTTATCTTCACTCATTTAACGACGTTATATAATAGAAATTTTCCAAATAATTAATACAACTGCAGCACAGAGAAATAATTTTAAGGCAGACAATTTTAACCTAACTTAAATTTATAGACTATTTAATAAATAAAATAATTTTTTATATGACAAGATATATGACAAGATAATTTTTTTAATTTGCTAGTTTTGATAATAATATTTATTACATATTTTGTTGCTGTTTTTTTTTTTCTGCTTCAATAAATTCTGACTTTCCTTATGATGCTACCTAAGGGAGTAGCGAAATATTAGCAATATAATTAGATATAACGACCTGTTGCTTAAAATATTAAATAAAATATAATTAATTAAAAGGTAAAATAAATAACTAACTTAATAAATTACATAACATTAAAAAAGGAGCTAAGCAAATAATCAATAAATTCAATGGCTTTTCAAATTTTTTACAGATGTTGCACCAGACATAACGCAGTTCAATAATACTCGAAGAGCTGCAGACCGTGTAACGAGATATGTCAATATATCTCAAGCCGATGTCAATGAAGACAACAGTGGAAAGTGGAGAGTTTCCGCTAAAATTCAGCAATTGCTTAATACCTTAAAACGTCCCAAACGTCGTCCACTTCCAGAATTTTATGAGGACAATGATATTGAACTTGAAATAGCTGCCAATCCAAAAGATCCAAATGCACCAAAACCGGAAGGCAGCACAATGAGTTTTGTTCAGGGAGAACAGTTATCGGTACCAGCAAGTATGCCTCACTCACTAGAGGCAGCTGTGAATCGTTTCGGCGTCAACTCATTTAAGTCTCCTATGGCAACAGTTGTAGATCCTAATGGAAAGATAACGACTACATTAACATATGGCAAGCTTTTGTCTAGAGCACAGAAAATTGCATATGCATTGTCAACGAAAATATTTAGTAAGGGTCCCGAACAAGTGACTTTAAAACCAGGAGACAGAGTTGCATTGGTTTATCCTAATAATGATCCATTAAGGTAATTATACATAGTTTTATTTATTGCGAGCTCAATTTAAACGCAAAACTTTTAATTTCGAAGTGTCAAAACTAAAACCTACGAAATCAAAAAATTGTAAAGTTTAAAAAATTTCACTTGTTTTGAATAAAATCTTGGTTTTTTTTCTTTAACGAGCAAATTATCCATAAACAATTATTTAATATTAAATAAAAGTATTTTATGTGAAGTTCACTGCCAATACATAATTTTAAAGGTATAAAAGAAAAATTATTGATCTCAATGGCTTAACCTTTTAACATAATATTTTGAAACTTTTTGAAATATAACTCGGATAATATATATAGCCGCCATATCTTTTAATATACCCTTTTTCTAAAAATTAGAATTATTGTTACTATTAACTCAAATTTTATTTTTAAGAGATTTTAATATATAGTTTATATTTAATATATAAATATCTTAATTTTTAAATTTTTTTTTTTCAAAAGCGTTTCGAACAGAGTGTTATTAGAGAATTTTTGTCTGCTGGCAAATAATAATATTTGCCCAAAATCAGCTGTGCTCTTGCCTGCTCTTATCATCAGGTTACGGCAATGAAATATTTGTCGATTTCACGCCAATGTCAAATCTGACCTTACCTTAAAATTTAAATTTTTACAATTTGAAAACTTACAATTTAATTTAACAATTGAATTTTTACAATAAAAAACAAAATTAGTTAGGGTACCGTCAAATTTGACAAACATTTGCACAAAATATGTTTTCTGTTGTTCGCCCTACATTTTTTTAAATTAATATAAACTTTGTTTTGCGGGCACATTTATTTGCCCATTATTTGTTTGTTGAAGCATATAACAAGGTCCGGGCTATAAATTCTGATTGAGGAGACAAAAAAAAGATACGTGCATCGGCGTTTTGAAAGTTTACATCAGAATCTCATTTGAGAGGGGGTTAAAGTTTCCCAGCTCTGGCACATTCTTATTGTTAAACGGCATAAGAAACCATGTGACCCTTACATTTTAGGTATAAAATGTGTTCAGCAAATTTATGTAAAATGTTACGGAGAACATTTTTGTAGAAATGTTAACCCTCTTACTCCTCAAAATATGGGTCTTTTTTGTCCTTAAAAAAAAGCAAAAAACACCATTAAGACAGGGTTTTAGAGGGTTAAAATGTTCCACAAAAATGTTACCCGTTACTATAAGTCCCTGAATACACCAAAATGAAAAATTCAACCATAAAGTCAGAAATAAGACACAACAAAAGAGAGCTTAGGGTTAATTTCGCATTTATTAAGAATTTTATTTTAAAGCAAATTTGGATAGCATTAATTACATTTTTTTAGCTCTAGGCAATTCCACTTCATTATCATACAATGTCCAGCATATTTCAGCGAGAAGCGAATAAATGCTTTTACCTTTATAGCGCTCTTCAATGGGTGCGCATGTCTGATGAAATTTTTCACCATGCTCATCAGATTCTGTTGACAACTGGTTCTCAACGTAATCCATATGGGTATTTAAAAAATGAATTTTTGTTGACATATGAACGCCTAGTTTTTCAAAAGCTCTAAGCATGGTGTCTACGTATATTCGAGCCGTAGGACAACGATTTTTGCCTAAGACATTGTATATCACTTCCTTAATGCTTTTCCACGCATCAAGCTCAGTTTGTGAGAGCGTTTCGTCGAAGTAAGCGTTTAGCATTACCTTTCTTATATCTGGACCAACAAAAACACCTGTTGGTATGAAACCAATTTTAAGACCTTTAACAATAACAACGACTGGGACTTCGAAGTTGTAGCACATGTACTGGGAGTTCGTCAGAATGCGGAACTGGCAGCATGGCTGATGGTACAGTTTTGTATACAAAACTCTTTCGCCTATATCTATTCAACTTTAATATGGAAATATTTTGGCACACGTAGCACGTAGCGTCATTATGTTTACCTGGATCTAACCACCGCATAGGAATACCAAACTGCATTGAATTTCGTTAACCTTTAGCGAGAGTTCAAAAATAAAACAACAGTTCTAGGCAAATTAATAGAGGCACTATTTAATTTTAACAGGTAAGTATAATGCTAAGGATAACGAAAACAAGTACTACAGGGTATGATGCCATGTGAATTCCAATTATCTAACGTCCGTTCGTGAAGAAAATAATGTCGTACGATTTCCTTACGAGTTCTGGTTTACCTTTATTTCTTGTTTTCAATTAATTGTATTCTGTATATGTATGTACTAGATTTTCCTGATTTTTTAGTTATTTTGCTTTCCAAATTCTTTTATTTAAGCATATACAGAAACTCTTTAACAATTTCATTGTTTATGTTTCCAATTACCGTGTAATAATTCCTTAACTGAGCTCTATCAGTTTCTACCGCTTACGAATTAACTTAATGGATTCGTTGAAATGAGGCTGTTGTAGTCAAAGTGGTAAACACGCTGACTACAAACCAGGTTGTTTCAGGGTTCGAATCCTGTGGCAATCAAAAATAAAACATATTCAGAATGAACAAAAAAAGGTGCAGTCTCCTTCGTTCGGTACTTTCTCATAGCAGATTCGCCGGCGAAGTAAAATAAATAACTCTCTCTCTCTCTTCTTTCACCACCTGTCTTATCTCTCATCTATCCCTTTCCTAAAGAATGTAGCACGGTTACGAAAAATAACTAAATAGGTTTTAATGCCTGAAGTGCTACTTCTCTTTAAAAAAAAAAAAAAAAACAAAAATTGTTAGTTAAGGGTATTATTTTCATTGCGACTAATAATATCTATATACTTTAAGTGTTCCAAAATTTCTTTTCTATCGTTATTGTCCATAAGTCCGAACATCAATTTATAAAAACTGCCTACATCATTTATTAAGCTTAGCATCTTCCTGTTAATAAGTTTAATTTGTCGCGCAGATACATTTCTTTTACGATTATTTTTATTTGGTCTATTATATTAAACATTTGCCCATGGTGAATTATGTGCATCACTTTGTTGGTCGCACTTCTAATTTCTGTTTTCCTGATCTGTACCACCATAACTATAATTATCTTCTCTCCTGTTCATTTGTAGGAGTCCCCGCAAGATTGTGAGAATTGACACTAATAATAAGACGTTTAATCTGGGTTTTGTATAGTTTTTTAAATTTATTATCATCAGATATTAAATAATCGCCTTCCACTCTATAATTACCCCTTTCCTATAACTAAGTCGTGCCATGCTAACCGTATAGTTTCTAAAATTGTTGTTATTCTTGTTGCCCCGTTTCTGGTTTATTGCATTAGTTCTCTATCTTCTTTTGATAATATATCATTAATAAAGTCTATTTGTTTAGATTTTTTGGTAGAGTGAATTATTATATATTTTATTATCGCTTTGGTGACTTTTTCCTGTAAGTTATCGTTATTACATGAATTTTCGTTTAATAACCGTGTTTTCGTTTAATATAAAATGAAGTCTTTCGACATCTGAATCTGTTGTGAAATCCCATAATCTCTTAGAAATTGCTTTACTGCAACAACATCTAATTCATTATCAGTAATTAACTTTTCTCGTTTACCAAGGTATTGAAATCTTAGCTTAGACTTTGATAATAGATATCCAAATCCCATCATTTAGTGGGTGTTTAGTTGCGTATGTCGTAAGTCGGTCAATTGTAGTTAAAAACTTTAATTTTTTTTGTAGATACCAAATATCGGCGTGTACGATTTCATCATGTCTATTAGGAGTTTTAGTTGTGTTTAACGAATGTTTAGTAGGGCTTTTGTCTTATTTAGCTGTTGCAAATTTCACAATTATTTATGTATTTTTAAATAGTCTTTTGCAAATTCGGATTATAAAATTTTTTAATTTTGCAAAAACTTCATTTATCCTTCTATGATTATTTGCAACATTTGCTGTTTATATTATTTGTAGAAGTTTTCAGGAGTGTTTGCTTTATCTTCTAAGTTCGTATTTTTTTAAAGAATTTTACGTACTAGTTATGAAATCGAAAGAACATATTTTTACCTCCAATGCAAAATCAAAAGCGACTGACTTAATTAGAAGTTTTAATTTTCCAAATGGACTTCTGTATTCTTTGTCTTTAGCATTAACCCTTGAGCCTTTTTTTTAATTTCATGAAAGGATGTGCTATCTTCGAATGGTCTCTTATTAATCGCCTATATTAACTTGTTATACCCAAGTAGTGTTTTATTTCTTTCTGGTTCTTTGGAAAAGGAATTTTATTAATTGCTTCCCTTATTTGTGACTAAATGACCTAAGAATTCTCTTTTAAAAACACGAATTTATTTAATTGAATTTTCAGATTTTCTTGCATTAGACAGTCAAATATTTTACATAAAGATTCAATGTGCCCATCTACACTTGAAGAAAATACTACGATGTTATCTAAGTATACCAAAAAGATTTCCTATGTCCTCCTTAAGGACCTGGTTCATCAACCTCTGGAATGTAGAAGGCGCATTATTCTATCCAAAAGGCATTCTTAAAAATGCAGAGTGACCATATGCTGTTGAAAATGCAGTTTTAGGGAGTCTCTCTCATCCATTTTGGTTTGATGGGAGCCAGCTTTAAGATCGAGAGTCGTAAAATATTGACATCTCCCCAATTATTCAAATATATTATCAATGTTAGAGATTGGGAATCTATCCTCAACTACGATACAGTTTAACTTCCTATAATCTATTAAAATACGCCAGTTCTGAATGTTCTGAATGTTAGAAGAATCTAGTTACTTCGGAATTCTCATAATAGGGCTGTTATAAAAGCTAGATGATTCTATTATTATTTCTCGACGTAGCATTTCTTTAAATGTCTATTGATTTCTTGTTTGTGGATTTCCAAGTATCTATAGTGAAGTAGTATAGAGTATACCGGGATTTCATTTTGAGTATTTATTCTGTGTTTTGTGTTATTTGTAAAAGATAGATCTTCACCTTATTGATAAAAAAAACTTGTTTTTGTCAATTCATTTACATGTGCAATTTTAAGATCACGAGTAGAAGTTATATTTCCACTCTTAACTTAATTGCAGATTATCTCCATAACTTTTTCTTCATTGCATTTACTTCTATATTTCTCTTCCTTCTTTGCCGTCATTCTTCTTTTTTCAAAATTTACAATAACTTTTAGGTCTGATAATATATTACGAGGGCTGCTCTATATATTTCTGGCCTAATAGTGAAAATGCGAATATTTACAATCAAAAATGATTTTATTGTTTTTTAAAGTATTCTCCAGCATGATTTATACACTTTTGCATGCGCTCAAACCAGTTGTCGAAGCACTTTTTCCACTCCGATTGAGACACCTCTAAAACGTGGTTTTTGAACACTTCAACAGCTTCTTCTGGCGACGAAAATCGTTGACCACGCATTTTTTTCTTGATGTGCGGAAACAAGAAGAAGTCATTAGGTGCCAAGTCAGGGCTGAACGGCGGATAACCCATTAATTCGACGTTTTGGCCTGTCAAAAACGCTCTGGTTTGAGCCGATGTGTGAGAGCTCGCATTGTCATGATGAACAATGATTCGTCTTCTATTGTTGGTTTTTCGAATTTATCCGATGACTTCAGGCAAACAAATTGTAGTGTACCACTCAGAAGTGACCGTCCTCAAGCGTTGCTCAAGCGGAAAAGTCGCCACATGACCAGTTTTGCCGAAGAAACAGGCCACCATTTGCTTCGAAGTGCTTCTTCCACGAACAACTTTCGTTGGATTTTGCTCATCTTTAAAGACCCACACGGTCGATTGTTTTTTCGTTTCGGGCTCATACGCGTAGATCCATGATTCGTCACCTGCGACGATCTTATAAACGTCTTTTGAAGCACCGCAATCGTATTTTTGCAACATTTCTTTGCACCAATCGACACGATCCTTTTTTTGAGCGACTTTCAAATTGTGCGGGATCCAACGAGAACAAACCTTTTTTACGGCCAGGTGTTCATGCAGTATCGAATGTATGCTGGTGGAAGAAATGTACAAGGATGTCTCTATCTCTCGGTATATCGCATGTCGATCTTGCATTATGAGTTCACGCACGGCATGAATGTTCTCTGGCGCAACAGCCATTTTGAGACGACCTTCACGGAATTCGTCTTTGAGCGAGCTTCGGCCACGATTAAATTCTTTATACCAATTTTTCACAGTGCTATAGGATGGTGCTTCATCGCCCTACAAAGTTTTAAGTTTATCAATGCACTCTTGTCGTGATAATCCACGTCGACAGTTGTGAAAAATGATGGCACGAAAATATTCACGAGTTAATTCCATTTCTTTTTATATTAATTTTTTCAAGTTACTGTAAACAACACAAATAATGATCGTACGTCAAAACGTTTTGAGTACGATTTTGTTTAAAAATGACAAACTTTCCAATGGAAATGTCAGATTGCACTTGGCAGCACTCAGTGTTGCCAGGCCACACATATATATATAGCAGCCCTTGTATTATTAAACTGTTATAGACAGGCAGCTAAAATTTACACGGAAACTTTATTGGTTAGTCCGCTATACAACAAGAATAAAATTTAAATTTTTAAATTAAACTTATGGGGCAATAAGTTCATTTAATTTTATGTATATGTTTGTATTTTTGAACAAAGACGGTTGAAATTTACAAAGAACCTGATTGTTATGACTACTTCAACACCAAGTATAAAATTTGAACTTGGAAATTAGAGGGTACCTCTATAGTTGAGGTAATTTGATGTAGATTGCCAAACCCTTGAACGGTTGTAGCTGTATTGCTAGTCCGCTTACCGAGAATTAAATTTAGATATGAAAATTAAAGGCTGTCCCAATGACGTCATGTATACAGCCATACTTTTGAACCGTCATAGACATGAAGTCGGTTTTTGGCAAGAATTATTTTACATTTTGGTCTAATATATTTTTAAGGCAAATATTGGTATAAGTGTGACCGCACATGAAAAATGTTTGCCATATTACACTGTAAAACAAAACCAATTTTTTTAAAAATTACAAGGCCCGGGCTATAAATTATGATAGAGGAGACAAAAAAAAAAGAGATACGTGTATCGGCGTTTTGAAAGTTTACATCAGAATTTCATTTGAGATGGGGTTAAAGTTTCCCAGCTCTGGCACATTCTTATTGTTAAACGGCATAAGAAACCATGTGACCCTTACATTTTAGGTATAAAATGTGTTCAGCAAATTTATATAAAATGTTACGGACAACATTTTTGTAGAAATGTTAACCCTCTTACTCCTCAAAATATGGGTCTTTTTTGTCCTTAAAAAAAAGCAAAAAACACCATTAAGACAGGGTTTTAGAGGGTTAAAATGTTCCACAAAAATGTTACCCGTTACTATAAGTCCCTGAATACACCAAAATGAAAAATTCAACCATAAAGTCAGAAATAAGACACAACAAAAGAGAGCCTAGGGTTAATTTCGCATTTATTAAGAATTTTATTTTAAAGCAAATTTGGATAGCATTAATTACATTTTTTTAGCTCTAGGCAATTCCACTTCATTATCATACAATGTCCAGCATATTTCAGCGTAACATTTTACATAAATTTGCTGAACACATTTTATACCTAAAATGTAAGGGTCACATGGTTTCTTATGCCGTTTAACAATAAGAATGTGCCAGAGCTGGGAAACTTTAACCCCCTCTCAAATGAGATTCTGATGTAAACTTTCAAAACGCCGATGCACGTATCTTTTTTTTGTCTCCTCAATCAGAATTTATAGCCCGGACCTTGTTATATGCTTCAACAAACAAATAATGGGCAAATAAATGTGCCCGCAAAACAAAGTTTGTATTAATTAAAAAAAATTTAGGGCGAACAACAGAAAACATATTTTGTGCAAATGTTTGTCAAATTTGACGGTACCCTAACTAATTTTGTTTTTTATTGTAAAAATGCAATTGTTAAATTAAATTGTAAGTTTTCAAATTGTAAAAATTTAAATTTTAAGGTAAGGTCAGTTTTGACATTGGCGTGAAATCGACAAATATTTCATTGCCGTAACCTGATCAGAAAATATTTATTAAGAGCAGGCAAGAGCACAGCTGATTTTGGGCAAATATTATTATTTGCCAGCAGACAAAAATTCTCTAATAACACTCTGTTCGAAACGCTTTTGAAAAAAAAAATTTAAAAATTAAGATATTTATATATTAAATATAAACTATATATTAAAATCTCTTAAAAATAAAATTTGAGTTAATAGTAACAATAATTCTAATTTTTAGAAAAAGGGTATATTAAAAGATATGGCGGCTATATATATTATTATTACTAATTACATTCTAAATAAAACATTTTCCTTTTAATGTTCAATTGAAATTTTTTTATATTTACCTGTTTTTTTTTCTATGGACATTCTCGAATTGGTTTTTTCTAAAACAGATTTTTTAAAACCACAATTATTATCCCTTTACACGTAATAAAATCTGGTTTATAAAAGGGCAGTAGTAACAGTTTTCGTAAGATAAAGGTAAAAGCATTCATTCGGTTATCGCTGAAATATGCTGGACATTGTATGATAATGAAGTGGAATTGTGTAGAGCTAAAAAAATGTAATTAATTCTATCCAAATTTTGCTTTAAAATAAAATTCTTAATAAATGCGAAATTAACCCTAAGCTCTCTTATTTCTGACTTTATGGTTGAATTTTCCATTTTGGTGTATTTGGGGACTTATAATAACGGGTAACATTTTTGTGAAACATTTTAACCCTCTAAAACCCTGTTTTAATGGTGGTTTTTGCTCTTTTTTAAAAGAAGGACAAAAAAGACCCATATCTTGAGGAGTAAGAGGGTTAACATTTCTACAAAAATGTTGTCCGTAACATTTTATATAAATTTGCTGAACACATTTTATACCTAAAATGTAAGGGTCACATGGTTTCTTATGCCGTTTAACAATAAGAATGTGCCAGAGCTGGGAAACTTTAACCCCATCTCAAATGAAATTCTGATGTAAACTTTCAAAACGCCGATACACGTATCTCTTTTTTTTTTGTCTCCTCTATTATAATTTATAGCCCGGACCTTGTAATTTTTAAAAAAATTTGTTTTGTTTTACAGTGTAATATGGCAAACATTTTTCATGTGCGGTCACACTTATACCAATATTTGCCTTAAAAATATATTAGACCAAAATGTAAAATAATTCTTGCCAAAAACCGATTTCATGTCTATGACGGTTCAAAAGTATGGCTGTATACATGACGTCATTGGGACAGCCTTTAATTTTCATATCTAAATTTAATTCTCGGTAAGCGGACTAGCAATACAGCTACAACCGTTCAAGGGTTTGGCAATCTACATCAAATTACCTCAACTATAGAGGTACCCTCTAATTTCCAAATTCAAATTTTATACTTGGTGTTGAAGTAGTCATAACAATCAGGTTCTTTGTAAATTTCAACCGTCTTTGTACATCTGTTCAAAAATACAAACATATACATAAAATTAAATGAACTTATTGCCCCGTAAGTTTAATTTAAAAATTTAAATTTTATTCTTGTTGTATAGCGGACTAACCAATAAAGTTTCCGTGTAAATTTTAGCTGCCTGTCTATAACAGTTTAATAATACAAGGGCTGCTATATATATGTGTGGCCTGGCAACACTGAGTGCTGCCAAGTGCAATCTGACATTTCCATTGGAAAGTTTGTCATTTTTAAACAAAATCGTACTCAAAACGTTTTGACGTACAATCATAATTTGTGTTGTTTACAGTGACTTGAAAAAATTAATATAAAAAAAAAATGGAATTAACTCGTGAATATTTTCGTGCCATCATTTTTCACAACTGTCGACGTGGATTATCACGACAAGAGTGCATTGATAAACTTAAAACTTTGCAGGGCGATGAAGCACCATCCTATAGCACTGTGAAAAATTGGTATAAAGAATTTAATCGTGGCCGAAGCTCGCTCAAAGACGAATTCCGTGAAGGTCGTCCCAAAATGGCTGTTGCGCCAGAGAACATTCATGCCGTGCGTGAACTCATAATGCAAGATCGACATGCGATATACCGAGAGATAGAGACATCCTTGTACATTTCTTCCACCAGCATACATTCGATACTGCATGAACACCTGGCCGTAAAAAAGGTTTGTTCTCGTTGGATCCCGCACAATTTGAAAGTCGCTCAAAAAAAGGATCGTGTCGATTGGTGCAAAGAAATGTTGCAAAAATACGATTGCGGTGCTTCAAAAGACGTTTATAAGATCGTCGCAGGTGACGAATCATGGATCTACGCGTATGAGCCCGAAACGAAAAAACAATCGACCGTGTGGGTCTTTAAAGATGAGCAAAATCCAACGAAAGTTGTTCGTGGAAGAAGCAATTCTAAGCAAATGGTGGCCTGTTTCTTCGGCAAAACTGGTCATGTAGCGACTTTTCCGCTTGAGCAACGCTTGAGGACGGTCACTTCTGAGTGGTACACTACAATTTGTTTGCCTGAAGTCATCGGATAAATTCGAAAAACCAACAATAGAAGACGAATCATTGTTCATCATGACAATGCGAGCTCTCACACATCGGCTCAAACCAGAGCGTTTTTGACAGGCCAAAACGTCGAATTAATGGGTTATCCGCCGTTCAGCCCTGACTTGGCACCTAATGACTTCTTCTTGTTTCCGCACATCAAGAAAAAACTGCGTGGTCAACGATTTTCGTCGCCAGAAGAAGCTGTTGAAGTGTTCAAAAACCATGTTTTAGAGGTGTCTCAATCGGAGTGGAAAAAGTGCTTCGACAACTGGTTTGAGCGCATGCAAAAGTGTATAAATCATGCTGGAGAATACTTTAAAAAACAATAAAATCATTTTTGATTATAAATATTCGCATTTTCACTATTAGGCCAGAAATATATAGAGCAGCCCTCGTATTATCAGACCTAAAAGTTATTGTAAATTTTGAAAAAAGAAGAATGACGGCAAAGAAGGAAGAGAAATATAGAAGTAAATGCAATGAAGAAAAAGTTATGGAGATAATCTGCAATTAAGTTAAGAGTGGAAATATAACTTCTACTCGTGATCTTAAAATTGCACATGTAAATGAATTGACAAAAACAAGTTTTTTTATCAATAAGGTGAAGATCTATCTTTTACAAATAACACAAAACACAGAATAAATACTCAAAATGAAATCCCGGTATACTCTATACTACTTCACTATAGATACTTGGAAATCCACAAACAAGAAATCAATAGACATTTAAAGAAATGCTACGTCGAGAAATAATAATAGAATCATCTAGTTTTTATAACAGCCCTATTATGAGAATTCCGAAGTAACTAGATTCTTCTAACATTCAGAGCTGGCGTATTTTAATAGATTATAGGAAGTTAAACTGTATCGTAGTTGAGGATAGATTCCCAATCTCTAACATTGATGATATATTTGAATAATTGGGGAGATGTCAATATTTTACGACTCTCGATCTTAAAGCTGGCTCCCATCAAACCAAAATGGATGAGAGAGACTCCCTAAAACTGCATTTTCAACAGCATATGGTCACTCTGCATTTTTAAGAATGCCTTTTGGATAGAATAATGCGCCTTCTACATTCCAGAGGTTGATGAACCAGGTCCTTAAAGAGGACATAGGAAATCTTTTTTGTATACTTAGATAACATCGTAGTATTTTCTTCAAGTGTAGATGGGCACATTGAATCTTTATGTAAAATATTTGACTGTCTAATGCAAGAAAATCTGAAAATTCAATTAAATAAATGCGTGTTTTTAAAAGAGAATTCTTAGGTCATTTAGTCACAAATAAGGGAAGCAATTAATAAAATTCCTTTTCCAAAGAACCAGAAAGAAATAAAACACTACTTGGGTATAACAAGTTAATATAGGCGATTAATAAGAGACCATTCGAAGATAGCACATCCTTTCGTGAAATTAAAAAAAGGCTCAAGGGTTAATGCTAAAGACACAGAATACAGAAGTCCATTTGGAAAATTAAAACTTCTAATTAAGTCAGTCGCTTTTGATTTTGCATTGGAGGTAAAAATCTGTTCTTTCGATTTCATAACTAGTACGTAAAATTCTTTAAAAAAATACGAACTTAGAAGATAAAGCAAACACTCCTGAAAACTTCTACAAATAATATAAACAGCAAATATTGCAAATAATCATAGAAGGATAAATGAAGTTTTTGCAAAATTAAAAAATTTTATAATCCGAATTTGCAAAAGACTATTTAAAAATACATAAATAATTGTGAAATTTGCAACAGCTAAATAAGACAAAAGCCCTACTAAACATTCGTTAAACACAACTAAAACTCCTAATAGACATGATGAAATCGTACACGCCGATATTTGGTATCTACAAAAAAAATTAAAGTTTTTAACTACAATTGACCGACTTACGACATACGCAACTAAACACCCACTAAATGATGGGATTTGGATATCTATTATCAAAGTCTAAGCTAAGATTTCAATACCTTGGTAAACGAGAAAAGTTAATTACTGATAATGAATTAGATGTTGTTGCAGTAAAGCAATTTCTAAGAGATTATGGGATTTCACAACAGATTCAGATGTCGAAAGACTTCATTTTATATTAAACGAAAACACGGTTATTAAACGAAAATTCATGTAATAACGATAACTTACAGGAAAAAGTCACCAAAGCGATAATAAAATATATAATAATTCACTCTACCAAAAAATCTAAACAAATAGACTTTATTAATGATATATTATCAAAAGAAGATAGAGAACTAATGCAATAAACCAGAAACGGGGCAACAAGAATAACAACAATTTTAGAAACTATACGGTTAGCATGGCACGACTTAGTTATAGGAAAGGGGTAATTATAGAGTGGAAGGCGATTATTTAATATCTGATGATAATAAATTTAAAAAACTATACAAAACCCAGATTAAACGTCTTATTATTAGTGTCAATTCTCACAATCTTGCGGGGACTCCTACAAATGAACAGGAGAGAAGATAATTATAGTTATGGTGGTACAGATCAGGAAAACAGAAATTAGAAGTGCGACCAACAAAGTGATGCACATAATTCACCATGGGCAAATGTTTAATATAATAGACCAAATAAAAATAATCGTAAAAGAAATGTATCTGCGCGACAAATTAAACTTATTAACAGGAAGATGCTAAGCTTAATAAATGATGTAGGCAGTTTTTATAAATTGATGTTCGGACTTATGGACAATAACGATAGAAAAGAAATTTTGGAACACTTAAAGTATATAGATATTATTAGTCGCAATGAAATTAATACCCTTAACTAACAATTTTTTTTTTTTTTTTTTTTTTTTTTTTTTTTAAAAAGTAGCACTTCAGGCATTAAAACCTATTTAGTTATTTTTCGTAACCGTGCTACATTCTTTAGGAAAGGGATAGATGAGAGATAAGACAGGTGGTGAAAGAAGAGAGAGAGAGAGTTATTTATTTTACTTCGCCGGCGAATCTGCTATGAGAAAGTACCGAACGAAGGAGACTGCACCTTTTTTTGTTCATTCTGAATATGTTTTATACCATTAAACAGAAAAAAACATTTTTTTTGTATTTTGATTGCCACAGGATTCGAACCCTGAAACAACCAGGTTTGTAGTCAGCGTGTTTACCACTTTGACTACAACAGCCTCATTTTAACGAATCCATTAAGGTAATTCGTAAGCGGTAGAAACTGATAGAGCTCAGTTAAGGAATTATTACACGGTAATTGGAAACATAAACAATGAAATTGTTAAAGAGTTTCTGTATATGCTTAAATAAAAGAATTTGGAAAGCAAAATAACTAAAAAATCAGGAAAATCTAGTACATACATATACAGAATACAATTAATTGAAAACAAGAAATAAAGGTAAACCAGAACTCGTAAGGAAATCGTACGACATTATTTTCTTCACGAACGGACGTTAGATAATTGGAATTCACATGGCATCATACCCTGTAGTACTTGTTTTCGTTATCCTTAGCATTATACTTACCTGTTAAAATTAAATAGTGCCTCTATTAATTTGCCTTTTAGGTCCTCTATTTCATATTGGTTATTGCCTATTGACCTTTTTATCCGACATTTCAGCTAGGGTCTACAAAGTTTGGTCTTTATTCCTTACGCGAAATTGCTTTGGATTAAATTTTTTATAAAAACTTTTTGGTCATTTGTAAATTTTAAATTTCTACTTCTGCGGTTATGATTTTACTTTTTTTGACACACATCGTATAGCTTTTCGCCTAATCTCTGGTGGATTGTTGGTATTTGCGAAGACTTCGGTAAAGTAATTATTACTCCGTCTGACACTGCTTTTGATTTGCGAAGTATTCTCCATGCCACATCGTGCGTTATCATATTGAATTCCGTACGAATGTGTCAAAGATTTTCAAGAATTTCTAAAAGCTTCATAGGTAAATTAGTAACCTTTGTCGAAATGTAATAATTCTGGTACCCCAAATTTACAAAACATCAACAAGCCTTTAACAGGTTAAATTTTGTTTTTTAATTAAGAATTATAAATATGAATGCGCTTTCGGATTTTGTTCTGAAAATGGTCCTAAAAAATTGACACAAATTTTTTGGAGAGGTCGCTTCCATTCCCATTGGTGGACGTAAAATATTTGTAGGGTAATTTCTTTACAGGTATCACAATTTTTAACAAAGTAGTGGCCATTGACGGCCAGTAGAAAATTTAATAAACCCCGTGAAGTATATATATGAGCCCTTTTTATAGCACTTTTAATCGATTTGTTTGGCAACCATACCTTTCAGCATTCGATCCCATTTTCCGTGTCATTATGTTTAAACTTACCATTTTTAAAGCCATCCCTTCAATTATTTAGTTTGGTTGTTGTTCCTGATTCCGCTTATAGTGTCAATTGAGGACATGTAGTCTTTATTTTTAAAGGCAACTGAACTAAAGTCGATTATAGGTGTTTTATCGGCTACTATTTCTTCCATATCTAGGCTAGAAGGCATATCGGGGACGAATGTGCTTGATCCTTTAAAATTAAACCTAAAACAATGCAACTTTAAATTTCATTCGTTCAATTAAATCTTGTTGGAGCATCAGCCATTTCAGACTGAAATGTTCTGTGATGTCTGTAAAATCCATCCGTACAATGTATTGCCTAAACTTTTCAACGGATAACACTACAGCGAGGCATTCCTTCTCGGTAGTCAAGCAGTTCCTCCGGTCGCTGTTTAACTTTTTTGAAAAATATTCAAAAGCATGTTTTCCACCTATCTTTCTGAAATAAAACAGCCCCTATTGCGGTGTTAGAAGCATCGCATTGCACGAATAATAACTTTTTAAAATCTGGACTTTACAGAATTGGGCTAAAGATTAATCGTCATTTTAAGTCTTCAATTGACTGTATTGCCTTAACTGTTAAAACAAATTTGCCGGTTTTCCTGAGGCTATCAGTGAGAGGTGTAGTTAAAGTTTATAAATCAGGAATAAAGCGACGATACCATACTACTGCGCCTAAAAATCCTCTGTCTTTCCTTCGGTTTTTAGGGAGTTAATATCTAAAATCGCATTTACTTTACACACATCTGGTTCAAGCTTACCTTCACCTACAATAGCTCTTTAAGCAAAATTTTGATTTCTACATATTAATTGTTAATCTTGAAGCTGTTGGCCTCTCTCCTTCATTTGTAAGCATTTTTATATTTTCCTCAAAATTCGACGAAACAACTAATAAAAAGTCAAGATACATATGACACTCTTTTATCCATAAGTCAGCAGTATCTACGCAAATTAAATTCTATGTTTTTAAGTTAAATAAAAATATAATTTTTTGGTCGGCTACGCGATTTTTTATTTTTTAATTATCTTAAAAATGAGTTCTGTTCAGTACTTATGCTAAATCTTAACTACCTTTTTAAATTCCTAAAATATCTTTTTAAATACTAATTTTTATAAATAATATTTCCTTTGTCTTAATGGATATTTTGGAACAAAGATATAAAGAACATGTTTTGTACATATGCTTACAATATTTATGATATTTTATGATCTTCACAATATTTGTATATATATGATATTTTATGATCTTTACAATATTTGTATATTTATGATATTTTATGATCTTTACAATATTTGTATACTTATGATATTTGTTTGACCCTTTTTATCTTATTCCTTTGTTCAGTAGTTTAGATTATTTTACATGTTTAGTTAGGGTTGTTTAAGTGTGTTTACATAAATTGTTGTTTATGATATGTCTAGTTACTAACTACCCTCTTATCATCTGTGGAAATTTACTTGTTATCTTAAAAGAATATTAGGGAAATAACATGTATATGTTTATTAACATGTTTATGCATGAGCGTCGCTAACTCTTCCCTGGGTTAAAACGAGAGCGTGCCGATCTCTAATACTTCTTTCAACTTGTTGATTCTAAGCAATTCTAAAGTTTTGTTCTGTATGTTTTCTTTTATATATTAATACATATTTAAATATTTTGAGCCCAATATAGAATATTCCTGAAATTATTGCTATGAAAAATAGTGTATAAAAAGTTGAACGTATAGGGTGTTCCTCGTATGGAATGACTAATCTTTTTAATGAGTCGATATGATTAAATGCATTTTTACGATCTGAGGTGAGGATGTTTATGATTTCAAAATCTTCATTATGTTTTGTGTTGATAGCCTCTACTCGTATGAGTCTGTCATGTATATTCCTGTAAGTATTGTTATCTATTCTAGCTTTGTCAGTATATTTTACTAGAGTTATTCCTGTAGTAGTGATATTGTCAATTTGATGAGTTCCATCCAATTATATGAAACCTTCGTCAATTTCCGTTATCGGATTATTATATTCTTGTATGACCTCGCATTTACTATTTCTATTGTTGAGTAGTGGAAGTATACATGTGTCTGTTTCATTATTTGTCCTACAAATGGTTTTTCCAAATAGTTCTTGCAAAGGTTTACTCTACATAGTTTTTATCACATAAATTGTTATAATTACGTCCTTCGTTCTTGCTATATGAATGTCTGCGTACTCCAAAATGTTTATTGCAGGTACTGAGATTAATTCATGTTCTTTTAATATTCTTATGTCGTCTAAATTTAGGGACTCGGTTAAGTATTCATTATTCTTTGCGGCATTAATTGTTCTAACTAATAGTAGGAGCTGTTCGTGAACTTGTTCGAGGATAATATGGTTTTCCAATGTGTTACCTTGTAGTGTATCAATTATTTTTTCGAACCTTGAGTTAATTAAACGTTGTTTCTCATTGTTATTTATGAGTGTATTTATTACTTTTTCCATATTGATAAAATCATCGTGGTCTGGAATTCCTGTGATAAATTTCAAAGCTGATCCTAGGAAATTTAAGGATCTTGTGTTTCTTTTATGCTCGTTCAATTGATTTTCCAATATTTCAATTTTCTTTATTAAAAGTGTTTCTTGGATATTGGCGTTATATTGATCTCGGATAATTTGTTTGTAAGACGTTAGTATCTTTGTTAAGTTAGTGACATGGAAGAGATATGTGTGTTCATCATATAGGAAAGCATCATCGGTCCTGGTTAGGACGTATTTTTGTCCGTTTAAGTTTTTAATTTCTACTTCTGCTTTGGTTTTTGACATGACGATTACGAGAAATATCAGGTAGAGTATAATCTTTGTTAATTGTGTAGTTCTTAATGTTATATTTGTGTACGATCACACCCCTCGTGGTAAAAACAGTGTCCTCACGGTCTTCCTTCACAATCTGCTTACTGTATCTGGCGCCTTTTTTCTTCCTCACACCTTTTATTTTCACAAGAATTTGTTCATTTGGTTGGAAGGTTCGATGTTTAGTACCTTGATTTAGTCTTTCAAGTGTTTTTTCTGATGCCTTTTTTAGTTTTTCATATAGTTAACTAAATTTAATGCTAAAAAAAAAATTATAATTAAAATCTTTAAATAATATAAGAAAACAGTAAGAAAAAACTTATTAAAATTAAAAGTGTGTAATCCATAAATAAATTCTAACCTGTTATTTTTTACACAAACAGCTTATACAGAAAAAATAACGATAACAAATAAAGAGAAAGCAAAAACAAAAGTATGCCTTAACATGCGAAAATAAGAGCCATTTGAGTGACAATAAAATATAAAAAAACACAAAAGGCAATGAAGTTTGGGTGTGTGTAAAAACCATCCCTATTTTGCCTATACACATGCGTGGAGAATATACTACAGTAAACTGCTGAGCTAAATTGAGGAAGATTTAAGGCTGTGAGCTGAGAACTGAGGCGAGATTTAAGCTGCGTGCAGAAGTGAGGCGAAAATTAAAGCTGTGAGCTCAGAGATGCCAACTTTTCAAAGGCAGAAAGCGTCGATGAAACGGGCAAAAAGAGCTAAATTGCAAAAAGAACGTTTTTTTCATTTAGCTGTCCATTTTATTGTTATATTTTTACTCTATAGGTACAGGTATTTTTTACATTTTCAATGGTTCAAAGTTTTTAATCGAAACACATATTTAAATTCATGGTTAAATTATAATAAATAGATTTTAAAACAAATAGTCATTTTCAAAAACGAGTACAATAAATTTTTTCTTCTTTTGGCCAGATATTTGTTTTTATATAATATTTTGACTTGTTATATGTTCTATTTGAATTTATTTTTGCAAAAACACTTGGTGGCAGGCATTACATATTTGTAAGCCATATTTTAATTGAATCAAACTATTTACTGTATTTAAAGCCATTCGGTTTCTAATTTTATTTTTAAAAAACTCATTGCACTGAACGTTCTTTTTACTTCGGCATTAGAAGGAAGTGATAATAAAACAAACAGTGATAAATTAACTGAATTTATCGGTTCTTTCTAAATTTTTCCATCGGTATAATTTGAAATTTTTTAATACAGTTTTCTAATTCTCAATTTCTTTAAAATCATCCTTGAATTTTTTATTACAATTAAAGCATTTTCTGTATTAGCAGAAAATATATTTTTAACACTAAAAGCGGAAATTTTTTTTACAATTTTAAAACTTGTTTGAAGTCTTGCCCTTATTTCGTAAATAAGACTCGTAACAAAGTCAATTAAAGTTTGTTTAATAATTTTTTTATCTATTTCAGCAATATTTGAATCAGCACAAGCCTTTTCAAAACTATACCCTAGATAACAATTGTTATCTATTAAAGGTTCCACTTCGTCGGATATATAATTAAAGTCTTCAGTTGGTACAATAATTTTATTTATGAGAATTTGTAGTAAATAAAATAAGTCAGTTAACAATATTATATGATCAGCAACTTTAGCTTTATATGCAAAATTTACTCTCTGAACTTCAAATAACACAGACGCTAAAAAAGTTATGTATATAATTTTTTTTTGGTCATTATACATATCTTTTAATGAAGATGTTTTAAACGACTTATCGTTGACAATACTAAAATGAGTTTTTAGTTCGAGCTACATTTCTAGGATTATTTTTATGCCTTTTTCGATATTGGCAGCCACCTAGTAGGTGCTACTAAAGGAATTTTTTTTTTTATTTTCAATGTCATTATTTATCAATTTAAAGATTGTATTGAAAGATTTTTGTCTTATGGATGAATTTAAAATCAATTATGTATTTCTTTGACAATGAAATTTATATTAGACGGAGAATGTTTTTTAGTTGCGGCACAAGCAGCTAACTGCAGTGAATGGCACACTCATCGCACCAAAATTAAATTCTTTATGTTGTATTTTTCTTTAATTTTTTTATACAGCGAATTATGTACTCCGGTCATAACAGCTGCATTATCAGTTGCAATAGAAAAAAGTTTCTGCATATCCAAAATGAAAAGATTTATAAATCACTGAATCCCTGAAAGCAAATTGTCAGCACTACCATCATTCAGATCGATTAGTCCCAAAAAAGTTGTTACAAATTCATTTTTTAAAACTATAGAAACGAACGACGCCAAAATATTTTTCTACCGATACATCGGTACCTAAAAATTTAATACGAAATAATTTTAATATCTTTAGGCTAATTAATAATCCATTTTCAAGTACCTTTATACAATATTAAACTGAAGTGTGATTTTTTCAGATCATCCAAAAGCTCATATATAAAATGAGGAGCTATTCTATTATATATAATTTTAGCACATTTTGTGCGGTAAAGTCTTAAATTGCCTGCCTTACTGTCTTTAAATGTCTTTCCACAAATTTCACTCAGGTGGTCTATTGCTAAAAAAGGTGCATGTATTGCAGTGAATAAGGCAAGTTGTGAATATGCACTTTGTGTTTCTGTTGAAACAACTGGCGCAACGATATGATGGGTTCGGATAGTGAAGTATGGTTAAATGGAGCCATATATTTCTTGTGTTTTTTCGTTTCAGAATGGCGTACCAAATCAAAATATTTTACAGTTATTATTAAACTGCAAAATTTGCACAATGCTTTTGAAGGGTCTTTTGTTGGCCTAAGACACTTTTCAAACAAAGGATTTGTTTCTAAAGCTTCTGATAATGGTGATCCATTTAAAATTGCATTTTAAAAACACTTTTATTGTTATAAATCAATTATTTAAAAACAGTTTTCAATTTAGCTAAAAATGCTTGCTTTCTGGTGAACTTTATTTATTTATTTATTTGTTTATTTGTTCATTTCCTGTACAACAAGATTTAGTCTTATATTTAGAGTACAGGAACGTTATGCGTTACAAAAAATTTTATTGCTAAGAAATAATATATATATATAAAAAAAAATGAAATACCAATAATAAAATATAACAGTCTTTACAACAAAATTAATAATCCAGAAATTAGGCAAAGTGTTGAAATAAAAATTTTCTGAAATTAATAGCATTGCTATTAAGTGTTTGACTTAATGGAAGATTGTTCCAAAGACGAGCGGCAAACACATAAAACTGCCGTTCAGAAACAAGACACTGATGTCGAGGTATTACTATGTTTCGGTTTCGCTGCGATTGGAAAAAGCGTGTTTTCTCAAATATGTATTTGGGGGTTTGAGCGTTAATAATTTTGTGTAAAAAAATAATAGTACGAATTTTTAACAAGGAAACTCCATAGAGATTGTTGGCAACGGATGACACATGGTCAAATCTTTTCAAATTATATACGTATCTTAATATATTATTATATAAGACATTTAGCTTTCTTTTGCTAACAGTGTCGCAGTTTCCAAATTATTCACATTCATAAAGAAGAGACAGAATCAGATATGTCTTGGCAAGTAGTAACCTTATTCTAAAAGGGGTGAAATGCTGAGTGGACCAAAGAGCTCTTAACTTAGCATAAGTTTGACCAACCAGAGAATTTTTATGATCTGTTCACGTCAGGTTGCTGTTAAAAATTGTACCAAGGTTTTTCTCTGAGTTAACAACTTAAATTTTTTCGCCATTTAGGAAGATGTCCTCTCTTATATAAATAATGGAAATAATCTTTTTTTACATATTTTAAGGCATTTAGATTTGCCTGGATTTAAGCAGAGACCGTTAGCGCTAGCCCAAATGTGGACTTGTTTCAAATCATCATTTAGATGAGCTATATCTGATGAAAAGTTGGACGTCATCTGCATATATATAGATTTTGCAATATGATAGTTGTTTTGGCAGATCATTGACATAAAGTTAAAATAAGAGTGGACCTAAAATTGAGCCCTGAGGAACCCCCTATTAACATTTAAACTGTCAGACCAAGTATTGTTAACAACTACTGATTGTGTGCGATTGAAAAGTTATGATGATAAAAGTTTAACTGACATGTTTGAAAATTTAAAAAAGTGTTTCAATTTATTTGTTAGTATAACATGGTCAACTGTATCGAATGCTTTGGAATGGTCGAGAAGCACTAAAAAGTTGATATCCTTGTTTTCTAAACCTTGGCGTATATTCTCACTTACTTCAATAAGAGCAGCAACGCAGTTGTGGTTCTGACGAAAACTATATTGGTTGTCAGTAAGCAGACTATGGGTATATAAGTATGAAATAATTTGTTGATATAATAGCTTTTCTAAAACTTCTGACAGAAAGCATAATATGGCAATGGGTCTGTATTCTCCATTCGCCTTGGGTAATGTTAAAATTTTAGCATGTTTCCAATTAGATGTATATGTACCGGACGTTATTATTGAATTAAACAAATATGTGACATAGGGGAAAATTATGGGCAAAAGTAGACGTATGAATTTTGGGTGCATATTGTCACTTCCAACTGCATTTGATTTTAACAAGGAACATGTGGACATTACGTCATATTGTTTCACACTGGAAAAAGTAAAATAACCGTTTGTTAACTCATCATTAAGATTTAGAGTATCAGAAGGAAAATCAAAGTAATTAAAATTTGCTTTAGCTACAGGAATGTTAGTAAAAGTTTTTTTAAGCATGTTTGTATCCACTTGGCAGTCAACACTGTTTTTCGCATTGCCAATTCCTATTTCGCGTATAGTATGCCATAATTGTTGAGAATTAATAGCATTATTTAAACAGATATAATAATGCTCAGGTTTTGCATTTTTATCAGCTCGGTAACATTCTTTCTTGCATTAGAAAATTCTAAGTAGAGCTCAGGGGTCTTGTATCTCTTCCATATCTCATATGCTAAGTCCCTTTGGTGTATAGCATCCTTTTTAGTGTTTGAAAACCATGGTTTTTGTTTGGGTTTGATCCTTTTCTGTTTTAATGGAACAATTAAATCAAGAAGGTACTGAATGTTACACATTAAAAATATAGAAAAAATATAGATCAACAGAGGCCATGAAGAAAATGTCACTCCAAGCAATAAGCGAAAAGTATTGACTGAGATGATTGGTATCAATTTGCTTAAAGTCACGATAAGTGATACATTTCTCGGCTTGTTCAGATTGAAAGTCGTAGGTTAATAAAATTAAATCATGTTCAGAAAAACAAGATGCAGATACCTGATCATACAAAATTATGCTACTAATGTTGGATACGAAAAAAAGGTCTATGAATGTGCTGGTTGTGGATGTGTGATGCGTTGGATGTATTGTGTTAGCTGGAAAAAGATCAAAAGTTGACGTATTTTCCTAAAGAGTGACCTCTGTTAATAAGTTTGAGTTGAAGTCACCTGTAATGATTATATCATTATACTCTGCGGTAATAAGTTCGAGTGCAGTAAATAAAGCGGTAAAGGGTATTCTCTTATTGGGCCTGTAAACGCAACCCACCATTAAATTTTTGCCATAAGAGGAAACTTCAATAAAAACAAACTCAATACCCTGTTCAGTTGAGTCATTGGCATTGAGATATTTCGAGTAAAATTTGCAAGAAAAATTATTTTTCAGAAATATGGCAACACCACCGCCATGCCCTCCTCTATCACATCTAAAAACTTTATAACCATAAGGGCAGATAAGGCTATCGGATGTAGTTGCCATCAACCAAGTTTCTGAAACACAGATAATATCGATATCAGAGTTTTCGAAAACTAATTTAAGTTCATCAAGTTTGTTGTTTATACTTTGGGCATTTATATGAACTATTTTTAACCCGTCTTTGTATTTGGCTAAAATTCTGACCATGTTAAATGTTAAGTCTTTGGCTCTTCCATCTGCAAACTGTTAAGAGCATAAAAGCGTTTAATAAAGTATGCAATGCTAATAGAAACAAATGTTATGAAAAGAAAAAAGATTTAATTTTGTTGCAAAAATAATAAAGAAACGATAAAAGGATTTAAAATTGAAAATTGTAGTCAAGAAAAATTTTAAGATCATATAGTCATCAAAAAGTATATAAAAAATTAATAAATAAAAATTTGAGAAAGAAATAATTTAAAACAATTAAATACTTAATTAGTGAAGCGAAAATACTGATTATGTTGTTCTGGAAAAATTATGTTAATTGGATCATCACCTTCATTTTTCTTAACGTAAACTAAGCCTCTTAAGGTGTATACAGTCTTCAAGAGCTTGTAATTCTTAAGTCCAAGAGCTGCTTTGAAAATTCCATAATTATGAGGGGTAAGATTTTCGTTGATGAAGAAATGATCATTGCTTTGGAAACAGGCATCCGATAAACGCAACGGCGAGCTAAGTTTGCGACGATGGGTTGCAACTATTTTTAGAAAATAATTTTTTTCATATGGTGTGTTGAATTTTACTACGATGGGTGGGTCGTCAACGTTGCGTTGGTTTTTGTAGTTTTTCACCCGGAAAATAAATTTAAGAGATAGAGGAGAAATGCTTAAGGTGTTGCAAATGTTCCCAAAAAATGTCATTAAAATTCTTATCATTATAGAGTGGAATTCCAGTGATGCGTACATCTGTGGCGACCGTAGAATTTTCTTGATGTATGCATTTAATTTTAAGATTTTCAACCTCGGTCCTTAGTTTACTGATTTCCGTACCTAACTTATTTATCTTATTATTGAATTCTTTTACTTCTCTTTTTACATCATTTACAATTTCACTTTTTATGTTTTCAAACCTCTCTTCGATTTCAGCTAACAAACTTCTCTTACTATCTGCTATTAAATTTTTTATGGCCTCCATTTGTTCTCTTATGTATTCATCTTGTTTGGTAAATTTGTCCTCAAGCCAATTCCACAAACGAATCCGTGAAAAAGATTCTCTTGGAGAAGAAAAAACTAAATCTGCATTAATATGATCAGGCAGACCAAAATCGGCTTCATTTGCAGTTCTCTCTTTGTTCTACGTGTTGTCATTTTTATAATTTATTTTAATATTTTGCTTTATAATTTTTGTTGGGCTTTTCGTGTTTTTTATTGTTATTGTATTTAGTTAAAGTATGAATGTGGTTTGTAACTGTATATATAATTGGACTTCTACTCTCGTTATGTTTATTTTTGTTTATTTATTTATTTTCGTTTTGTTTCTGACTTTTGTAAATTATTTTGTTATTGTTTTGATGCAAAAAAACTTTTAAAAGAATGTTTCTGTTCATTTATTTGTGTAAAAGTTAATGAATCTTAAAATTACACTGTTTTGTAGAATTTTTTTCGCAGAATGTTTTAATATAAAGAAAAAGATTTAAACTTAAAGTTTTTTCGATCAAAGATAGAAAAAACCGGGAGCTCACATATTTTACGTGCGAACAAGAGAACAACTTTTTGTAAAAAACATATTAACCGGACATAGTTGCAAAAATATGTAATCCAATTTAGAAAAATGTAATGTGATTGATAACAAAGATAAAAATAAAGGATAAAACGGAAAATTTTATTTAAGAATGTAGAAAGTGCCAAGCGCGTTGCTTATAAGAAAAGGTGTCAAAGAGAAAAGTATCGCGTCAGGGGTAATAAAAAAAAAAATAAAACTAGCACGAAAAGGGCTAAGTTCGCATCACTGTGTGAGCTGATTGAAGAAGAGAATAATAGAAGTATAGACTTTTTGAGCAATTGTATGTATGTATTTATGTATATAGAGTATACCAAAAGTTGCTGTTATGACAGTTATTTGTTTAATTAAATTTTTATTACACCGTGTCCCAGTCAACGAGTTCTCCAATAATATGTGTTATTATTTTAGAGCCGAATGGTTTTGTCAAAAAAGATATAAATAATATTTGCATTATTAATATTAATATAGATAATTTAATTTATCAATAGTTTTTATTTGTTATTTTTATTAACAATAAGAAAAAGAGAAAGAAAATTTTTAATTGAGAGTAAATAATAACTCCAATGTTAAATAAATTACATTTTTGTTTTTAAATCTTTAAAAAAACAAAAAAAAAAAAAAAAAAACAAAACAGAAAGAAAATCAGTGTTTATACGGCTACTCCCAAAGTAGAAGTATAAAAACGTTTACATCTACTATCACATTCACATTTTAACAGCAAACCATTGCATACGGCTACAGCTCCAACTTTTTCAAGTTGAAGTAGCGGTAGACGCTGTATTATTCCGTATCATTAAAATTTTTTTAGCTACAGCTACTTTTCAAAAAAAAAAATAAAGCGGCAAAAAGAAGTAGCCTCTTTGCTACTTTAATTGAGGTATTGTGTGAGTAGAAAAGAGCAAAAATAATCTACTTAATTTTTGGCTTAATTTGAAGAGTAGCCAAAAACAAAAACACTATTTCTAGCTACTTTGTTTTGAGAATAACACTTTCTGGCTCGTGTATGTTAATACTTTATGCTTGGAGCCACGCAATACAAATATTCGTATACTTCTAGCTACTTTTCAAAAAAATAAAGCCAGGACACTCTTGAAGATATATTATTGGTAAAATTAAATCAGTCGCTTTCACATGATAGAATTATTGACGTAACACTTTTTGAAGCCACTGATGAATAAAATGCGAATTTTATGTACATACATATATATAAAATTACGGGTTTCATTATCTGACTATATAATTTCTTAATGAATTGAATGTTTTAGTTGTTTCTGTAATAGAATTTTTAGCATTGCTGCTTTTTCTTTTGTATTTCAGGATTTTTTTAATAAAAAGAGAACAATGTATTTGATTTTGAGCATAGGGACAATATTATCTATCATAAAACAACCCAAGTCTTATATTGAGGGGGTAACAAAACCATTTATTTGTTGAGTCGCTCTAAGATATGTAGGTATTAAAAAAATATGTAAACAAAATACAAACATAAAAATTACAGAAGAACAGGGAAATGTTGAAACAGATTTCATTCTAAATTTAATAAAATCATTAAAGTATTACATATAATTTAAATTGTTTACACATATATTTTCAATTTACCTAACTCTGATCCATTGTCTAGTGTGTGAAACAAATTAAAAAAGAAAACCTAAGCAAGTTAACACGGGTTCTTTCTTCGTTCTTCTTACTTCGTGGCACATTTGGCGAGAAGGCGGTCAATAATCCGTAACTTTTGATTGGATCAGAATATTGATATGCGATTTTTTCTGTTTGGTACGTGGGATTTTAACCTTTAATTTTTGATAAAAAGTATAAAAGTCAACCGAAAAAAAGTTACGAGTGGTTTAATATTCCTTACTATTATTAATTGAAGTTGAGTATAAAAAACAAGTGTTAAAAATTTAAAAAATTTGTTTTTCCATGTGTATGTTCTATTCTTATTGTTACAAATTATAATTATTAATAGTTTTGTAAATTAAATCTTTTCAAAAACACAAAATTTTGGCCTCCGTAATATTTTTAAGCTTAAAAGCAAGAAGGGCCAAAAGTTGGTTTTTTTAAACATCCTTCTGAAATAAAAAATTTTTAATTTTTAAAAAGTTAAAACTTTCTTAATAGCGAAAACTTTCAATGAAAAAATCTTATTTTAGTTAAAATTTTATTTTATTTTTAAATAAATCTATAAAAGTTTATAAAATAAATATTAGTTAACTTACATAAATACGAATTACATTAAGCAAATTTTAGTAAAAATTTCTTCTGAATAGCATTGATTTTCATCTTATAATAGTTGTTAAGCCTCCTCTTCTAATTCGACTGGAGTTGTTTCAATTTTTATATGTATCTGAAGTACACAACAAAATAACAATAAAAAAAGATTGTAACGAAGATAATGTATAACATTCAGTACAGGTTTTTCATGGTTTCTTTAAGAATAAACACAGCATTTGAAAATAAATTTCCTCTTTTTGAGAAAATTAGAATTAAAAAATTAATAAACTAAAAAGCTTGGGGGCAAATTACGGTATTCGATATCGATCGCAATTTACACTTAAATTCGATCAATATCGAATGTCGTAATTTGCCCCCTGACTTAAAAAATTCTTTTTTCAGTTTACACATAATTTGGAAATATTTTTTCATAAAATTAATGAACGAAAGAAAATTATAGCGAAGTATTGAGCGAATAACTTGGCCTTATATGTCATTTTTGGTGCTTAAAAATAATTTAAAAATCTTGCTTAACGTGTAAAATTCCACTTTGTTTTTCCATACTGATTATACGTTAATTTGCACAGTGATTACCACTTTACTCAAGTGTGTAAATATATTATATATGATACAAAAACCTTATTAAAATAAAAAAACTAAACTATGTCACTGGCAAGTCTTAATGGAGTGAGAATTTTTGATACAATTATATCGTTAATTGCAACAAAGTTATTGATTGTTGCCCAAGACATTTAAATAGATTATGCGTACAACGTAGTAATTAATATTCTGTTAAGCTTTGTTAACCCGGAAGAACTTTTAAGAAAAGTACAAAAGTTTATAAAACTTACAATACAACACTGTTAGCCTCCAAAGGCGCAAATTGTTGTTGTTTTACCACCATAAACCAGAAACTTCACATGGCCGCACAAGAAACAACTGATTGGTGTAAAAAAAAAATCAAGAAAAAATCACTAATAGAGTATATGGAATGAAATATATCCACAGCTTGACGAAGGGCTTGCTCAGACAGACTGATAACTAATGCCAAAAAGTTAACGCAGTTTGACAGGTTGTTTTAAATTAAACCCTTTCGTTAGTTCTATCGGCTTTAAATATTTTGAATGCATTCTTAAAATTAAGAATGTTATAATTATTTATGTGAACAAATAATTTAAAGCAATAAATTGCATATAATTCATATTTTATAAATACTTTTAAAACTTTATCATTTCAGTTTTATAACGGCCTGGTATGGCTGCCTCTTTCGAGGGCTAGTTCCACTTCCTATTGAATTACCATTATCAAGTTCGGATACTCCACCGCAGCAGGTCGGCTTTCTTTTAAGCTCTTGTGGAATTAATGTTGCGCTAACCTCAGAAGCCTGCCTAAAAGGTCTGCCCAAATCAAATACTGGAGAAATTACAAAGTTAAGGGGGTGGCCTCGTCTACAATGGTTTGTTACAGAACATTTACCTAAACCACCAAAAGATTTTACGGTTGGAATTAATCGTGCAGAGGACACAGCAACGGCTTACATAGAGTACACAACAGATAAAGAAGGAAGTGTTATGGGTAAATACAGCTAATACGTTTATAAATATTTTGTTGCAGAGTTTTTAAAAATGGGCACTAGGATATGTGATATTTGCATATATGTATGTTTTCAAAACACGGTTATCTCATTTAGGCTTAAGTTTTTAATTACTAATTTTCTTTTACTATGTATATAACAATGAATACTCGAATCTGTAACGGCGAAAGTCGTGCCCTTGTTTTCCCCTATACAGTATGTTTTAGTTAAGTTATAAATTATACTAATTTTTTTTTATTATTATTTTTTATGCCTATTCTTTTTTGTATCTAAACTAGAAGTATGTTTTAAGTTATATATTAATATTTTCTTAAGGTTAATTAAAATTGAATTGTTTTGCTGAGTTGAAGTATTTTAAGTTTAAGTAAATTAAAATTAACGGTCGGGCAATTCGGCGCCACCTAGGAGTCAAGCACAAACAAACCAACCAAACAGTCAGCTGTTACCTACAAGTAAATACACCACTGATGGCTGTCAAGCAACGAAAACAAACAATCGTTTGTGTGTGTGGGTGGGAGTGTGTGTGCCCACGCACAAGTATAAAAGGCTAAAAATTTTCAAAAACGAGTTAGTTAGCAAGCAGCTCGCCTGCAGGTAAGAGATCAGATGGTGAAGAATTGTAAATTCCGCAAAATATTTCTTATCGAAAGAACCACTGCAATTGTTTGGTAAAAACACATTCCAGAAGTAAAACTTCTACTAGTGCTGGCACAAGCCTGTGGCTAGTGCTGGTGAGGAATTGTAAATTCCCCAGTACTATTCCATACGGTCAAGTGGCCCCAGCAATTGCTGCGCCCCACCCAAGTACCGCGTTGATTTTAACGTCGTTGCGCCATCGCTGCCCGTGCCATTGTCGCCCGGCAGCGTCGCCGCTTGTTTGAGCGCTACCTGAAAAGGATTTTCCAGAACATTCAACCCGACTACAAATGGCACATTCGGCGAAAGGACTTTACCACGCTAAGTGAATTGACCCAGCTAGCCTACGATCTGGAATGCATCCCGTCCTGTTCACAACAACATAGTGGGACCCACCACACCGCATGGTGCGTGGAAGGAATCGGAAAAGTGGACCCACCATCGGTCAGAAATCCGCCGACAAAGGTAAGGGGCAGACGTGGCTAGTGTGGGAGCCAGAAAAATTAAAGGCAATGGTGCGGATAGAAAGGCAAATAATTCCAGCCATCATCGACACAGGAGCCACCAAAAATTTCATTTCGCCGACTCAAATCAACCGTTTCGCAAACCCACTAAAGCGGATACCCGCAAACATTGAAGCATTTCTGGCAGATGGTACGAAAAAACTTATTACGGAGACGATTAGTTTTACAGTCACTCTAGGTACCAAAAGCGTGCTCTGCCATTTTCTGGTTCTGCAGGAATCCATGGAAGACCTAATTCTGGGATTGGACGGGCTGAAAGCACTCAAGGCCACGTTCAGTTGTGTGTGCTGGGTGGCCTGGTGTGAACCAAGTCCAGAGCGATATGAACCTCAGGACACTGGTAGACGAATTAGGAAAGCCAAGGAGCACTATTACTAATAAGTCTCACAGTTTAGAGTACCCTCGTCACGACAACCAAGACATGGCCGAAATCCTGTCTGACCAGTCTAGGGTGACGCATTTCTTGAAGAGAGAGCTCGTGCTGTTCGAAGAAATTAAAGGGGTATCAAACGTTGCACAACACCGGATTGTGATGAAGGACGATCGGCCGATTAAACTAAGATACGCATCCCGTAACCCGGCGATGCAAGCCATTATCGATGCCGAAATAAACAATCTGATCAGCCGCGGTTGGATAGAACCCTCTCGAAGTCCCTATAGTTTCCCTATTACACTAGTGGAAAAGAAAAATGGCAAGTGGCGAACGTATATGGATTTTCGGCAATTAAATGCAAGGTCTGTCCCGGACGCAATCCCCTTGCCACGAATTGACTCCATATTAAATAGGCTACGGAATGCCAAGTATATTAGCTGCTTAGACCTAAAGGATGGGTACTTGCAGATACCACTGGAAGAAAGCAGCAAGAAGTATTCGGCGTTTGCAGTTAACGGCAGAGGGTTGTATCAGTGGCGTGTGATGCCATTCAGTTTGCATTCAGCGCCCGCAGTATTCCAACGGGCACTGGATAGTGTAATAGAACCAGATATGGAACCTCATGCATTCGCATATCTGGACGATATAATCGTAATTGGCGCTACGTTCAACGAGCACTTAGAAAACTTGAGAGAGGTTTTCCGACGACTGCGTGCAGCAAACCTGAAGATCAATGCAGAAAAATGCCAGTTTTTTAAAAGGGAGACTAAATATTTGGGCACGTAATTAATCAGGATGGAATCCAAACCGACCCGGATAAGATTGCGGCTATCATTGAAATGTCCCCGCCCCAAAAACGTAAAAGAGGTGCGACGGTTTGTAAGAGTTACGTCGTGGTATCGACGATTCGTGCCCGATTTTGCCACAATCTCAAAACCACTGACGAAGTCATTACAGAAGGGGAAACACTGGATTTGGGGACCTGAGCAGCTTTTGCCAATCGTAAAACTCGGCTCACGGAGGCCCCTGTGCTTGCCTGCCCGAATTCAACGATACGTTTGTACTCCAAACGGATGCCAGTGAGCATGGATTGGGGGCGGTGTTGACCCAAACAATCAACGGGACAGAGAGAGTGATCGCATATGTGAGTCGACACCTTAATGGAGCCGAAAAAATTACTTTGCCACCCTGCTCGTACTTTTTGACCTATTCTCGAAATGGTGCGAGCTCATTGCTCAACGGAAAGCCACTGCAGAAGGACTCATAAAAGCTTTTCGGGGGCGAATAGTGTGTAAAAGCTTAAATAATATTCTCTAGCGTTCACTATTTTTGATCAAGATTAATTGATACTTTACTTAAAATTTCTTTGCCTTATATACTACTTATGAGAATTTACTAGATTTACAAGTGAGTGATTTTCATTATCGTGCTCAATTTTACTTACAATCTATTTACATGTATTTTATTCTTAATCTATCAGGAAATCAGAAATAATGAGTGAAATGCCATTTGCTACAAAAATTATTGAGTTCATTTTAAAGTTCAATATGAAAGTCACTCATTACTTCAAATTCTTTCTTTACCAAAAAAAAAATTCTTCAAAGCGTCAAATATCCGAATTTCAATTTAAACATTTTTCTGTGTGTGAAGTCACTTTGTTTCATACATTTTGTTTCTTATTGTGACGAATCAGTCAATCAAAAAATAGAACGTTTACTAACAAAAATGTGTTTGCTTATATAAATGTATTTGAGTGTGTGTGTATATATGTCGTAAATTTCAAGTGTCCAGTATCCATAGCTAAAATACTGCATGTAAAGCATGCTAGGGTATTATTGCTTAGACAATTTTAAAGTTCATTAAATCGCTAAACAATTTTTTAGTGCATTGAGTTCAAACATTGTTGAATTATGAGTCAAGCAAATCAATTACTGACCTATCGCAACAAAACAATTCAGTTAAAGAAAAACGAATAAACATTGGTTTTTGTTTATACACTACACCCCCAATCTTCTAGTTAAAATTTTACAGCTTTGAAGAAGTTTTAAAATTTTAATTACATATTTAATAATAAAGTTAAACATTTGGATATTTTTATAGTTTTTTAATTATAGAAATATTTTTGATGATTTTGTGGATATTTTTAATAATAAAAGTACTCTCTGCACCTTATTCTATAGCTTAATAATAAAAAGTACATAAAAAAATTTTATATTGTAAAGTTATTTTCTATTATATTTCTTTAATAAATTCTTATGAACAATTTTGTTTTTGCCATTCATTCTTATTTCTACATTTACATTGTCTATGTTTATAATTTCAAAGGGTGCTTCATTTTTCATTCTATTTGCTACTTTTATTAAAACTAGGTCTCCTATATTAAGATCTATACTGTTAAATTTATTATATGACTAAACTTCTTTTTTCTTTTGCTACTTCTATAAGTTTTCTAGCGTTTTGTAATGAATTTCTTAATCTAGTCTTTAATTCATTTGCATAATTTTCTAAATTATATTATTATTATTCATTATTTCCTCACGTGGCGAATTACGTAATTTACCAAATATTAGTTCAAATGGTGAGTAATCTGTGTCTATATGTGGAGTTATATTGTATGCAAAGCAATAGTATGGTATCCAGTTATTCCAATTATCATCATTTACAAAGGATAAAAAGTAGTCATTGAGTACTCTATGGTTTATTTCTATAGTACCAAGAGTTTCATGGTGATAAGGTGTTGAAGTTTTATGTTCTATTTTAAGTAGAGTACATATTTCTTTTAATAGTTCGTTAACAAATTCTGTACCTCTATCTGATTTACGAGTTTTAAATATACCATATTTTAATATCAAGTTTTCAATTAAACATTTTGCTACAGATTTGGCTTCCTTTGTTTCCATTGGGGCTGCTATTACGTATTTAGTCAACTCGCATTGCATAGTTAGTATGTATCGATAATTTTCAGGATTTTCGTAAAGGTCCAACTGTATATATGACTACAGTGGAAAAGCTATCTTTTGGTGTATCTGTGACATATAGTGTTTCTTTGGAATAAATCACATCCTAAAACGTACCTTTTAACCATTTTAAACATATTTTTCCATATATATTTTGGTTTTAATCTGTTTACAGTTTTTCTTATTCCGAAATGTCCTCCGCATGGTGTATTATGATACAAATCAATTAATTCGTGTTTTCTTTTTTCATCTGTTATTTTCTGAGGTTTATTATATAACATTATTATGACGTCATTTTCTTTATTCTTATTCTTATTCTTATTCTTATTCTTATTCATTTTTATTTTAAATTTTTTTATACTTATCTTTTTAAATATTTCATCACTTTTCTCTAGTGCGAATTTTACACAATTTGTTCTGCCTAAAACAGAAGGTAGTTTCTCCAACATATTATCTAAATAATAAGGATTATCGCCACATCTGATGCGCATTTAATTTAGAACAGGATCATTTTCAACTATTATTTCTTTTGTCGACTTTTCTAATATAAATTTCAACTTTCTTGCAAGTTTTATATCATTTATGGATGTACAGTCCCAAACTTTGAGTTGATCAGACTCTTCAGGATTTGTATTGCCATTTTCTTTTGATGCAACTCCTTTCTTTTCATTTTTCTTTTTATGTTCCTCATTTTTTATTTCCTCATTTCGTATCATTTTTCTTGTCTTGTTATCACTAGTGATTTCTTTACTGTTTCATCAATTTTGTCAGGAACGATTGTTTTTAACATATCTGAGTTTAATTTTACTCTTGATAGTGCATTATCTCAAAATCGTAATCTGACAGTTCTAAACGAATTCTTGTTAATTTAGAACTTGTGTTTTTATGTGAAAATAATGCAATTAATGGACGGTGATCTGTCACTACTATGAACTTTCTGTCATATAAGTATGGTCTAAAAAGTTGTATGCTCCAGTATATACCAAGTAATTCTTTTTCTATTAATGATTTATTTATTTCATGTTTATTTTCCAATTTCGCCTTGTGATAATATGGCTCCCAACCAGAGAAACAAGCCGATCGGCTCACAGCCGACGGCGCGCCGCCACCGAATCTTTTTCAGAAACAGCTGTCGTTTTCGGCGGCTTGTATAAATTCAGTTTATCAGGGATTCAAATTTTAATGCTTATTTATAAACTAAAGTAAAAAGAATTTATATAAGTATATTAATGAACAAGCATTTATACAAACTCCGCACAAATAAAATAAATTTAAGATGATTTGATTTTATATAAAGTTTTAGTTAAAATATATCTAAATTCCAGTAAATTTTTTACTTTTTCTATATTTAAAAAATCCTCTTGTTTATCTTTTATCAAAAGAAATCAATGGTAAAGGGCAGCTTTAAAGTGGTATTTTTACTTAAATTTGAAAACTTTATATTGTATATACAAAGATATTTTTTAATATAATATTCAGTTTCCAATGTTTACATAAGAGCCGGGATAATAAGAAAATTTCAGAAAAAATTGTTTTTGGGCCATGAAAAAAGTAAAAACTAAACGATGTTCCAATAAAAGCATAATTTGACGAATAAGTATAATTTATTGACTGATATAAACAACTTTTATCTGAAAAAAAATTCTAGTCGAAAATTCATCTGCCGCCGTTTTCTTTTGACAAAAGCCGCCGCCGCTGGTTAAAAATTACTCAGCCGCCGAAAATTTTGGCACGACTTGTTTCACTGCTCCCAACGCGATGTAAGATGCATCCGTAGTAACGATAAAAGGTTCATCGAAGTTTGGATATTGTAAAACATGTGGATTTATAAGTTTATCTTTTAACGTTTCAAAAGCTTCTTGATACTGTTTTGACCAGTTAAATTTTGCATCTTTTTCGTCGGCATCCTTTGGCTCTGGATATTTTGTTATTGCATCAAATTTCTCTGGATCTGGTTTAATTCCCTTTACAGTTATTAAATGTTTAAGGTAAACTACTTCCGGTTTTAAAAAGCAGCATTTACTAGCATTGAGTTTCAAATTATATTGTTGCAATCTATCGAGAACCTTCACAAGGTGTGTATTATGGTGTTTAAGACTACAGCCAAAAACTATTATGTCATCAACGTATAAAAGGGCTTCACAGTCCAAACCTGCTATTTTTAACATGCGTTGAAGACTATTTGAATATATTTTTAAACCAAATGGTAATCTTGTATTTTGGTAGTGACCATTATTTGTTGAAAACGCTGTGTATGGTCGAGATTGATGTTCAAGTTCGATCTGATAAAAAGAATTTGTCATATCCAATGTAGAAAAATATTTCGCTCTGCCCAATCTGTCAAGAATGTCATCCAGACGTGGTAACGGAAGTTTGTCATTTATAATTTTGTTGTTTAGCTTCTGAAGTCAACAACCAATCTCCATTTCCTCAAATCTGATTGTACTTTCTTTGGTACAAGCAAAAGTGGTGAATTATATGGGCTTGTTGATGGTTCAATTATTTTGTACCTGCGAGTTTATTTCTGTTGTTTGTGCTTGGGGTAAGCGATAGTTTTTAACGTTACGGGGTTTTGTCAAGTTATTCTATAGTTTGCTTGTTAAAATTGTTTTTAGTATTGCTATAATCTCTTCTTTATTCTCCTTATGTAGGTTTTTTAGGTCAAAAATATTTAACAATTTGTTAAACCTTTCTGATGTATATTTTTTGGATTTTTGTTTATTAATTGAACATATTTCATACCTTTTTAATGGTATAGTTTCTATTTTTGAATTTTGTATTATTGCTATGTTATTAGTTGTATTAACAGCATATATATGGAACACAATTTGCTGTTTATACGCACAAAAACGTAACCGTTTTTAATTTTTGGGGTTTTGAAATACGAATGTCATATTTTTTTATAAAAACGTAACAAATTAAATTTTTTTCTGGTTTATGTATCACGCATTGTAATGTCAGAAACGTCAAAGCTGTGCGAAGAAAAAATATCATTCGTTTAAAAAATTTAATTTATATTTATTTTGAGTTCCCAAAATTTTTTTTAAATAATAAAAAAAAAGAAAATAAGTAAATTACAATCAGTGATTAAGGAGTTGGCATTGTAGGACATCATTACACTTCCATGAATGAACACATCAACTATATTTGAATTATACATACATATAAAATGTACACTCACACTTAATAATTTTTAAGAAACTGTTGTTTAAATTTGTTATTTGTACTAGTTTTTATTTAGCAGAAACAATTTTATACGCTGCTCGTATAACAATTTTCAAGGCGAATTAATTTTATCAAGTGGTATCAAGGCGAATAAATATACAGCGGGAGAGATGGCAAATTTATTGATTTTCGCCGGTAGGGTAACTGTCAAACTCCATATATAAAAAAACGGGTTACTATGTCTTTATATGTAGTTTGACATTCTGGCTAACAGCGAAAATTAACGAATTCGTCATCGCTCTCACCGTATATTTATTCGCCTTGGGTGGTATCGTTGCGGCAGCTACTATTTTTTGATAAATTTTGTTAAGTGTAGAGTAGCTGTCAAAAGTGTATTATTTTATATTACAAAAGTTCTTTCTTTAATATTCTTTAAAATATATTACAACAAGAGTTTTAAATCAATTTAAAAAACAAACCTTACTAAAAACGTTTTAATTAAAAGGTGAGAAAAAATTGCAGATATTAATTGTGTTTTGAAGTATATCTATACTTAAGTGCCAGTTGGTCTTCTTATTGTTGAAGCGGTGCTCCCACCTTATATGAATTCGCCTTGACAATTTTGTTTTGTTTATTAAACTCAGCTGTTGCCTTTAAGGCGCCAAAGCAGGGTTGCTACTAAATATGGCAAAAACAAAAAATGTATATAAAAAAAGTAAATAAAAAATATTGATTAATACATTGGCAACACTTGATTTGACACAACAAAATTTCATACGAAACACAACGTAAGCTAATCGAAAAAATCGGAACGTGTTACATGGACGTTAAGTATTACGTATTCGTCCATATATCATCCGGTTTCGTTTCGCTCTTGACGTGTTCTATAAACATGCTGTAAGTAATTTCATATGTTTAGTTCCATTTTTTGGTATTATTGCGTTTGCTAAGTAGACACCTGTAACTTTTTTTTTATAAAGAGAAGTAGCACTTCAGGCAACAATGCCTATTTAATTAGTGTGTAACCATGCTACATTCTTTAGGAAAGGGATAGAGGGGAGAAAAGAACAGGTGGTGAAAGTATAGCCATTTTATAAGTTATTTTACTTCGCCGGCGAATATGCTATGAAGAAGTATCGACGAAGGAGGCTGCATGTTTTAATGTTAATTCTGAATATGTATTTATACCATTAAACAGAAAAACACATTTTTATTTTTTGGTTGTCGCAGGTTTGAATCCTGGCCAACCAGGTTTGTAGACAACGTGCTTACCACCTTGACTACAGCGTTTTCTGTTACTTCAATATCAAACGGTAAAATTATTTCACTTCTTTGTGGTAGAGTTATTTAATTTATTGCAAAAGTGTTATCATATATTGGAATGGTTATTGTTTCATTATGTATGTTAAATGAAAGTGTATATGTGTCGTAGTCTACATTGCATCCACACATTGTTAGAAAGTCTCTTCCCAAAATTCTGTCGGTGTTAATTGGAAAATCGTCATGTACTAGTTGTATTTTATGTTCCAGAATGTTATTATTTATGTTTATCTTAATAATTGTCGAACCCATTGACTTGATTACGTCTTTTAATATTCCAGTTAGATTGCAATAATCGTCTTCATTTTGTTCGTAGCTATTCAATAATTGAGCTTTACAAAGAGAAATGTCTTCTCCCGTGTCTATTAAAAATGTAAGCTCATGTTTTGCATTAAATATATTTAATTTCACATAATTTTTGAGATTGTGTGATATAAAATATATTCTTTTAGTTTTTAATACATATGTTCCCGTCGGAAGTAGCATTTGTGTTGCCTCCGGGATTTTAAAGTTTCCCTGGTCTTGTATATGGTTCACATTATAATTTCTATTTCTGTCATTCCGCCCCTCTCGGTTACTGTTCGAGTTTCTTTGAATGTTATTTTCTTGGTTACTTATGGTGTGGCTATTTCTATTGTTGTTATTTCTTTGTAGTAGTTATTGCTTCTATTATTGTGATTTATTTTTGTGAAACACATTTTTGAAAAATGGTTGAGTTTTTCGCACTTATGGTATTTAACGCCTTCCGCAGGACATCTTTTGCCATGTTTGCCGTCGCATTTTTTACAATAATGTTTTTGGTTATTTGAACTGTTATATTGTTGTTGAAAAAATACTTGTTTTTGTTTTACTCTCGGTGAGATTTTTTCTGCGATTTTTAAGGATTCAGAAAATGTATTTACCTGACTTGCGTCAATTGTGGATATTATTTGTGGATCAGTAAGACCATCTATAAATGCGTTAAATGCTATAAGTTGCTATAACATATAATATTGTTTTTCATTTGATATTGTTAAGGAAATTGTTTCCAAATTTGTAATTAATTCATGTAGCTCATCAGGCCTACCACTGAATTTTGGTACTAGCTTTGTTATTAAAGATAATTCATTTATGTCTAGGTGCGCCATGGTTGTATTTTGTGTATACTCTAAAGAGTTTCTTTTCTTAGAATGTTGTCCAAGTAAATTAATTGCCTCTTCCTTAAGAATAGCGAATCTTTTTAATATGTCGTCTTCTTCTATGGAAAATTTGTTAAAAGCTTTTTCTATATTCTGCATGTCTAATTTTTTCTCATTTATTGTATTTAAGCTATATGGTTTGTTTGATAATTTTTTTTTTATTTTTTATTAACTGCTCTAATATTTTTAAAAAATCCATCCTTTACCAGTCGAGAACTTTTCTATTTTTATAATATTTATCTGCCTTTCTCATTGATAGTATCATTTCTAATTCTACTGTTGTTCTGTAAATAATATAATAGAAAGAATAAGCAATTTTGCTATATAGTTCTTTTTGCTGTTTTTCTAAAATAAGTTAGGAAAGCAGGATCGCCATGTAAAAGTTTAAAAAATATTCTCTAGCGTTCACTATTTTTGATCAAGATTAATTGATACTTTATTTAAAATTTCTTTGCCTTATATACTACTTATGAAAATTTACTAGATTTACAATTGATTGATTTTCATTATCGAGCTCAATTTTACTTACAATCTATTTACATGTATTTTATTCTTAATCTATCAGGAAATCAGAAATAATGATTGAAATGTCATTTGCTCCAAAAATTATTAAGTTCATTTTAAAGTTCAATATTAAAGTCACCCATTACTTCATATTCTTTGTTTACCAAAAAAAAAAAAATTCTTCAAAGCGTCAAATATCCGAATTTCAATTTAAACATTCTTATGTGTGTGACGTCACTTTATTTCATACATTTTGTTTCTTATTGTGACGTATCAGTCAAACCTAAAAATAGAACGTTTACTTACAAATATGTATTTGCTTATATAAATGTATTTGAGTGTGTGTATGTATGTCGTAAATTGCAAGTGTCCAGTGTAGAGCATGCTGGGGTCTTATGGCTTAGAACCATTTTAAAGTACATTAAATCGCTAAACAATTTTTTTAGTGCATTGAATTCAAACATTGTTGAATTATGAGTCAAGCAAATCAATTACTGACTTATCGCAACAAAACAATTCAGTTAAAGAAAAACGAGTGAACATTGGTTTTTGTTTATACGCTACAAGTGGCTCGATATGGAGTTCCCAAGAAGATCATCACCGACAACGGATCACAGTTTACGAACTTTCAAGAGATGGATAGACGAAGTGGGCATAAAACAGGAATTCACGGCACCTTACACCCCCTAGGAAAATTCGACCGAAAGGGCAAACCGTACGATAAAGACCATCATAGCACAATTCTCGGGGAAAAAACACAACACCTGGGATGAATTTCTACCTGAAATCATACTGGCTCTTAATACCAGTGCATGCAGGTGCTTATCCGACAGCACCCACTTTCAAAGGCAAACGAAAATTTCGATGCCAAGCTGGCGCCGAAATACGACGGGCCTTGCACCGTGAAGAAATTTCTATCATCGGCCATTGTGACAGTACTCGGGCAGGGAAAATCCGACGAGCGAACTGTGTGTATTAGCGGCCTGAAACCCTGCTCCGACTAGCCTACTAACTCGCCTTGCGATTTTCTTTTCCTTTTAGATTAATTTTTCCCTGTTGCCGAATCACTCACAGAGAAGGATAAGTACGCAACAGAACAAATTTGAGAGGTCACGAGCCAAGTTCCGAGAAAGTATGGTCCGGGAAAAAGCCAAGATTAGGAGAACCATATTCATCGAAGATGATGCAGTACCTAGTACCAGTCGAGGAAGACGAGTCCGCCCGCCAAACAACCTCGTAGGCCAACCACAAGGGTCCCGACTAGCCATCACCACCCACAAACAGCAACTCAAGTCAACCTCTCGCCAAAGCATGCTACGTGTTACCGCATGACCCACCAGAACGAGTCTCAAAACCCCGTTCCTCCCAAATCCACACCGACCAGTCTAGATGCTGAGCCCATTACCATAAGTTCCGCCGACGAAGACGAAGTTCCACCAGCCCCTGAGTGGCCACAGGCCGCCGACGAAGATGAAGCTCCGCCAGCCTCTGAGTGGCCACAGGCCTGCACCTTAAACTCAATGGAGGACCCAGGGCCGTCTGAAGATCCCATATTGGAAGAGATTCGGAGAACTTTCTTCGGGTGTGAAGACCGCACATTAGCTTTTCGACCACCGTCCCCACCGTCACCCTTACCGCCACGCTCCCCATCGTCATTGGATTGGGAAAACGAAAATTTCAGACGTCCGACACCACCAAGTCGGAGAGGATACGGAACCAGGGAAATCAGCGATCAGCAATACCGACAGTAGGGTATGCAGTGCTCCGAGCGCTCCATGAAGGGCAAATTGCTGGTACCAGCAACGACGACTCCCGCAGCCACAATTGGGCACTCGACTACAGAAGAGACGGTTCCAACCTCGGCGAATCTGCTAGCAACACCGAAAAAAAAGGACCTGACGTCAACACAGAGGTATCCTCATTCCCACCAACGGAGGGCAGAATCCCGATTACGCCAGGTAGGGGCTGGTCGTTTACGACCCTTTATTTGCCACCTATGCCGCCTAGACTAACCATTGATGGCTGTCAAGCAACGAAAACAAGCAATCGTTTGTGTGTGAGTGTGTGTGACCACGCACAAGTATAAAAGGCTGAACATTTTCAACAACGAGTTAGTTAGCAAGCAGCTCGCCTGCAGGTAAGAGATCAGTTGGTGAGGAATTGTAAATTCCGCAATATATTTCTTATCGACAGAACTACTGAAATTGTTTGGTAAAAGTTAAACTTCTACTGGTGTTGGCACAAGCCTGTGGCTAGTGCTGGTGAGGAATTGTTAATTCCCCAGTACTATTCCACACGGTCGAGTGACCCAGCAATTGCTGCGCCCCACCCAAGTACCGCGTTTTTTTTAACGTCGTTGCGCTGTCTGCGCTGCCTGTTTGGCCGCTACCCGTGCCTTTGCCGCCCGGTAGCGTCGCCCTCTTCCCCTATCACCAACTACGCCACGCTTCCCATTAGCAGAACTGCCAGCTTCACGTCCTGCGCCATTCACCACCGGCCCTTGGGCCCGTTCGTTTTTGGTTAATCGGCTGAGTTTCGTTGTTGTCGCTGACTGTTTTACCGCAGCTCGCTTACTCCAACCGCTGTTATCATTTGTGGCTTCGTTCCCGACCGTTAGTTAGCCGACGCTATATTCTTAAGAAAAAGAAAACTAAATCGACGATAAATCAAAATTGCAACGATCCTGGACTCCGCTGCAGCTATCCCAGCAACCAGCGTAGAACGTGTCGTTACAAATCTGACATCAATAATAATTAAAAAAATAATTTCTAATATTCTTCTAATTCAGATGTTACCACGGTTGCATTTGACTCAAGCGTTTTTATTGAGTTTTCGATAGTCTGAAAGTTTTGATCTCACCAATAACATGTTCAAATCTTTGTGAATGATCGTTTTTAGACCTACCAAGAGTATTTAGTGTTGACTTTTACTTTTTTCTAAATGAAATTTGGAGTCAGCTGCCTATTACTGGATTCCATAACACTATAATAGCGTAGAGTACCATATTAAAATTAAAATAGTTTGCAAAGTTTGTACAATTTCTAACTTTTATTCTCCATGTCTTCAAAAACCTTTTTATTCAAATTAATTCTGTTGGGATGCTCTCTTATTTAGCAAGTAAATTCTTCTATTTTGCAGGTTGGTATTCAAGTCGTAAATCGGCATAAGAAATTAAAAAATATATATATTTATAACTGCTAGTTGAGGCAGCTGTATATCAAATTAGTAGTGCTGTCAACACTAGGGCTATAAAAGAATTAAAATCAGCAATTGCCGTTTTAGCATTTGAAAGATTAAGCCGGAATACCGCTTCACTTACAGGTATTACCTCAGTTATGTTAGTCGATATATTCGCAATAAAATTCATTTTAAGTGCTACACATTCTATATTCTTGGCAATATATATGCCATGCAACGAGTGCCTAGGTCTTCTCCGTAAAAATATCCCTTAGAATGCTAAAATCGAAAACACCAGGTTTTTTTTTTTTTTTTCGATCAGCAAGCTATAAGTTGGCTGACTACCTAAAATTACAAATAGAGGCTTTATTTTTTCATACATTTTATTAAATTCAAATCCTAATCGAAAAACCTATTTCAAACAATAGTTTGAAAACAATAAATATTTTTTTACCACATATTGGTAAATAAAAATTATTTTATAAATGGGTATAAAAAATAAAAATGGTGTACATATAACATATACAAAAAACTAATTTTAATACACAACTTCTCCATTATAAGATTCACGCTCTAAATTTTATGTATTAAAATAACGTTTATTTAAAAAGTTGTTTTAAATAATTTATTAATTTAATTTCCAAAATCGGCTGTTACAATAAATTTGCTACACGCTTAAAAATGGTATTAAAGCTTCGTAGCAGAACTCTTTGTAAATATGGTAGACTTCAACTAATATTTCACATTAACATGCGTATGATGTTCATTTAACATTAAAATATTCATTAAAAACTATTTAGTAACATTTACGAGTATTATTTGAAAGCAATGGTTATTAAATTCTCTCTTTTGCTATCCTATAATATTTATGGCCTGTTTGAGTTATTGCATGGCCACTGTAAATTTATTACTGTCTTCTACTTTTGAATCTTACAACCTGCTGATTACGATTTAATTAATAACTGATTTTCCTCTTTTTTCTCTGATGTTTATTTTTAATAAGTTTATGAAAATTATTTTTATTCAATTATCCACGCAATTATTATACCTTGCAATTTTTAGGTAAAAACCTTCCGAAATATATTTTTAAACGGTTTACTTAACGCATAAAGTAGATTATTATGGAGTAAAATAATAGTAACACTTGCTTGATCTAAATGACTTTTTAAAAAGCTCATTATGTCAGTTTTTGAATGCATCCGCCATTCCCATTTTTTATGCACTCTTATTAAAAATTTCATAATCGAACTCTTCTGATTTTAATCTTTATCATTTACTATCCTCTCTAATATTATTTCGAATATCTCACGTGTATAGTTTATAAAATTAGTACCTAGACTAGCATTTGTATATAATCTGTTATACCAGCTACTCTCTACTTTTCCATAATGACCACTAATCTTCTCAAAAAATTTTAGAAATGGTTATGATAAAAAACTCAAAATTTTTCAAGATCTAACATTTAATTAGATATCCCACTTATATGGGTTAATAAAATACTCAGTGGATCACCATTTCTATTAGATGTATTACACCATTTACTCATTTTTCCATAATGACCACTAATTCTTTTAGAAATGTTCTGAGCATTTAACTTAATTTAGTTATGTTAAAAACTGTGCATAAGTCTCTCCTTGGGATTTTTTTATTTATGGCGAATTCATTAATTTTATCCAAAACCCTAAATGTCAAACTGCATATATAAAAAATCTGTCAAATTTATTTTATATGATGTTTAGCGTCTACGACGAAAATTAATTAATTCACCATCGCGACCACCTAGTATTATTTCGCCATTACTATTACCGTAGCGGAATTCGTTATTATTTGCTGGTAAACTTATTGCCAAACTCCATATTTAAAAACCTGTATTATATGTTTTATATATGGAGTTTGACAGTAATGTTACCGGCGATAAAAAGGAATTCGCATACGCTGCAACATTTCAAAAACAACATGGCTTTTTATTTTTGCTTTGTTCGTTGGAAATGTCAAAAACACAAATAGAAATAAAAGATAATTGCTCTATATGCAAATGGTTGTAGTGATTTTTAAAATTCGTAAACAAACCTCTTCAGCTAAAAACCAGATGGGCGGACGACACTAGCTACTAAAATAAATATACCTTGGTGTTGATATCAACAAAAAACTATCATCTAGGTGGTAGGGCAGGCGAATTTATTCGTTTTCGCCGGTAGCATAAATGTTGAGTTATGTACGATGAAACTTAGGGTTTCTGAGAAAATAATAATTTTACACTCTCTAGATAACTTTTTTTCCTATTGAACATAATGATTTTGATTAAAGTTATTTATATGAAAAAAGTTTATAACATTAACAGATTTTTTTCCTGTCTAATTGAATAGGCTCTTAAGTAAACTTTACAATGATACCCATATTGCCCCATTTCATATTCAAATACTTGATATACACCATATTATATATAAAAACTTTGGAGGTCCGTGACTCCGAAACCAAGGGTTCCCGCAAATTTTTTTCTCTTCACATTTCTTGCTTATGTTGTACAACTTGAGAAGGTTGTACAACAGATGGCAATGTTTGTGGTATGATTGTATGAAGTTGGTTGTACGAAAGATCAAAAAGTTTTAATTTTTTGGCAAGTTGTACAACTCCGTCGCAACGTAAGCGAACATGTCGCACAACATTATTCTATTTTAATTTTCATTTTCGTTGTGGAAACATATCAAAACTACGCAAAAGTATTCTATACATTTAAAGAAAACTAATATATGAATAAAAATCGAGGAGTCTGATGAAATGCGTGCATTTATAGTATTAAACAAATATATGCCTGAATTGGGGAACGGCAGAAATTAATATTATAAAAATAAAAGCATTCGCAATAAAAGTTACAATAAATTAAATATGTCGTCTGTCATACGCATATAATTCTTGTAATCCTTTTGTTCACTTTCTTTTAAGGTTTTCAAAAGTTTGTCGTTAGAATATTTTTTCTTTTCTATTAACCACTACTTTGACCACTTTCGGTTCTTTCTTTACTTATGTTAACATTATTTTCCTTCTTGGTAAAATAGTTTAAATGTTTTTTTTTTTTTTTTTTTTTTTTTTTTTTGTTGCAAATATGGGGTTTTATTAAAAACTTTTATATTGTTGATAGTGTTTAGTTATTTTTTGTTCATTTTCGGTCTTAAATAAAATTTGAAATTTTTTACTGAAAGTAGAATTTTTTGCAAAAATTTAAATTTAAGGTAAAATTTTCGTGGCACTCATTTTTTTGGTAAAACTTTAATCGTTTAGTTAAATTCCAATTTTTTGTTAACCTTTGATATTGCACATAGAAGATATTTCGGATGAAGTTGAGTTGCTTATCACCTTGGCATCTGCTCTGCACTCTCCTTCATCAAAGAATCTATCGATATATAAGCGCGAAATTCAAGGCTCTTAGTAAGCTAAACGTTCGCAGAAAAGAATAATCTGAAGATATCAGATATTTGGTTTTCAGCTTCACTTGTATAATTATCATACAAAAAATGATTCATTAGTGTAAATGTTTTAAAGCGACTTTTTAAAATTTTGCCACTTAATAACTTTTTTCGTACAGAGTTTTAAGAAACAAGCTATAGCACGATCGGATCGTATTTTATCATCTTTCAATCGTCTATTATGCACGCGGAATAGTTTCCGAGATATAAGCGAAAAACTAACCTTATATTTATAGCGATTTATTTTTTAATTTTAAAAGTTTCGTACAGTCTTTCAGGAAACAAACTATACCGCGAACGATTCGTATTTTAATTCTCTATCGATCGTATATAGTAGTATATGTGCACGCGGAATAGTTTCCGATATATAAGCGAAAAAGCAAACTTATATTTTTGACCTATTTTGTACAATTGAAAAGTTTGCTGGCTTATGACTTTTTTGGTACAGTCTTTCAAGAAGCGAGCTATACCAGGACCGATTCGTATCCTTAGTCTCTATCGATTTGGATTGGTCGCTCTAATGCACGGCTTTTAGTTTGGTTTTTATAACTAAAAAAACATCACAATAAATTATTAGGTGTAGCTCCTTCATTTGTAAAATGGCGAAAGTGACAAACTGAAAATCAGATTGTACAGGCTAAGAGCTTTTTTTTCAACTTTTTATTTTACAATACTTTATTATTATTTTTTCAACTTTTTATTTTACAATACTTTATTATTATTATTATCTTATTATTGTAAGAAATACCTTAATAACTGTTATTATAATTGCGACTTGTAGAATCCGAAATTACACAAAATCGTCGTATTTTGTTCATTACTCGAAGACGAATTTGCGCGCACAAATCCCAATAACCGGAAGAACATAATATGAATAATACATGGTATAAATTATTTTCTAAAAAAAGTCGTAAAACAGCAAACTTCTGAAAATCACGGAAAATCTGAAAAAAGTTATTAAACAGCAAGCTTTAAAAAATTTGAAAAAATCGTCAAAATATATTAAACTAATATTTTGTTATTTGCTCCAAAACGGTTTCGCGCAAGCATATCCCACTACTCGGAATTAATAAAGGACAATAATATGAATAAATCATGGTATAAATTATTTTCTAAAAAAAGGTATTAAATAGCAAACTTTAAACAATTAGAAAATATGTACAAGATGCTCTATAAAAGTAAAGTATGAGAAAAAATGTGCATTATTAAATGTGATTTTTAACAGCATTTTGTTAATGTTTTAGTGTGAATTAAAATCGTCCTAAGCTATTAGAATCAAATTTAACGGTTGTCAATTTAATAATTGTAGTAATACATAAGCACTTTTTTGCTAATAACTCCCAAACTATTTCGAGCGCACATATTCCACTGCCGGGAATCTACAGAGGACAAAAGTAGAAATCAAACGTAATATAACTTGTTTTATAAAAAACTATGTTAATTGAGTTTGAGAGCAGCAAGCTTTCAAAAATTCGAAAAAATCGTCAAAATATTTAAAATCATTTTTTCAGTTAATACTCCAAAACCGTTTCGCACGCACATGTCTTACTATCAAGAATCGATAGAGGACAAAAATACGAATTAAACATGTCATAAGTTAATTCCTACAAAAAACTTTCTGAAAAAAAGTTATCAAACAGATAACTTTCGAAGGTTACGAAAAATCGTCTAAAGATATAAGTCAAGGCGAATCTATTATAAGGTGGTAGTGATGGCGAATTCACTGACTTTTAAAGGAAGCCCAACTGCTAAACTCCATATACAAAAAATGTGTATACAGTTTTTTATATGCAGTTTGACAATTGGGCTAATTAACGAATTCGCCATACCTACCAGCTATTGCCCGATTCCATCATCAAATACTCGATATATATCATATTATATATAAAAACTTTGGAGGTCCGTAACTTCGAAACCAAGTGTTGCCGCAATTTTTTTCACTTGAAATTTCTTGCTTAAAATTGCATTTTGCACCCATTAGGCAACTTTTTTATTTTGGAGCAGTGCCCGTAAACTTGATTTGTTCCTTGCAAGTAGAATTTTTTGCAAAAATTTAAATTTTTGGTAAAATATTCGTTAAATTATTATTTTGATTTTCAAAGCCTTAAAATATATTTTATATAAATTTGGCGATTTTTTTAAGTTTTAAAAGTTTGCCACCTAATAACTTTTTTCGTGCAGTTTTTCAGGAAACAAGCTATACCACGATCGATTCGTATTTTTATCCTCTTTCGATCGCATATAGCGAAATATTTTCACGCGGAGCAGTTTTCGAGATTTAAGCGAAACACTAAAGTTATAAATTTCAGCGATTTTTTTTACAACTGAAAAGTTTGCTGGCTTATAACTTTTTCGTACAGTCTTTAAAAAAAATGAGCTAAACCACGATCGATTCGTATTTTTAGCCCCTATTTTGGTCGATTTGCGTTGGTCGCTATGATGCACGGCTCTTAGTTTGGTTTTTATAACTAAAAAACTAAAAAACTATCAATGACTACTCGTATATGTTTTTTATTTTAAAATTGCGAAATTGGCAACCTGAAAATTAAATTCTGCAAGCTAAGATCTTTTTATTTAAAATTTTTATTTTACAATACATAAAAAATTGAGCTTTGTGACCGCTTCTAAAAACTCTTAAAAATTTTGTTTACATTTTTTTTGTTTACATTTTTTATGAACAACAAAAATACTCCTTTTTTACAACTCTCAGAGTTTGTTTTTTTCTCCTACGTAAAGTTTTACCGTTTTAGCTGTTATTAATTTGTTTTCTATTTTTAAGCAGTGATGTCAACAAATTTTAAAATGTAGAATTTGTAGGATATTTTGCTTGATGTTAATTTATGATTTAATTAATAAATTTGATAAATGTGTGTTAAACTCTTAAGGAAACTCGTAAATTTATATTGTTTTTTATAAGTATAACTGCAATTATAATAATAGTTTTTTTGATTTTTTTTACTATCATTATATTGTATTATTGTAATAAATACCTTAATAACTGTTATTATAATTGGTACTTTTAGAATCCGAAGGATGCATCGAGTACATTTTAACACAGTTGTATTTAACATAACAAAAAAGAAATATCAAACATAAAATATCAAATATAAATTTAAAATAAGGATTAATAATAAATGCTAGTTTAGTAGAGTCCACTTTTTGGTAGTGTGCGTATATATTAGTTATAATAAATATAAACTTTTGTGGATAAAAATAATATTTCAATATGAAAATTTATTATTCAGAATCTTTCGAGGTTGATTTACTTTAATCGTGCTTGATTCCATCAAATAAAAATATTTTTTAATATTCTTATGAAATATTTATTATTTCAAACTACAAAATGAAATGTATTACCGCGGGGAAAGCATATGTATATGGCCATTTCGCTACTGCTCATATGGTTCATCATAAAAACTATATTTCTTTTAAATAGCTGTATAGGTTTTTACTGTTCTTTTTCCAATTAATAACCAATAAAGCCCTATCTGAACAATAATTATTTATTAATAATAACACTGTGAAACACGAAAATTATTCAGCGGTTCTCATATACCAATTTTGTTTTGTTGGAGTCCATGGAAAACGAAAATTGGTTTGGTTTTTTTAGGTCACTTCGAAAAGTGGTTTTATAACGGTAAATGTAGAGAAAAACGCGTATTCTTATATTTTCAGGCATAACTTCTTCGTATTCAATTTTTAGAAGGTGTGAGTATTATCTTTTAAATAAGATATATATATATATTTAAAATCGATTGACAAAGTTACAGTGGTTGAAATGTGAAAAAAAACGCATTAAAAAACAAAAAGTTTTTTCACCGGGCTTTAGGCTGCTTATGAGATTCCAAAAAATTTATTATTTTATTATAATGAGAAACGATAATTGATTAGCTTTCAGAAATGAGTAACAACAATAAAATCGGTTAAAAAATGGATGACTTATGCAATTTTTTGTGTTTTAACCTTTTGGTTTTTATTTAAAAATTTTTTAAAATAAATGACTTATGCAATTTCGCACATTTTTCTGAAAACCCACCAACCACAATAAGATTTAGCCTAAAAACAAATTCTAATTAACCCATTAATGTCCATTATACCTGTTTGAGTACAGAAAGGGGAGTGTTTAAAAAAGGGTATTTCATACAGTAAAAATAGCATACTAATTGAGCTATTTTACCTGTTTAGGTCCGACTTAAAAAACACACATTTTAAACTTTTCTTTTTTTATGACTTACAAAAAATGTTAATTTTTTAACAGGTTCAACAGGTAAAGACCAATACTGCCTACAATTGTACCAAAAATTTGATATAAACGACTGCGGTTGCGAAAATGGCACAGTTTAATTGTTGTAAGTGAACAATAGCCATTGGAGTGATTTTGGTGCAAATATACTTAATAAGTGAACTAATACAAAGTGTTATTATTAAAGTTTACATAAAAAATGTGTAGTAAAAGGAACAACTTTTGTCTTATATGTGGATTGTTTTTGGATAAACGACATAAAAAAGATGTGTCGGTAAATAAGCATATTATTCCCCTTTATGAAGAATATTTTAGTCGTCCCTTAGAACAGGGAAAATGGTATATACCATCGGTTTGTTGTTCGTCTTGTTACGCAGCACTAAGATCCTGGAAAATTGTCCAGATGGCTCTTTTGTATAGCCATTTCTCGAACCGGTAAACTGGCTTCCACTACGTGTGCATAGACCAAATAATTGCTATTTCTGTTTAACGAAAACCAGAGGATATTATTTTAAAATAAGACAACATATGAAATACGCAAATGTTGATAGTGTAATTAAGACTGTATCACGTCAGAAAAACTACGTTGTTCCAGAAAGAATATCACCAGATTTAACTGAGTTTAAGTCATCTCCATGCCATGTTGTAAGCCCCCAATCAGAATAGCGTGTACTGGGCAAGCGGAAGTCCTAGACTGCTCTGAATTCTGCCCTTTATTATGAGTGGCATCACTCCAGGACCCAACACCAACGCGACACTGCCCGGGTGAGGAAAGTTCGGGTCAGCTAGTTGGAGGCCTTGAAACGGTTCCAAAATTGAATCAGCGACGGACACGGGCGGGGTTTTAATGCTATTCATTCTGTTCAAGCGTGCTGTAACAAAAATTCGCTGGGATGTATCATGAATCGATCCCAGCTCAATCCGACAGTATTTATCACTATTTACCTGAAATACCGGAATTTTAAGCTTGTTGGCTAAACCTTTGCTAATATAGCTGTGTTGACAGCAAGCATCTAAAACCGCGCGCAATGGTATACGCGAACGTCCGTGAAGGAAATGTAACCGAAGCGTAGGCGAAAAGGACACGGCTTGGCGCAATGGGATATGAACCACAGACGACGATTTACGCGATTTTTTCGTCCCGTTGTAGTCGTTTTATGCTCGTGAAGCAAAGAATGGTGGTTTTGTTTGCAATGCTTGCAAGTTCCCACACTCTTGCAATCCTTGCCAACATGACCACACGACAAACAACGGAAACAAATCTTATGAATTGCCACCATATAAAGTTTGCGTTCCAGGCTCATGTCCCGGAATTTGTAACAAAATCGAAGAGGGTGATTTTTGCCACAAATGGGGCATTTCGACCCTCTCGCTTTACAACTGGGTGTGGAATGGCAGGGCTTGTATCTGCGTCATGAGCCTGAACAACAGCCTTCAAAGTCAGGACTTCCCTTGCTTCAACGGTTGGGTTATCTTAAGGCGGTACCATGACAGCCACATCTGGCTGCACAAACGATGGCGCCACCACCAATTCCGAACACGCAACCTCCTCTTCTATATTCATGGAATTGGTTTGTTTGGAGAGATCGCCAGAACCAATATTTGAGATAGCGACAGGATTGTTGGTTTCCATTGCTTCCTCATAATCCAATAAACCATCATCGAAGAAGTCGGTTTGCATTGCTGGAGTAGTGGAGTTCATTTTACTAGGAAAAACAAAGGTTAGTAGTTGAAATTGAAAAAAGTGATATAATTTTATAACGCAGTTAAAACAACAAGCTTGGTTATAGGACGAGTGATTATACCGTTTTGAGTACGAATATCGGCAACGCGAACATGACCGTCAGTACCCGTATATATTTTAACTATTATGCCTAATTTCCATGAAGTTGCAGGTAACTGGTCATTTTTTACTACGACTAAATCGTCCACCGAAACCTCCCTTTGGGGATGTTGCCATTTATAGCGTTTGTGTAGACCTACGAGATATTCTTCCTTCCATCTTTTAAAAATTGATGAATCAAAGTTTTCATCTTACGATATCGATTAACTATACTTATCGCACTATCATAAATGGTCGGTTCTGGCGGAGCCAGTATAGCCGATCCAATCAAGAAATGTCCAGGTGTCAGAGCAACTGGCTCTCTAGGATTATCAGGCATAGGGCATAAAGGACGAGAGTTTGGAAAAGCCTCTATTCTAGCGAAAATCGTAGTAAATTCCTCAAAGGTGAAGGAACAAGATTAAACCTCCTTTCTGAAATGAAGCTTGAAACTTCGCACACCGGCTTCCCAAAGACCACCCATGTGAGGGGCACCAGCCGGTATAAATCGCCATGTTACACCTGTATGATCAAGAGTGGAACACATTCTAGCTTGACATTCTTTGAGGAAAGTTTTGGATTTTCTCGAAATCTCATTCGACGCGCCAACAAAATTTGTACCATTGTCCGAAAATATAGTCTGAGGACATCCTCTTCTAGCAATAAAACGATTGAAAGCCGCTAAAAATGTGTCATTTTCCTGAAAACCCACCAACCACAATAAGATTTAGCCTAAAAACAAATTCTAATTAACCCATTAATGTCCATTGTACCTGTTTGAGTACAGAAAGGGGAGTGTTTAAAAAAGGGTATTTCATACAGTAAAAATAGCATACTAATTAAGCCATTTTACCTGTTTAGGTCCGACCTAAAAAACACACATTCTAAACTTTCCTTTTTTATGACTTACAAAAAATATTAATTTTTTAACTAATGGGTTCAACAGGTAAAGACCAATACTGCCTACAATAGTACCAAAAATTTGGTATAAAAGACTGCGGTTGCGAAAATGGCACAGTTTAATTTTTGTCAGTGAACAATAGCCATCGGAGTGATTTTGGTGCAAATATACTTAATAAGTGAACTAATACAAAGTGTTATTATTAAAGTTTACATAAAAATGTGTAGAAAAAGGAACAACTTTTATCTTATATGCGGATTGTTTGTGGATAGACAACATAAAATAGATGTGTCGGTACATCAGCATATTATTCCCCCTTATGAAGAATATTTTAGTCGTCCCTTAGAACAGGGAAAATGGTATATACCAGCGGTTTGTTGTTCGTCTTGTTACGCAGCACTAAGATCCTGGAAAAATTGTCCAGATGGCTCTTTTGTATAGCCATTTCTCGAACCGGTAAACTGGCTTCCAATACGTGTGCATAGACCAAATAATTGCTATTTCTGTTTAACGAAAACAAGAGGATATTATTTTAAAATAAGACAACATATGAAATACGCAAATGTTGATAGTGTAATTAAGACTGTATCGCGTCAGAAAAACTACGTTGTTCCAGAAAGAATATCACCAGTTTTAACTGAGTTTAAGTCATCTCCAAGCCATGTTGTAAGCCCCCAATCAAAATATGCTCCTTCCGAAAGGGAATTTAAAAGCCAACACTTTATGTCCCAAGGCGAATTCCATGATCTAGTTCGGGATTTAGAATTGTCGAAAAGACAAACCGAACTTTTAGGTTCAAGACTTAAACAGTGGAACTATTTGCAAGAAAATGTTACCATTACATTTCGCAGGACCGAGGAAACCAGTTTGTTTGGATCACTATTCAACGAAAGCAATGAAAATAGTGATTTGGCTTACTGCAATGATGTGAATAAATTGTTTGAACAACTTGGATATAGTCATGTTCCTCAAGATTGGAAATTATTTATTGATGGTTCAACAAAAAGTAATATAAGTACATTTTATATAGTTCCTTTTATTTTACTTATAAATCTTCTATTTTAAGGTTTAAAGGCAGTGCTTTTGCATAACGATGGATCACTCCCTTTAGTACCGTTGGCTTACGCTACAAACATCAAAGAAACGTATGATAGTGTGTCTCTAATAATAAATGCCATAGGTTATACTACGCACAAGTGGCTAATTGTGGCTGATTTGAAAGTACTAACAATTTTAAATGGCTTGCAAGGTGGTAGCACAAAGTATCCCTGCTATTTTTATGAATGGGACAGCCGAGATTGTTCTAAGCATTATATACAGAGAGACTCAAATTCACGTACAACAGCTATTATTGGTGAAAAAAAGTATAAATATCGCGTTAGTAAATCCAACAGACATTATTTTACCTCCGTTGCACATAAAGTTGGGCTTAATAAAGCAATTCATGAAAGCCCTTGATAAAAATATACCTGCATTCAAATACCTTGAACAGATATTTCCCCGAATTACGAGCGGAAAATTAAAAGAAGGTAAAAAATATATTATGAACGCATGTATAATAAAAACTAATTTGTGTGTAATCAACAGGTATCTTTATTGGCCCCCAAATACGAAAATTGGTAAAAGATGACACTTTCATACAACAAATGAATCCTGAAGAAAAAATGCATGGAATGGTTTTGTCTCAGTGTGCGAAAATTTTCTTGGAAACACAAAAAGTGAAAATTATGAGCAGATAGTAAATAATATGCTTTCTGCCTACCATGCAATGGGTTGCAAAATGTCAATAACACTACACTATCTACATGCTCATTTAAAAAGATTTCCATTAAATTTAGGACGGATGAGTGATGAGCAAGGTGAAAGATTTCACCAGGAAATATCTAAAATTGAACAGCGTTATATAGGAAAAAATAAAATCAGCATGCTTTCTAACTACTGCTGGTCTTTAAAGCGTGATGCTGACAGCGAAGTTTATAAAAAGCAAAGAAATACATGTTATTTTTAAATAAAAAACCCAAAAGTTAAAACACAAAAAATTGCATAAGTCATCCATTTTTTAACCGATTTTATTGTTATTACCCATTTCTGAAAGCTAATTAATTTTTCTTTCTCATGGTAATAAATAAATACATTGTTTGGTATCTTATAAGCATCCTAGAACCCGGTGAAAAAACTTTTTTGTTTTTTGATGCGTTTTTTTTATATTTCATCCACTGTTACTTAGCCATTTCTTACCTGATTTTAAAAAGGTATATGCTGTTTGAAAGAGAATATTTGCACCTTCTAAAAACTGAAAAAATAATAGAAATCCGTTGTAAAAAAAGAAGTTATGCCCATTTAAAACAGAAAATCTAAGAAAACGCGTTTTTCTCCACATTTACCGTTATAAAATCACTTTTCGAAGTGACTTAAAAAAACCAAACCTATTTGCGTTTTCCATGGACTCCAACAAAACAGAATTGGTGTATGATAACCCCTGAATATATTTTTTTAACATTTATATCATAGTGTAATTATATACTTCTGAAATGCTTAGGATATTTTAAGCTGAAGTAGATAAATCAAAAACTGTAAATGTTGTAAAAGTCAGTAGCAAACACTAAATTTATCAAAATTTGTATTGAGAGCTCAGAAAAATATTAAACATTCTCTTTAAGCTGTAATTTCCAAAAGATTATAAATCAGAATTATCTCTAATACAATGTATATTATACATGTGTTCATAAAATACTTTAACTTTTAACATCAAGTAGAACCTATTTAATGCATAATAGTATAGTATATTTTATATTATTTGTTTCATTATGTTTTTGTTTGTAAATAAAAATAACGCCTTATTTATTTAAATAAGAATCATATTATTTTTTGCATGTTTTTTATGTAATGTAATCGATTATTTTTGAAATTATATATTTGTTAACTATTATATAATTTTTTGTATTTATTTACCTTACTTTTTGTGGTAAATAAATGTGTAAAGCCCTGTTTCTGTATAGAATACATAGATAACAAAAAATTAAATTGAGTTTCTTACATTGCTATATATAACAGCAATAAAAAAAGGATTGGAGTGATCACTCAGTCTTTGTAAATACATTTCACTACAGTTACGAGTTTCTTGGGAAACTAATGGAATGTTAAGATCAAGAACAATGTGCTTATTTGTAACAAACCCTAGTTCTTTTGTGGTTAACCTCAAACTTTTAGATTGGTATCTAACTAATATATTTCTGTTTGATTTGCTTGTAGTACCCCAGAGCTGTATTCCATACATCCAAATAGGTTTCAGAATTGATTTATATATTCCTATTTTGTTTTTTAAGTGCAGGTGGAATTTTGGTCTCAAAAGCTAATAAAGTTTTTTTCTTATGTTAAGTTAATTTTGTTTAGCCGTAATATGTGGTTTCCCGGAAAGGTGTCTACCAATTGTCATACCAAGGATAATTATTTTATTTTTTATTTTCATAGCTAAATAAAAACAAATCTTTGCGGAATTAAACCCTTAACTTATTTTTTGTTTATTTCTAGCCTTTGTGAAAGCGAAGCGTGAGAATTACTGCGTCTGTATAATTCATGGCTAGAGTAAAATTTACACGTACCTGTTCAAGTGTCCAGGTATCCGTAAAATCCAATATCTGTTTCTCAGTGATTTATAGTGGGAATGTAATTCGCCTGCTTAAATTACCAGCCATACAGTTATGTAATACAATACCAATGTTACACTGCCTTACAGTAGGAAAATCTTAAAATATTTTATGAAACGCAATATTTTTTTTTGGCTAATGGTGGGAAAAGTACAGCAAGTTATGAAAGCGATTTCCGGAGTGTTTACAATTTAGTTTAAATTGGTTTATATTGCATTTTTTTCATATCTTTGTTAATATTCATTTCGCTTAAATACCCTAGAATTCGAAATAAAGTTTGTCATTTGTTTGTTGTCAGTGTTGTCTTCTCTTTTTAATTTGCATTGTCCTGGTGTACCAAACCAGCGCTTGCTAAATATTTTGGCGACATTATCCTAGTGAACCACCTGAATAATTTAAAGTAAGTTAAGTAAGGCAAATGAGCCCTCCCTTAACGTTTTGGCGGCCGTGACGGAACATTCGATTTAGGACACAACCTGCAGTCTTTAAAGCGCACAAACCCCCATACGCAATAAACTGCATCTTCTAGCGACCTAGTGCAACCTATAAGCGTTACCGAAACCACCATGAAAAAGGGATCAAAAGAACTTCTCCGCTAGCTGAAGCAAACTGGAGAACCTATAAAAACCACAAAGAACTCAGCTAGTCGGAAAACAGCAACCTATTATCTGGAACGACTGTCTCGTCTGAAAACAGCGTGGAGAGAGTTCGACAAGGCGTCAAACATTAGAAAGAGCCAAGTCTATTTTTTATAAAAAAAATCCAAATATCTATTGACTCTCGAAGTAATTGGAGGGAAATACGTAAAATAGGCGTAGTTAATTATAGTAATGATGATACTCCTAAGATTGATTAATCAATTAAACCATAAATCTTCAAGTATACCAATGCCTCAAATACACAAAAAATATTATAATTTCGGTTCAAATCAGCAGAAAACAAATCTCTTCAACTTCCAACTATGCAAGAGAATGTAATTGAGGCAATTATTTACATCAATTCGAACGCTGTTGGTTTTGATGGACTGCATTCAAGTTTCATTAAACTTACGCTTCCACACACACTGACTTATCTAACTCATTTTTTTAATATGATTATAACAACTTCTAAGTTCCCAACGGGATGGAAACATGCCAAAGTGATAGCGGTTGTAAAACCTGACAGAAGCTATCGACCTATTGCATTACTACCATATCTGTTAAAAGTCTTTGAGAAGCTACTTCATTTACAAATAAGTCGTTATCTGTATGCAAATTCCTTGTTAAATAGTAGGCAATCTGGGTTCAGATCTAATTATAGCTGCATTACAGCATTGATTGAGGTCACTGAGGAAATAAGCTGCCAAATTCACAAACGTAACATTATATCATTCTTAATATTACTTGACCATTCTAAAGCATTTGACAATGTTTACCATTCTAAACTAAAAACTAAAACTGTTATCATCGTATCTTAATGATAGAAGCCAAAGTGTCTGTCACGATACTAATGTTTCTAGAAGCTGCTTAATGCCTAGAGGGGAACCTCAAGGTTCGATACTTGGTCCTCTATAATATTCCATATATGTTAATGATCTTCTCTTGCAAGTAAAACTTTGTAAAACAAAAGCTCCTAATTGTATACGGTTAATAAATCATGACCTGCATCAAATTTATCTTTGGGCATCTGCAAATGGCAACAAAATCAGTAGCTCTCGTTATTGGACCATCAAACAAAGACACAATTTTTACACTAACACATTTGCAACAATATTGTATTGAACAGCGTTGCCGATGTAGTGTTTTTGGTTTTGAATTGGGATGATTTTTTTGTTAATAGATTAAATCTTATTTTTTGCTGGAGTTTACAGATAATAGTGCAGCAAACTTCAAAATACAGCTTACAATATGTTTTGTAATAAAAATTGTGCCATAGATCAAAAAAAATTTTTGTTAAATTTGCTGTAAAAAGTTTGTTTCGGCGTATATCCGATAGAAAAATTTTCACAAAAAAAAAAAAAAAACAAGAATTAATTAATATGAAAAAGAGTTTGTATTTATTGGTATATCAATATATATGGATATTACCTTTTTGCTAGTAAAAGCTCAACAAAAGGAATGAATGCTTTAACTCGCTAGAAATTTATATAAGTGAAAAGTGGCAAACAATGTTTAAAAACCGTTAGCGGTTTACTCGTTGAAAGTACAAAAAGAAAATTTCCAACAAGGATGTAAATCAAAGGTAGTCTTAATTGACTTTAAAATACTACGAAAAATAATTATAAAATGTACATTAAGTAAACCAATATTTAAACATTTCCGGCCACCTTGCAACAATAATAGTGTTGCAAATAAATAAGTTTTGAATCGCAAAAATGAGCCAGTAAGGACTCCTGTTGAGTATCTATATGTATTCTATTATAATTGAGCCATTAAGGACCCTGTTGCGGTCAATGACCATGTAGAACTAAATTCTAATACGGCGAAACACCCGAGATAACCCATCCAAATAGCGTGTACTGGGCAAGCGGAAGTCCTGGACTGCTCTGAATTCTGCCCTTTATTATGAGTGGCATTACTTCAGGACCCAACACCAACGCGACACTGCCCGAGTGATGAAAGTTCGGGTCAGCTAGTTGGCCTTGAAGCGGTTCCAAAATCGAATCAGCGACGGACACGGGCGGGGTTTTAATGCCATTCCTTCTGTTCAAGCGTGCTGTGACAAAAATTCGCTGCGATGTACCATGAATCGATCCCAGCTCAATCCGACAGTATTTATCACTATTTACATGAAATACCGGCATTTTAAGCTTGTTGGCTAAATCTTTGCAAATATAGCTGTGTTGACAGCAAGCATCTAAAACTGCACACAACGGTTTACGCGAACGTCCGTGAAGGAAATGTAACCGAAGCGTAGGCGAAAAGGACACGGCTTGGCGCAATGGGAGATGAACCACAGACGACGATTTACGCGATGACCACACGACAAACAATGGAAACAAATCTTATGAATTGCCACCATATGAAGTTTGCGTTCCAGGCTCATGTCCCGGAATTTGTAACAAAATCGAAGAGGGTGATTTTTGCCACAAATGGGGCATTTCGACCCTCTCGCTTTACAACTGGGTGTGGAATGGCAGGGCTTGTATCTGCGTCATGGGCCTGAACAACAGCCTTCAAAGTCAGGACTTCCCTTGCTTCAACGGTTGGGTTATCTTGAGGCGGTACCATGACAGCCACATCTGGCTGCACAAACGATGGCGCCACCACCAATTCCGAACACGCAACCTCCTCTTCTATATTCATGGAATTGGTTTGTTTGGAGAGATCGCCAGAACCAATATTTGAGAAAGCGACAGGATTGTTGGTTTCCATTGCTTCCTCATAATCCAATAAACCATCATCGAAGAAGTCGGTTTTCATTGCTGGGGTAGTGGAATTCATTTTACTAGGAAAAACAAAGGTTAGTAGTTGAAATTGATAGAAAAAAGTGATATAATTTTATAACGCAGTTAAAACAACAAGCTTGGTTATAGGACGAGTGATTATACCGTTTTGAGTACGAATATCGGCAACGCGAACATGACCGTCAGTACCCGTATATATTTTTACTATTATGCCTGATTTCCGTGAAGTTACAGGTAACTGCTCATTTTTTACTACGACTAAATCGTCCACCGAAACCTCCCTTTGGGGATGTTGCCATTTATAGCGTTTGTGTAGACCTACGAGATATTCTTCCTTCCATCTTTTACAAAATTGATGAATCAAAGCTTTTATCTTTCGATATCGATTAACTATACTTATCGCACTATCATAAATGGTCGGTTCTGGCGGAGCCAGTATAGCCGATCCAATCAAGAAATGTCCAGGTGTCAGAGCAACTGGCTCTCTAGGATTACCAGGCATAGGACATAAAGGACGAGAGTTTAGAAAAGCCTCTATTCTAGCCAAGATCGTAGTAAATTCCTCAAAGGTGAAGGAACAAGATTGCACCTCCTTTCTGAAATGAAGCTTGAAACTTCGCACACCGGCTTCCCAAAGACCACCCATGTGAGGGTCACCAGCCGGTATAAATCGCCATGTTACACCTTTATGACCAAGAGTGGAACACATTCTATCTTGACATTTTTTGAGGAAAGTTTTGAATTCTCTCGAAATCTCATTCGACGCGCCAACAAAATTTGTACCATTGTCCGAAAATATGGTCTGAGGACATCCTCTTCTAGAAATAAAACGATTGAGAGCCGCTAAAAATGTGTCAGTAGATAAATCGGACGCAGCTTCTAGGTGTATCGCTTTCGTAGAAAAGCAGACAAAAATACAAACGTACCCTTTCGTAATCTTACACGATCTACCGTTATAAATTTTCACATCAAATGGTCCAGCAAAATCAACGCCTGTTGTCGTAAATGGTCTTTCTAGAGTGGTACGTTCGGGGGGAAGAGCACCCATTATTTGACTACACGATCGTTGTCTATCCACTATACAACGTTTGCATCGACGAATAATAGAGCGGACCAATGTCCGTAATCGAGGTACCCAATACTCACATCGGTAGATTCGCAACATTAATTGATTCCCTCCATGAATCTTAAGTAAATGTATGAATTCTTCCATTAACCTCGTGAACCGGCAGCCATAAGGCAAAATAATCGGATACTGTTCACGATATGATAGCGAAGGTGATTTTACCAGTGGCCCATTTAGTCTCATCACTCCCTGTTCATCAAGAAAGGGATTTAGGGGTATTAACGAAGTCTTTGATGAAAATGGCATTTTATCAACAAGACATTTATATTCAGCGGCATAAAAGACCTTCTGAGCAACCACAGCCAATCGTACTTTTACCATGTTGATTTCATCACTAGACACTAAACAGTTTTCATACTCAAAGCGACCTTTATGAGCCGAGTGCGTGGAATAGAAAAACCGAAATATGTAAGCAATAACTCTCATGGCCCTGTCTAAAGAAGAAAATCTCTCTAAAATGTCCTCAAATTCTGAAAAAAAAGAATCATGAACCTTTACTTTTCGACTTTCTATGTCAGTGTCGATATTCGCCAGGATATGTACACGCCAATGTTCCTTTTCTCCCCTCAACCAAGTTGGCCCGTGCCACCACAATTCACTTTGCGATAAGGTGAGTGGGTTCACCCCCCGGCTGCCCAGATCAGCAGGATTGTCCTCTGAGCAAACATGAAACCAATTGTAATTTCCAGTATTTTCCTGAATACGACAAACCCTATTAGCAACAAAAGTGGTCCACGTACAAGGTGGTTTCCGTAGCCAAGCCAATACAATTGTTGAATTTGTCCAACAATAAACACGTCCGATCGTAATCTCAATTTCGCTAAGGATACCCTTCAATAATTTCGATGCCAAAACCGCTCCGCACAACTCCAGACGGGGTAATAAAACAGATTTAAGAGGTGCGACCTTTGTCCTAGAGAATAACAAATGAACATTTGTATCCCCAACCGATATTATCCAGCCAAATACGTTGCATTATTATTTTAGCTGTGATAATTACTGGGCTCAACCAGCCCACGGGATCAAAAAATTTGGCTATGATTGACAGTACTTCCCTTTTAGTATATTCAGACTTTATCTTTAGCGGACTGACTTTGAAAAAAAAATGAATCCAACTGAGCATTCCAAAAAATCCCTAAAGTTTTTGAACAACTAGCCTCTTCGAATGACAAAACTTTTGCATCCACTAAATGATCTGGAGGCAAGTCATTCAAAATCGATTTTTTATATGAGGACCGTTTTCTTAATTCGAAACCAGCTGATAACAATGCATCCTTCAACTGATCTCTGGCCAACAAAGCGCTAAAAATATCATGCGCTCCAGCCAACACATCATCAACATACATATTTGTCCTCAAAAGCTTTAAAGTCAAGGGAAATTCTTCTTCGCAATCATCAGCCAATTGCAATAAGGTTCTAATTGCCAAATAAGGGGCACAATTCAACCTAAACGTTACCGTTTGTAATTCATAGTCTGTTATTTGATCGTCAGTTGACGATCTAATGAATCCTCTGAAATGGCGTATGGCGAGAATGAACACGAATTTGTCTATACATTTTTGAAATATCCCAGTTAAATACAAATTCGTATGTACGCCAACGTAAAATTAAATTTACCAAATCAGCCTGAAGGGTAGGCCCTACAAAAAGGCAATCACTTAAGCTGTTGCCATTGGATGTTTTATTTGATGTATTAAAAACGAGTCTTATTTTTTTCGTTTTTCTCTTTAATTTAATTACGGGATGATGTGGCAAATAGCAAGAATACGTGGCACCTCAACTACTAACTTTAGTCGGTTGTAGGTGGCCTAAATCTAAATAATCGGTCAAGACATCATCATACATGACCTTCATTTCCGGCCTACGTGATAGGGAAGCTTCCATTCTAATAAATTGTTTCATAGCATTAGACCTTGATATTCCCAGATTAATTTCACGAGGAAATTCTGTTTTAAAAGGTAACGAAACAATATATCTCCCTGTAAGATCACGGACAGTGGTGTTCTTATAAATCTCCTCACAAATTTTATCTGAAGGAGACATAATTTTCCTTTTTTGAATCTCTTCTATTTCCCAAAATCTCATAAAATTTCGGTTCAAATTATCCTCCTCAGTAAAGGCGCAGTCGAAAAAACGTTAATAGAATCATTAACTGAGACGTCAATGGGACCCGTCAGAATCCATCCAAAGACAGTTTTCTGAGCCATAAGAGACCCTACAACATTTCTGCGAACCTCTCCGAGAATTATTTTTGGGTACAAATCGGCACCAAGCAAAATGTCAACTGGCCTACTTTTGTAAAAATTCACATCCGCCAACTTTATATCAGGTAATTCACTCCTAATAGTCGAAAGGCAAAGAAACGAAGGTAAATTACCTGAAATTGATGGCAACACAAGTGCCAGAGTTTCCAATTCAATATGTTCATTCAATGGAGATCTTACTCGAATCGTACAAATTTTTCTAGAGGTTGCAAAAGCTTCTTTATTCACGCCAGAAATCTTGACATTCGTAGAATGTGACGTAAGTCGCAACTGATTTCGCAAACGTTCTGAAATAAATGAAGCTTCTGATGCGGCGTCAATTAAGGCCTTAGCTGGATACGTAGTATCGTGACAAATAATAGAAACCATTGCAGTTCCTAATAAAACAGACGAATTCTGTGAAATGTGAAAAACTTGTCGATTTGAGTTCACACGAGCGGCGGCCGATGTCGAGGGCATCTCCTCTTCTACATTTGCAGTATGCACCATTGACCTTAATTTAAATTATGAGTCAACATATTCTCAGTAGGCGAATTGCGAAGAAGTAAAGTATGGCGTCTTTGATTACAAATAAAACAGTTATGTTCGCTCTTACAATCCTTGACCTAATGGAATTTTAATAGGCAGTTAACGCAGCAATGAAATTTTTTGACAGTATAAAAACGCTTAGAAACAGACATTTTCTTGAATCGACGACAAAATCGGAGCAAATGAGACTGATTTGGACATAAAATACATGCATTTGTGGAGCCTGTATTAGACACATGGATTTTATTTTACGTTCTGATATTTTCTTATCAGTTTCTAAACTTGTTAGATCGCGTATACAATCTAAAGTTTGAATGCGTTCCGTTAAGAACATATCTAAATCTTTCCACAACGATAAGGCAGTTTTGTCCTTAACACTTTGTTCCCATAGCGTAACTGTTATAGTTGGTAATCGTTGAATACAAATAAAAACTATCAGCGGGTCCCAATTCTGCGTAGAAATGTCATAAATTGATATAGCAGACAAAAAAATATTAATACCCCTGTGCAAAGTTTTCAAAGCCGCACTAGTCTCCTTTGAGACCGACCCCAACATAATTAACATTTTAATTGGTTATTTACCAACATGAGCGGATTCTCATAGGTATCCTTTAGACTCTTCCACGCGATCTCAAACCCGGAATTTGTAAGCAGACATTTTGACACAATTTCCCTAGCTTCTCTTCCAGTTCTCTTTACTAAATAACATAATCTCTCGATATTACTCAAACGGCTATTATTAACATACAGAGCAGTGAAAAGATCCCGAAAGGTTGGCCACGAAAGATAGTCACCATTGAAAATGTCCGTGTCACACGGTGGCAGGGGTAAAACCACTTCTTGTCGGACACTTTGGTTCAGACTTAGCACCCAATTCATCACTTTTCACTTTCATTGTCCTCATACACCGAGCATTCGTATTAAGAGTGCTTTGATATTTACCTTCAGTCACTTATAAAACTTCAGGTTTCGCCTTTATCGACGTTTCAATATAATCTAGGCACTGCTCGTATGTATCCTTGACTTTCGCCCATAACGATTTCAACTCATCACTTCGATCGTATAAATGTGATGATCTTCCTCTTTGATTTTATTAAAATTCGCTTCAAATTTATAAATTGTGCCGGAAGCGCGAGTAAAATTATCGAACGCATTCAACGACATTTTAGAATCCAAAATCTTAAATTCTTAAAAACGACGAAAATCAGAACAAAAACCGCTAAATCTCACTGTATAAAGTCTAAAAGACCGATTTTAGAGTGACTAATGACAAATAAGGGCACAAAAAAGAGAATAAATATCGTAGGAAATGACACAAAATTTTCCGATTGTAAAATTACGAAAAAAATTTAATATCGATTAAACTCAAGTGCTAACGCTGCATATACACAAAAACAAATCAAACAATTGCAGTAAATATACTCACAAATAAATTAACCAATTATGTGCACTGTTTTTTAACAAAGGCTATTGAATGGTTATGTTCTCATATATTTATATACATGCATCTATTTGATTTATATTCGGCACTCTTTTATTAAATAATTTATAGTATAATTAATTTGTGAATAAAAATTCTTTTATTTATTTACTGCAATTTTAATCAAATGAAATATTTATTCTTTTGTATAAACGAACTCTTCCACGAAATGCATTCAAATACAACAGTACCCTCATTGGTACTTTAATTACACAATTATCCCTGACGGTACTGATTTATTTGTTTTTATTTATTCTTTTATACCAAACTCTGATTTTTCAATGCAAAACACGCAAGTACGTGTGTATGTACATATACTTATGTTATATCTCACTTCACTTTTTAAATCAATTTACTAACCTTTTTACAATTGAAAAATGGGGGTTGAAAATTTATTATTCCTCGTAAAAGGTTTCCACATATTTCTTCCTTCTAAAAGGCGATTGAATATTCTTTTTGTAATCCGGTTCGTATGGACCAATGTTTCGGCGTATATCCGATAAAAAAATTTTCACAAAAAAAATAAAACACAAAAATTTTTAATATGAAAAAGAATTTGTATTTATTGTTATATCAATATATATGTATTTTACATTTTTGATAGTAAAAGCTCAACAAAACGAATGAATACTTAAACTCGCTAGAAACTTATATAAGTAAAAAGTGGCAAACAATGTTTAAAAACCGTTAGCGGTTTACTCGTTGAAAGTACAAAAAGAAAATTTCCAACAAGGATGTAAATCAAACGTAGTCTTAATTGACTTTAAAATACTACGAAAAATAATTATAAAATGTACATTAAGTTAACCAATATTTAAACAAAGTAAGTCGGTTTTAAGGAACTTTTATAGTTTTTGAAAGAAAAAAAGGGAAGAGAAATTTCTTGTCAGTTGCATCGTATAAACGGAGAAAGGCTTTTAGCAGAGGTTAACGAGAAATTTTAAGAAATATCAGAAGTCTTAGGCAAAAGAGTGGACGTCGTGGAAATGAGAGTCAGCGAGTTTGATAAAAAATTGTCCGGTTTAGATAGAAAATTGAACGATGAATTGCATGAATTAAAAGTGCAAATGTGCGATCTACAAATTCGAAAAGGGCCAGTGAGAGTTATCTCTGAGCATGCTAGCAAGATAAATAGTCCGCGCTTTGACGGCAGCGCACCTTTTAATGTTTTTAAGTTCTAGTTTGAAACAGTGGCCAACAAGAATAGATGGGACAATGATGAAAAAGCTATAGAGCTTATTTTGGCCTTAAAGGGAGCAGCAGCAGAGATTCTCGAAAGTCTACCAGCCAGAAGTAGAAATAATTATGAGGACATAATGAATGCCTTACAACGTAAGTACGGAGGTGAGCATAAAAGAGAACTTTATAGAATCGAGTTACGAGGCAGGGTTCAAAAGGCGAACGAGACGCTTCAAGACTTCGCCATGGTGCAGCTGACTGATCCAGGCGAACATCATCCGTTTCTCGATCAGTTTAAAATTGAAGCATTTGTGAATGGTATACGAGATCCAGATGTTAAATATGCGGTTTGTGCTATGCAAAAATCAACCTTTGCAGAAACTATCTCGTACGCGATAACACAGGAGACCGCAAAAGTCATCTCGAAGCCGCAGGAGTACAAGGTGCGATGTCTTGAGACTGATGATTATAACCACGGCGATAAAAGGAGCGAGATAAAAGGTATTGTCAAACAAATAATGGAGGAGGAAAGGAGTAAGCCTCGCGCCAAATGCTTCAACTGCGGAAAAGTTGGCCACCTCCAGCGCAACTGCAAATCTACAAAGAAAAGATCAAGATCTGTGTCGCCAGAAAGGGACAACAAGCGGGCGAACAATATCAAATTACTCGAGTCATCGTTAAACTAAATCGAGCTAGCGCTAAGGGGCAAGTGCTAGCTCCCACAACGGATGGCCCCACAATCTCGATTTCAATTGTGCAACAGAAGAATAGCAACCCAACTGCTTGTGGCCTAATCAACGGAAGAAAGCAAGTCCTCACCATAGACACAGGAGCCTCTCAGTCGATAATAAGGCCTTATTTAGTAAAAGGCGCTGTGGAACCGTTAAATAATGTACGACTGCGCACGGCTACTGGGGACTTAGCCACTGTCTATGGACGAGCCAGGGTAAGACTGACTATAGCAGACATCAGCGTTGACCATGTATTTTTTGTCGCCGATATAGTGGACGAAGTGATCATTGGTGCAGACTTTATGATAGCCAACGGTGTTAATCTGCACATGGGCGAGCAAATAATTATCTGGCGTAATGAGGAGATATCCCTCGATGTTGGTTATGAGAGCGGGACCGCAGTAAGGAAGCTATTTGCCGTTGAACGCCAGAAATTACCACTTCAGGTGGAAACTATAGTATGGGCACGTGTGGAGGCAGATTGTGTGGATTACCGGTTGTGGGTGATAGAACCAACAGAAGTAAAAGACGACATTTTAACAGCTAAAGCCCTTGTAAAAATTTGCGACGATGTAAGAGTTCCTGTGAGAGTACTCAATCTGTCCAATAGCGAAAAGACCATAAACAGAAATTTTGAGATAGGTCGATGTGAGCCAGCTGAAGCCATAATAAATTGTGCGGTAAATACAGTATGCCCCAAATTACAAGCCAGAGAAAGAGATTTACTAGCAGAACAGGTGCAAAAATGGGTGGCAGAACTTACATCTTCTGACAGAAACAAAGCAAAGCGGTTGTTGAGAAAACATGCCTCCGTTTTCGCCTTAAGTAATAAAAGCAAGGTAGAACGGCAGTTGTGAAACATGAAATTAATACTGGCGAATCGAGGCCTATAAAACAAGCACCAAGAAGTGTTCCCCTAGCAAAGCGAAATGAGGTCAAGGAACTTGTTAGCGAAATGGAGCGGAACGGAGTCATTGAGCCATCCTCGAGTCCGTGGAGTTCGCCAGTAGTTTTAGTAAAGAAGAAAGACGGCAGTACCAGGTTTTGCGTTGACTACAGGACGTCACTAAGAAAGACAGTTATCCGTTGCCTAGAATTGACGATACCTTAGACACATTGGCCGGAACAAAATGGTTCTCTACCTTGGACTTGCAGAGCGGCTATTGGCAAGTAGAGATAGCCGATAAAGACAAGGAGAAAACTGCCTTTAGCGCGAGTGGTGGTTTATGGCAGTTCAAGGTGATGCCATTTGGGCTTTGCAATGCTCCAGCTACTTTCGAGCGTTTAATGGAACGTGTGCTTAAGGGTCTCAATTAGAAAACGTGCTTAGTGTATCTGGATGACATAATCGTGATGAGGAAAACTTTTGACGATGAAGTATTTAAGCGTATAACAGATGCAGTTTTAAAATTAAGTGTTAAAAAATGTGCCTTGTTTCAAAAGGAGGTAAAATACCTGGGGCATCGTGTAACAGCTGAGGGCATATCAACTGATGAAGACAAAGTACTGGCAGTAAAGACCTGGCCTCGCCCACAAAATCTTCATGAGCTGCGTAGTTTCCTGGGGCTTTGCACATACTACAGGAGATTTGTGCCGAACTTTGCTCAAGTGGCTGCTAGCTTGCATGAGTTGACCAGAAAGTCGCAAACGTACCACTGGAGTGAGACAGCGGAAGAAGCATTCCAGAAGCTGAAGAAACTTTTGTGTACGGCACCAGTCCTCGCCTATCCAATAGCTGGACAAAAATTTATATTGGACACGGCTGCAAGCGGCTATGGAATAGAGGAGTACTTTCTCAGGAGATTGATGGAACAGAAAAGGTCATTGGCTACTACAGCGGGGTACTCTCGAAGCCCGAAAGAAATTACTGCGTTACACGATGGGAGCTTTTGGCAGTGCTGGAGTGAGTTAAACATTGCCACAAGTACTTATATGGTCAACATTTCATCTTAAGGACGGACCACTCCGCACTACGTTAGTTGATGCAATTTAAGAACCTCGAAAGGCAGCTCGCACGCTGGGTTGAACGTTTGCAAAGCTATGACTTTCGAATTGTGCATAGAAAAGGCGGAAAACACAACAACGCTGATGCCCTTTCAAGACGGCCATGCAATGTAGAGTGCAAGCACAGCACAAATGCCGAAAAAAAGGAGTGCATCATTGACGTGCGGCTTACCCAAATTGGTTCAAGCGAAGACTGGTCGAAGGCACAGAATGAGGACCCAATTTTGGCAAAAATTATATTGGCTAAACAAAATAACAGAAGACCGAACCATAATGAAATATCGGCAGAAAGCCGCCTAGCAAAATCGTACTGGGCTGAGTGGAATAGCCTGAAAGTGGTAGATGGCTGCTTATACCGATCTTGGGAAAGCACAGATGGCAAAACCACAACAGACTTAATTTGCGTGCCAACTTCTAAAAGGAGTGAGGTAATGAAGCAGTTTCATAATGGTGTATGTTTACAACGCCAGAAGTTTCTACAAAAAGTTCTTAATCATAAAACAAAAACAACTAACATAAAGCAATAAAAATAAACGCAACACACAACTACACACACACCTACATAACGATAATAAAAATAGACAGCATATATAAATAAATTCAAATTAATAATGGAAGGTTCTGGAATCAAATAACTATCATGTGTCTCAAATGATAAATGCGTAGTAGAGAAATATTCTACCAAGAGATGGAGTAAAATTCTAGTATGTTCAAGAGCCTTAACATTGGGTATATAAAAGCAACGGCCATGCATGCTGAATCATTCTTAGTGAAAACGTCAACCAGTAAAGATCTTGTGGTAAAACGGATAAACTGTAGTGAAGTTGCCATCGCGTATTTTTGTGTACTAATCGCGAATAAGTGAATAATCGTCTAATAAAAGTGTAATTTAATTAAAGTAGTAAATAAATTGTGTTTATTTATTTTGCAATAAAAGAACTCAGTAAAATAAACGTTTATAAATTTAAATTAACGTAACAATATGTTTTATTTCGTGAATGTTTTATTTCGTGACGTTAAGAAAATTGCGCATTCGTCAAATAGATCAGATGTTGATTTCAAAAAAGCAAAAATAAATAAACAAAATGTTTAAGATAAATATACAGGAACAAGTTCTATGTGAGATTAGAAAGGTACGTTGCATTTGGGGTTGTAAGCAGTTGTTGTGTAGGGCTTAAGTCCAATGAACATGATGCGATTATTTAAAACCGCCACAGCTCCAAAAAAGTTACATTCGAGTTGAAGTAACCTATGAAGCCTTTAAATCAAAAATTGAAAGTTGTATTTCAATGTGTAACACTTTTCCTAATTTGCTTAATTTTATGTACCTAGAAATAATCAAGATGTGGGCCTCAAAATCTCCATCGTTCAAAAATTATAGGAAAAATTAAGGCTAAAGCAACAATCATCCGCTCCTGGCGTAGTGTAAATTTTTTTGGGCGTCCACTTCTACTCTCACGCTTTAAATTTCTAGTTTTTTTTATAATGTTTTATGATGTTTCTTACACTAGTATAGGACCTCTGTACAATAACACCAATTTCGCGATAGGATTTTCCCTGCGCATGAAGATTTATAATAATTTTACGAACATCTATGGAAATTTCTGAACGATTGCTCATTTTGCTGTTTTCGCCACGAATTAAATACGAAGAAAAACTTTTTTACATTTAAAGCTCGCCTACTGAGAATTTACTATGTGCAGAAACATGAATTTAAATAAACACGTGTAAATTTACCGTTATACTAGCGATCAAAGTGCATAAATGCAGTATATCTCTAAATTTGGTATTATCTTTAATCGATTTTTAGTTTACTTCTATCTTAAAATTAAAATGTGATACATGTTCAGGACTTAAATGCCCATTATCCCTATAAGGCGTCATTAAAAACTTTGATAAGGGATAAGCCGAATTATCTAGAATAAGGGAATTTTCCACACGATTTAAAATAAATGATTTGAAAATTGGGCTTACTTTCTATACGTTGGCATCATGGCAACTTTCTGGGCAACCAATAAATACGTCAAGAACTGAAACCTGCTGTCGACAATTGCCCTAAGAAATATAAAAACTGAATACGAAATCTAAAGTCTAAAATCTTAATGAAAAATATAAACTTACATTATAACCGTATAATTTCCTTTTCGGTTATAGTAACTTGCAGCATCTTTCGTGGGAGTTGGTATGCAAAAATGGGTCCCGTCTACACACCCGATTACGAAAGGAAATGGGTTGTATCTGCTGTACTGAAAATGTTCCTTGATGATTTGCTGTTGTAATACAATAGGCCATGTAATTTCATTTTTTAAACGACAAATAAGATAAATAGTTTTATAAAAGATTTTATGTGTGATTCCTCTTCCTATATTAAAACGGTCACTGAGTTCTCGAAAAGTCACATCGTAGTGTTCTTGTCCAAAAAGGCTTTAAGGAGTTTTGTAATATCTGTTGAGAAAATATTGATAAAATATTAATTTTTTTTTTAAGTATTATGGAATCTTACCGCAAAAGTAGAACGTGACATTCGAAAATGGGTGTAGAAAACATTATCTGGTTACCGTTTAATTGCACCAAAGTAATTTTTTATTTTAGGAATTACTCTTCTCTTACGTCTGACTTTATTTATTATAATCAGAAGTTGTTTCATCTTGCTTTTAATTCTTTTTTGTTTTATTTTAGAAGAAAGTTATCGCTTTTAGAATCAACATTTTCAATAATATTTGCTATTATTAATTTGGTTAACATTTTGTGTTTCTTTTGCAAAACGTTCAAAAAAGCAAACTCTTTGCAGTTGTCATGCAGTTGCAAAGCATCTGCAAACTCTGATCGCGCATTAGCAACAAAACTTGGCATAACTGCCGCAGTGATGCACAAATTTGCAGCATTTATAGACGTATGTATTATGATCAACCTTTGCGAATTACATATTGAAGTACAAATAAAATAATATTTTAAACTATTTAAAAATTTTGTACGTATATACATATTTATTCATAGACTACTAGCGATTTAATCTCTCACGTCCCGCTTCCGAATGCTGTAGTATAGCCACAGGATCTACATTTCCACTAAAGTCTTCTTCCACGCTATAGTTAATAAAAATATTGTGGAGTGCTGCACCAACATTCACAATTCGTGTTGCTTTTTCCGGCGCATAGTGCAATTCTTTACCACCCAGTGTGCACCGAAAGCGGCTTTTTAAAAGACCAATTGTTCTTTCCACAATATTACGGGCTTGGGCATGTTTGGTATTAAACCGACTTCTTCGGCATCCCTGTATGGAGTAAGTAGCAAAGAAGACAAAGGATATCCGCAATCGCCTGTTAAACAAAAATAGCAAAAAAAAAAAAAAACTCCTGTAAACTTGCAACACATACAGATTGTCGTACCTAAAATAATATAATCCTTTCCTCGTTGTCTTATTTCGCTCTCCAAAAACGTTTTTAAAGTGTTCCAAATGTGCGAATCGTGTGAAGGTCCTGGACTTTTGGCATTAATATAACGGATTCTCATTTGATGGTCACAAAAGTTCAATAAATTTGATGAAATTACAACAAAATTGTATAGAACGGAAATTATTTTAATTACCACTAGAACATTGAGGCTATAAAAGTCCTTTCTATTATAAAACCAATGCTTAATTTCTTCATTTGACTTGATGACTTTGATATGTGTTCCGTCTATGCACCCAATAACATTGGAAATACCACTTTTGATTCTTTTCCTCCTGAGTGTAGGTGCAGTTTATATATTTTGGACACAAAGAGCTTTCCATTATTGGTAACAGTTCTTGCAAAATGTGGGAGACAGTCGGTTGTGCGACGCCTAAGTGGAAATCGTTTCCTACGAAGATTGGTAGCTTCCTTGTGCTAGAAAGCGCAGCACAACCGCCAGTTTAATAATTGCGCTAACGCCCCTCACGTTTTTTAGTACCGTCAAGTTTTCGTCCACCTCTTCCAAAACGCTCAAGAACGCTTCTTTCGAAATCCGAAGTGTTCTTGATTTTTTTTTTCTTAAAATTACATTTCAATACATACATACGTATTATCATCCACTTCTAGAGGATTAGAAGCGTCCCTTAAACGTCTTCTCATTCTTCCTAATTCACACCGAATATCATATTCATATCGTCATCGTCTGAATCAAAAATAATTCTATTGAACTCATTTTCAAAATTAAATTTACGTTACTAATAGTAATTTTTATTTATTTTTGGCAGCTTTTATTTTTTTTTCCTTCAAATAAACATTCACAATAGCGATTACTTACTTACTCATTCGCAAATTTATCAACTGGTTTTTGTAATAACTGTTTCAACCTTAGTTGAAAATTTTTTTCACTTTTTAACCAGTTGATAGTTGCTGTTCATAATAAACATGAATAATGTAGGTCTTCATTCGATATTATCTTTATTTTGAATGTAATCACGTATAGCTGCATGTATCAACATTTTATTTTGGGTAAGTTGTATTATTCTTGGCAATTTCGGTACTTCTTTAGCCGCTGTGTCAGCTCTTTCGTTTCCAACTCTATTTGAGTGGCCAAGTATCCACAATAACTTAATTTTGTTTGAAAATGGAATTAAGTTGTCTCTATTTTCGCAACTGGAGTTTTGTAGTGCTGTTATGCAAGATTTAGAGTCAGAGCAGATAACATATTTATTTCGTTGGTTTTTAATCGATTTGATGACGTTTAAGATTGCAAAAGCTTCCACAATAAAAATTGGAGTAAGTGAATGAAGCAGGCCTTGTTGTAAAACGTTAAAGCTGTCATCAATGAAAGCGTAGGAAACACTATTGACGGATTTTGACCCATCTGTGTAACATATTAACCACCCTTTTTGCTTATGTTCTTCCTTCTTTTGCAAAAATAGGTGGATATAATTTACAATTGGAGTTTAATTCTTAGGAAAGCTAATAAGGAGGTATCAATACTACTGTTTTTAAGATGTCAAGGCGGTCGCAAAAAAATAAAAGCTTTTTTAGAAAGTGAGTAATTGGCATAATTAACTCTATATATTCTGTTACGCGCTGAACTGAAGATTGAAATTTTTTATAATGCTTTGACCTTGGATTGAATTGCAGAATTTGGTTTTCAGATGGCGCAAATAATTTGGTGGCAAGTTTAACGGTACTAAAGAGTTTTAAGTTTTCGAACTTTGGTAATCCGGATTCTGTTAACATATTTAAAATAGGGCTGTTTTTTTAGAATTCATTGTACCTTTATTGTTTAATAAATTTTCAATTGCTTAAAAGTTTAATTGTAATCAGCGTATACAAAATATCTACCCAATACTGTAATATATAAGACTTGCTCTTGTTGTATTATAAAATAAATATTTATAAAATAAATAAATAAAATAACATGATTATCTATAGTCTGCTTTGATCCCGGTAACTGTAAAACTATATTGCAACTTTTAGTACAACAGATTCCTTACTTCATTTCGTAATTTTGTCAACTGCTTGAAGTTTGTATTTTTTCTGGTTCATTATCAATCCCTTAGTTACTATCTGAAGAACTTGGTAGTCTGTCTTCATGAAGTTCTACGAGTATTTCTTACATATACATATATAGAAATATACAGATATACGTATATATGTACATATATAACACAACAAAACGATTAAGAATAATAAACTAGATAAAATGCGCCAAAAATAAATATTTAATCTCTGGTTATCTGGTAATCATGGTGACATACGGTCTCCCGCACCGGATTTGTAGAAAAAATAAAAGAAAAAACTTAGCAGTAGCTACCTAAAATTCCAACAAAAAACAATAACGGAATAAAGTTAATCGACTTTTTTAACACACCCAGTTTCAGAGACCAGTAGGTCAATATTGGCGGGTTATTAGTTCACTCTATTTTAGTTTTTATTGAATAGTTTAAGATTATACAAATCTTAAATATTTATGGGTTATATATATTATTAATGGATTTATATATTCAGTTTATTTATAAGTTTAGAATTAATCCACTATTGCCTCTTCTCGTTTACATCTCTTTACAAACTGTCAAATATATTTTTTATTACGTCTGTTTTGCCTTCTGCTGTCAAATGCTTTAATCAAAGTTTACTATCTATTTTCGTGTGTATAAGCGGTTGCCTTGTATATTTTTCTCTGTGTATTATCTATGAATGTTTCGTATGTCATTGTTTTTGTGCCAAAGCCTACTTAGTTTTTTATAAAATACAATTTCTCCTGCGTGCGTTTTTGATGTTATTAATTCTACTTAATATATTATAACCTACTATTTGCCATGCGTGTCGTGCTCACTATAGATGGTCCGTCTGTACAGTGACTTGACTACCACATCCTACATTCGCCCGATTCTAAGGCTTCATAAATTCAGCAACAGTGATGCGTTTCCTGACCCTTCACCAGAGAACGAAGTCGATATCACATTTCAACCGGCGGCGGCTGCTCAGTTAATATCAGTCCAGCGGCGGCTCAAATCTTATAATAATTTTTTTTTTATTCTAACAAAGAAAATAGCAACCAAAAGAAAATATCCGAGAGCCAAGTCAAGCACACCGTTCTGATCGTATTCAGCTATATTTTTGAAGTGACTGTTCTGATTTTTACTTTTTTCGCAGGAAGAATTTTTATCTGATTTTTATTATTTTTTTTTTTCCAAAAATAATTACGTGATTTTTATTTACCAGAAATAATTGCCTCTTCCTCCCTGTAGTTCTGATATCGCAAATTCTTTTGATATTTGGCTGAATTGAGTATTTTCCATTGTCCTGGATTCCTTTCTATTGTTTTTTTTTTGGATATTCTTCAAATTTGTTGAACGTAAAAGCAGTTTCTTTATCACTTTTTATCCGTTGTGGATTTCCAAATATGGCAGATTGTTTTGTGAACTTCTCGATAACCTCTTTACTATCTGTGCTTTTGGTCGGGTAAAGCCAAACAAATTTTGTAAAAGCGTCGACGATTACTAAAATGTGATTGTGCATTTTGTGGGTAGACTCCATTGGTCCAACGTCAGAAAGAGTAGATCTGATTAAAAGATCGGGCCGAATAAGCCTTCCTTTTTTCTCTGATTTACCTCGATTACCAGGCATTGTACGCAGTTTTTTACTACAGCCTCCGCCTTTGTATCTAACTTCGAAATGAAGAATTGCTTCTTAACCAAATTTTTGGTTTTACGTGCTCCAAAATGACTTGGACGATTTGCCATTTCTATTATTTCCTCTTGCACTTTCTCAGGTACTACTATCAGCTCTATTTGGGTCCTTGTGGAGTATTCCGTATTTGACGTAATAGCTTTTATAAGGAGAACTTAGAACTTAGCCAACCACTCTTGTTCATTTGTCAATTTTTTGTGTCTGCAATACGACGACGAAGAGAAACCTGTATCATATGACATGACATCCGGCTCAGTGCATCCACGTATCTCATTTGGGTTCCAGACAAATGTTCAATGGTATAGTCAAATTCTTGAAGAAATAAGGCCCACCTTGATACTTTTGCCGGTACATCGTCCCTGCGCATCGTCATTGCAAACGCGTTACAATCTGTGACAATTTTGAATTTCAACCCAATATCGTATAGCCGCCATTTTTTCAGGACTTTGACTATCGCTGGAACTTCCAATTCATAGGAGTGGCTTTTTTTCTCAGCTACCGTAGTTTTTCTACTCTTATGCTCTATGGGATGAAATGTTAAGTCCTTGAAGATGTACTGTTCCGTAACCATATTTGCTCGCGTAGGTATGAATTTCTGTTTTGGCATTTGGATTGTATGAACGTTAAACTGTATTGCTTGCTAAGGCTGCTTAAAGTTGCTTTACTGCTAGTAATTTCTAATCACCCATCTTAAAATTCGTATTATTTCTTAACATATTAGACAACGTTCTAGCGGTAATTGCGTAGTGTTTCATAGAAAAAAGAAAATCAAGCCCGGAAAACATTATATGGCTTTAACGCTGTTTGGCTTCGAAAACTTTCTTATTGCTGCAATTGTCTCTTCTGTCGGGTATAACGAAAAATTTTTAATTATATAGCCTAGAAATTGAATTTTGTGGCGAAGAAACCGACACTTACTCCCTTTGAACTATAGTTCATTTGACGCCGCGACTTCTTGTACTCTACGAAAAATTTGAACGCCATCCCTTCTATCGCGCGATAGAATAACTATATCGTCCATATAAACGACGATAGTAACTTCTGCAATTAGTTCCTGAAATACCGCTGCTATATATTGGCAAGAAATAGCAGTTAATTGCTTATTCCAAAACGTTCATACTGGAATTTATAGTGTTCACTTTGTTTACTTGCGCGATTCTTCTGCGATGGGTACGCGATAAAAACCATTTCCTAAATTTAGGGTTGAAAATACCTTAGCCTTTTGAAGTCTCTTAATGACATAATCGATCAATGCCTTGTGATACCCTCTTCTAGCCACTTCTTAATCAGATTCTTTATAACATGCCTATCTGCAAAAGAAGTTTTACGTGGTCTACTTGGTATATAAATTTCGTCGGTTAGGGTTATACGCATCTCCATTATGAGTTTCTTAGGTGTCTTCGGATTATATGAATTGATTATCATCTGTTCTTCTGTACCCAATTATTTGTCCCAATGTTCTGCCTCTATAGTTAGCCCATTATCGGATAATATTAAGTTCAGTTTTCCCTAAATTCCTCTACTAGCTCACCTATTGAGTTAATGTCCAAAGTGGGTTTGACACAAGCCCTGAGCTATCCTGCACTATTCTTCTGACAAGATCTTTAACTTACTCTCGAAGTTTCTTCCGACCACGTTCACGTAGGGGTATTCTTTCTCGAAATTTAGCTCCGCTAGAATCCATGGTTAAATCTTCCTGGCTCAAAATATCATTGCCTAGAACTGGATGGCATCTAACTTGACTCGAGCTTTCACATACCCCATTGTCGAGATATTTTTTTCTGCTAATCCCAGTCAGTGTTTTAACCCTAGGTTCCAGATTACCATCCGTCACTCTTAAGATTGTCTCATACCACAAATTACCGACGTCACTGCCCGTGTTAACTATCGAGATGGTTTTCTCTCAATTAATATTTTCTTAAACATACTTCTTGACTGAAGATGTATATTTTCAGTTAGGGTATGAACATTTTGCTTGAAATTCTTGTCCGTTTTTTTTCTTTTTTTTTCCTAGACAATCATTGGATTTGTGAACAGTTTTCTTGCATTTAAAGTATCTTATGTCTAAGAAACTACAATCTCTTGCAATATGACCATCTATTCCACACTTAAACCTGTGCAGCCAGATAAGGGGATTTCTCCCATAATTGGGGATTTTAAAATAAATTTGAGGACAGAAATTCGTGGAGAGGGATATGTGGATTTTTCATTCTAATTTTAGAAGGAAAAAATTATTTACAAATGTATGCAACATTTTCTGGATCGCTACATACTTTCGAAGTCTTCGCATATATTTACTTTAGGTTATGTATATTGTAAATATCATATATTTAACCAAATAATCAATATTAATTCGATTAGATGAAGTCAACAAACAACTCAAAGCATTTTTTTTGTTTTTCTCTCCGCAACCCGTCTTGTACATTTGTTTTGCTTTTTATACCAACCTACGGTATGGCCGCGAAATGCAATTTTCGGTTTTTATTCATTCATACTTGCTTTCTCACAACACTATAGATGCTGTTCCGGTATCAACTTAGGGTTTTTATTGCTAGCACTTGTTTGATTTATTTATATTGATGTTTATATTTTAAATTTTTTTTCTGCCTGTACTTATGTCTAATAGAGTTACCACATTTAAAGCACCACAATAAAACTTTCTTGTCTGGACACTAAATAGTGACTTAAATATTTTTGTATGATAAATTAAAATTACACTTTTTCGTATAATATCAATTGTTATCTATTTGCAAATGTGTTCAAATTAATAAAAAAATGCCGCAACGCTAAAAATGCAATATGAAACAAAATGAAAATGACAAAATGAAAGGCAATAATAAAATTTGTTATATCGCCTGCTTTATTAAAACAGATAATATTAAATGTTAATATTAAATTCCGGTTATTACTCCTAACTGATTGATGAGTGAACTGATGTATCGAGTTAAATGGATAGCAGTTTGCATTCGGTATTTTAATGAAAAAGAGGTGAAAATAATGATAGAGCTTAGGCAGTTAGTTTTAGCAGAGATAACATTAATAAATAAATTGCAATGGGAACAGACGGTGCAAGCAATATGTGTGGGAAAATTAAAGTTTCTTTATGTTTTGCTTGAAAAGGAGAATTAGTTAACTTTAAACTTCGAAAAATCGTGCTGATTATCCCGACCGAATTATTACCATCACCAATATTGACTATTGAAGGTGAAAGCACGTTTCGATGGACATTTCGCTACTGCTCTCTTAGCTCTATAGGAAACTTCTTACCTACATTTTAAATAAACTAAAGATTTTCGTCCAAACAATAAAGTAAAGACAAAAAACAAAGTGTAAGCAAAAACAACAATTATCAACATTGAATTTATTTTTCTTAACCCACTGTATGCGGCTGACTTTTTGTCGGCTCTTTCATATAGTTAAAAGATGTTGAAAAAAAAAGAAAACAATAATAAGACATGACAAAACACTATGATGATTTATTTTTGTTTTATGTACGGGCACTCGCAGTTTAATAACACTGTGAAACACCAAAATTATTCAGGGGTTCTCATATACCAATTTTGTTTTGTTGGAGTCCATGAAAAATGAAAATACCTTTGGTATTTTTAGGTCACTTCGAAAAGTGGTTGTATAACGGTAAATGTAGGGAAAAACGCGTATTCTTATATTTTCAGATTTAAACAGGCATAACTTCTTCGTTTAACAACAGATTTCTATTATTTTTCAATTTTTAGGAGGTGTGAGTATTATCTTTTAAACAAGAATCGATTGACAAATGGCTAAGTTACAGTGGTTGAAATGTGAAAAAAAAACGAATTAAAAAATAAAAAGTTTTTTTCACCGGGGTCTAGGCTGCTTATGAGATACCACACAATATATTCCTTTATTATAATGAGAAAGTATAATTAATTAGCTTTCAGAAATGGGTAACAACAATAAAATCGGTTAAAAAATGGATGACTTATGCAATTTTTTGTGTTTTAACCTTTTGTTTTTTATTTAGGAATTTCTTAAAATAAATAACTTATGCAATTTTTACCTCTACATTTTTTCTGAAAACCCACCAACCACAACAAGATTTAGCCTAAAAACAAATTCTACTTAACCCATTAATGTTCATTGTACCTGTTTGAGTACAGAAAGGGGAGTGTTTAAAAAAGAGTATTTCATACAGTAAAAATAGCATACTAATTAAGCCATTTTACCTGTTTAGGTCCGACTTAAAAAACACAAATATACTTAATAAGTGCAAATATACTTAATAAGTGAACTAATACAAAGTGTTATTATTAAAGTTTACATAAAAATGTGTCGTAAAAGGAACAACTTTTGTCTTATATGTGGATTGTTTGTGGATAAACAACATAAAATAGATGTGTCGGTAAATAAGCATATTATTCCCCTTTATGAAGAATATTTTAGTCGTCCCTTAGAACAGGGAAAATGGTATATACCATCGGTTTGTTGTTGGTCTTGTTACGCAACACTAAGATCCTGGAAAAATTGTCCAGATGGCTCTTTTGTATTGCCATTTCTCGAAGCGGTAAACTGGCTTCCACTACGTGTGCATAGACCAAATAATTGCTATTTCTGTTTAACGAAAACAAGAGGATATTATTTTAAAATAAGACAACATATGAAATACGCAAATGTTGATAGTGTAATTAAGACTGTATGGCGTCAGAAAAACGACGTTGTTCCAGAAAGAATAGCATCAGATTTAACTGAGTTTAAGTTATCTCCAAGCCATGTTGTAAGCCCCCAATCAGAATATGCTCCTTCCGAAAGGGAATTTAAAAGCCAACACTTTATGTCCCAAGGCGAATTCAATGATCTAGTTCGGGATTTAGAATTGCCGAAAAGACAAACCGAACTTTTAGGTTCAAGACTTAAACAGTGGAACTATTTGCAAGAAAATGTTAACATTACATTTCGCAGGACCGAGGAAACCACTTTGTTTGGATCACTATTCAACGAAAGCAATGAAACTAGTGATTTGGCTTACTGCAATGATGTGAATAAATTGGTTAAACAACTTGGATATAGTCATGTTCCTCAAGATTGGAGATTATTTATTGATGGTTCAACAAAAAGTAATATAAGTATTTTTTATATAGTTCCTTTTATTTTACTTATATATGTTTATCTTCTATTTCAAGGTTTAAAGGCAGTGCTTTTGCATAACGATGGATCGCTCCCTTCAGTACCGTTGGCTTACGCTACAAACATCAAGGAAACGTATGATAGTGTGTCTCTAATACTAAATGCCATAGGTTGTACTACGCACAAGTACTAACAATTTTGAATGGCTTGCAAGGTGGTAACACAAAGTATCCCTGCTTTTTTTGTGAATGGAACAGCCGAGATTCTTCTAAGCATTATATACAGAGAGACTGGAAACCACGTACAACAGCTATTATTGGTGAAAAAATAGTATAAATATCCCGTTAGTAAATCCAACAGAAATTTTTTTAGCTCCGTTGCACATAAAGGTGGGCTTAATAAAGCAATTCGTGAAAGCCCTTGATAAAAATGGACCTGCATTCAAATACCTTAAACAGATTTTTCCCCGGATTACGAGCGGAAAATTAAAGGAAGGTAAAAAATATATTATGAACGCATGTATAATAAAAACTAATTTGTGTGTAATCAACAGGTATCTTTATTGGCCCCCAAATACGAAAATTGGTAAAAGATGACAATTTCATAAAACAAATGAATCTTGAAGAAAAAAATTCATGGAATGGTTTTGTCTCAATGTGCGAAAGTGAACCCATTTCTGAAAGCTAATTAATTTTTTTTCTCATAGCAACGAATAAATACATTGTTTTGTATCTCATAAGCAGCCTAGATTCCGGCGAAAAATCTTTTTTGTTTTTTGATGCGTTTTTTTTTATATTTCAACCACTGTTACTTAGCCATTTCTTACCTGATTTTAAAAAGGTATATGCTGTTTGAAAGAGAATATTTGCACACTCTAAAAATTAAAAAAAATATTAGAAATCCCTTGTAAAAAAAGAAGTTATGCCCATTTAAAACAGAAAATCTAAGAAAACGCGTTTTTCTCCACATTTACCGTTATAAAATCACTTTTCGAAGTGACTTAAAAAAACCAAACCTATTTAAGTTTTCCATGGACTCCAACAAAACAGAAATGGTGTATGAGAACCCCTGAATATATTTTTTTTAACATTTGTATCATAGCGTAAAATCACCGATATTGACTATTAAAGGTGAAAGTACGTTTCGATGGCCATTTCGCAACGGCTTACTTAGCTCTTCAGGAAACTTCTCACTTACATTTTAAATAAACTAAAGATTTTTGTCCAAACAATAAAGTAAAGCCAAAAATCAAAGGCTTTTAGGCCATTTTTCCCAAACATTTCTTAATGTTTTTTCAGGCATTATTGTTCGAAATATAGGACGTCCATAGTACTCATCAAAGAGATCCTGTAAAGTTTCATTTTTTCTATCTATGGAATGTAAAATATTTGTAATTATGTCGTTTGAAAACCTCATTTTTTGCTTTCTTGTATTCTCCTGCCAACAATAAAACTGCCAAATAGGCATGAAATAATTCCTCATCGATTTTAATAAGATTGGAGCCATTTAGATGTTCTCCATGTTTGTTGGAGTTATTGTTTATGATATTTGTTATATGTGAGGAGAAAACCAACAAAAACGAATTTCGAATAGGCAAGTTTTGTTACACCTAACCAAGTCTCAGTTCAACAACTGCTTTTTCTAATCACGACTCACTTGGGCGAATACTAAGAATATTTTCCTTTCCTAATCTTCCAATGGGATAAGGTTTGCTACGCCAAGTAGTACTATCCTTGGCCAAATACAAAAGATCACTATTTGTGTTACTGCTAATGCCTTTATCAGAATTCGAACGCTAACTACTTTCGTATTCTTCGTCATCTGAAACATCAGGATCACGAACAGTAACATCTGCATCAGAAATGTCATCACCTTCTTCACTTTCACTAAGCACTTCATTTACCAGCTCCTCGAGAGTCAAAAACTGCGGATAAGACATTTTTTTGTAGCAATTATCACTTTGAAATGATTTTTTTTCAAAAGGAACGTACAACAAATCGAAAACACTTGTTCTAATGGTATGCACAACAGCAGAGAAACTCACAAACTGCAGCATGTATCATATGTGATGCACAGATCAAATTATGAACTTTTCAATTTCTCATTGCCAGCTTAGATTTTTAATTTGTTTTTTTTTTTTTTTAATAAACAGTGTTTACAAATTGTGAAAGCATGTGGCACTTTAGATTTTTAAAACCAGAGTTATGTAAACGTAAGAAACTAAATGTATAATTTTTGATACAAGGCTCGATTAAATAATTAAAATTTTTAAATCACCGGAATATTTATTAATTTAACTTTAAACTTTAAAAAATCGTGCTGAACATCCCGACCGAATTATTAAAATCACCGATATTGACTATTGAGGGTGAAAGCATGTTTGGATGGCCATTTCGCTACCGCTCACTTAGCTCTTCAGGAAACTTCTCACTTACATTTTAAATAAACTAAAGATTTTTTTCGAAACAATAAAGTAAAGACAAAAATCAAAGTTTAAGCAAAATAACAATAACCAACAGTGATTTTATTTTTCTTTAGTGTACGGCTGACCTTTTTTGGCTCTTTTATACAGTTAAAAAATGTTGAAAAATAAAATAGAAACAACAATAAAATATCACAAAACACTATGATAATTTATTTTTGTTTTTTGCACGGGCACTTGCAATTTAATTACTAAAATTTGTAAATCAAGGGAATATTTATTTACTTAACTTTAAACTTTAAAAATCGTGCTGATTATCCCGACCGAATTATTAAAATTACCGATTTTGACTCTTGAAGGTAAAAGCATGTTTCGGTGGCCATTTCGCTATCGCTCACCTAGCTCTTAAGGAAACTTCTCACTTACATTTTAAATAAAGATTTTTGTCCAAACAATAAAATAAAGACAAAAAGTTTAAGCAAAAACAACAATAATGAACATTGATTTTACTTTTATTTATCCACTGTATACGTCTGACGTTTTTTCGGCTCTTTTATACAGTTAAAAGATGTTGAAAAATAAAATAAAAACAACAATAAAACATCACAAAACACTAGATAGTTAATTTTTGTTTTTTTTTTTTGACGGGCACTGGATATATAAATTTTTAAATCACGGGAATATTTATTAATTTAATTTTAAACTTTCAAATATCGTGCGGAGTATCCAGACCGAGTTGGCCATTTCGCTACCGCTCGGTCGAGATAATCAGCACGATTTTTAAAAGTTTAATTAATAAATATTCCCGTGATTTAAAAATCTTAATAAAAAATAGGTTAATTTTATAAGTCAGGCTTTGCCATTTACTAAATTTATGCAGCTTGGAAGCGGTGAGACCAATCAAAAACTCGGTCGAATTTCGTGTTAAGATATTGTATAACTACTTCTTGCACTCTTCACTAAATCGGATCTTGATAAAGCAAACAATTATTGCGATATCACTGACATGACTGAATGTTCTGAGGAATAGCAATTGGTACTATTTTAAACTAAATCGAATAAAAAAATTGTTAAAAAAAATACTTAACCGTTCAAAAAAAAAAAAAAAAAAACATCCTAACAGATTCCTGATAGACTACGAACTCTTTAAAAATTTACGATTTAAAAATATTAAAAGCAAGATTAAACTCGATTTCATAGACTCAAAGGCTCAATGCAACTACACACAAAAGCCAAAAGCACATGTTTATTGGTATACCTACACAAAAGATTCCATTTTTGGCTTTCGGGCAATAGTTTATACGAAGATAATGGTGGGAATTGTTTCTTTTATGAAATCGCTGCCTCTGTGTTAAATATATTTCTATGGTAATAAGTAATGAATTTGTAAAAAGAATATTTTTGTGTTTTAATAATAAAAAAACCAAACTGAGGAATTAGCTACAGTTGGAATCACTAATAAAAATAATATCTGCTATAATAAGTATTCCTGAAGCAGTTATAGAGAGCTTTAAGTCTGAAAGTGTGTTTAGAAGAGTTGAAGAAGCTTACGATGAACTTGACGCTTTTCAAATGTTAAATATTTGGCATGATAACAATAGGTACGAAATCATTAATATATATTTATATAACACAAAATATATCTTCTTAACCTTGAAAATTACTTTAGAAAGCCATTGTGAAAAGCACATTGGAAATAAACGCATTTGTCGGTTTATGTATTTCATTTTACTTTATTTATTTAATATATTTGTATGTATATCAAAAAGCTGTGTATGTAATTATGTATATAGACTTGTATTATACAACCATTAATTTGTAAAAAAAAATTAAAAGATATATAATTTATTTCTGTATAATATAAACTGTATAATATAACAATTACTGGCATTGTATATATGTGTATACGTATGTGTATTTTAAATTGGAAATTTTCGTTAAGAAATGGGAGTTTTTGGGGACATCATTCGTCAAATTGGGGACAAGAGCCAAAATTTTTCTTGAAACTCTGCCTCAAACACTTATTTCTCTTACCCCTACACTCTGCTAGAGGGTTTTCATGTTTGATCTTATTCGCTTTTATTTTTGAAAACCTTTAGGCTAATTGAATTTTCTCGTACACCGTAAGTTTCTCCTTTAAGTCCTTTAGAGTCCTTTCTTGGAATAATATTGCTTTATTTGAAAAAGTGCCAAAAAGATGCCTTCAGTAAAGTACTCGATTATTCATTGAAGAGTGTAAATATTGCCACAGCGTCTGCTCAGTTCGTTTTTTTTTCGATTTTTTTAACTTTCGATGAATGGTTATCTCCGAAGGTTTTATTCCAAATTCCTGTATAACAACTGTCTTAAGAGAGTTCCAATCTCTTACACCAGGATGACTGCTATTGAAGGTCTTGGCCGCTCCTCTTAAAAACTGTGTACCATATGTATATATATATATATATATATATATATATATATATATATATATATATATATATATATATATATATAAGTTTTTTGTTTAACAAGATGTCAAAACCAAATAATACAAACGTATACCCCATTATTTGTGCCCCAGGTTGCGACCTTGTGCACCACAGCAATTTTTCTGACCGAGATCAGGTATTTTGTACAAAAATTATGAATACATCGAAATGAAAAACAAAAAAAATTTTTCTACAGAGTTATTTTTGAATTATTTTAACTTTTTAATACAAAGTTAAAGCCAATTTTTTTTCAAATCCCCTTAAAAGATGGTGTTTATAACTTTTGGGATGAAATCTAGTAATATACAAACGCACTGTAGGTACAATCTATCACATTTGCAAAAACCTAATTATATAATGAAATTTTGGTTACCCATTAGAGTTGGTGTTGGCAAATATATCATAAAACAATAAGATCATAAAGAATTATGAATCCAGAATAACGAAATAACTAAAGGAAGTCTTAAATAAAATACGTGAATACACATGTTTATTATGGCATTCTATCGATAGATGCTGCAGTTTTTGGATCGGAAAAAATCTTCTTGCAGTAGCTTCATTATTCGAATTTCCTTCTCCTTATTTAGGTTGGTCGATTTTAAGGCCTAGCTGAAGATATCTTTCTTGAATTTGTTTATTTTCTTTTTCACACTAGGTAAGGAAATGTAAGCTAATTCCTTGCCTAATTGAATAACTCAATTTTGTACACAAAATATGTGCGCACACACTGCATGGGATGATCTGTACCTTATTATTCTTATTTTTGCAGAAAAACGAAAGAAAAATGAACAAATTCAAGAAAGATATCTTCAGTTAGGCCTTAAAATCGACCAACCTAAATAAGGAGAAGGAAATTCGAATAATGAAACTACTGCAAGAAGATTTTTTCCGATCCAAAAACTGCAGCATATAATAGAGGTGTACATTAAGAGTTAATAAGACGATTCAAAATCATATAACAAGTCTTAGCATGCAGCAAAAAAATTAATAGAAAAAATGGTGATTACGCCAATAAAACAGCTGCACTTTACAATGAAAAATACTCTTGGAGATATATGTCTTCAATGGTTCATAAAATTTTGTATATTGGGAAACAAATCATTAAACATAATTTGCTACCAAGAGAGCGCAAGAAAGAAGGAGCATAGACTACAGATTTTCTCGCGAACATCGCACGAGAAAAATGTCTAGATGTTGTACTAATGAAGATCATGTCACCATTTTGTTGTGTACTTCAGATACATATAAAAATTGAAACAACAACTATTATAAGATGAAAATCAATGCTATTCAGAAGAAATTTTTACTAAAATTTGCTTAATGTAATTCGTATTTATGTAAGTTAACTAATATTTATTTTATAAACTTTTATAGATTTATTTAAAAAAAAAATAAAATTTTAACTAAAATAAGATTTTTTCATTGAAATTTTTCGCTATTAAGAAAGTTTTAACTTTTTAAAAATGAAAAATTTTTTATTTCAGAAGGATGTTTAAAAAAACCAACTTTTGGCCCTTCTTGCTTTTAAGCTTAAAAATATTACGGAGGCCAAAATTTTGTGTTTTTGAAAAGATTTAATTTACAAAACTATTAATAATTATAATTTGTAACAATAAGACAATAAGAATAGAACATACACATGGAAAAACAAATTTTTTAAATTTTTAACACTTGTTTTTTATACTCAACTTCAATTAATAATAGTAAGGAATATTAAACCACTCGTAACTTTTTTTCGGTTGACTTTTATACTTTTTATCAAAAATTAAAGGTTAAAATCCCACGTACCAAACAGAAAAAATCGCATATCAATATTCTGATCCAATCAAAAGTTACGGATTATTGACCGCCTTCTCGCCAAATGTGCCACGAAGTAAGAAGAACGAAGAAAGAACCCGTGTTAACTTGCTTAGGTTTTCTTTTTTAATTTGTTTTACACACTAGACAATGGATCAGAGTTAGGTAAATTGAAAATATATGTGTAAACAATTTAAATTATATGTAATACTTTAATGATTTTATTAAATTTAGAAAGAAATCTGTTTCAACATTTCCCTGTTCTTCTGTAATTTTTATGTTTGTATTTTGTTTACATATTTTTTTAATACCTACATACCTTAGAGCGACTCAACAAATAAATGGTTTTGTTACCCCCTCAATATAAGACTTGGGTTGTTTTATGATAGATAATATTGTCCCTAAGCTCAAAATCAAATACATTGTTCTCTTTTTATTAAAAAAATCCTGAAATACAAAAGAAAAAGCAGCAATGCTAAAAATTCTATTACAGAAACAACTAAAACATTCAATTCATTAAGAAATTATATAGTCAGATAATGAAACCCGTAAATTTATATATATGTATGTACATAAAACTCGCATTTTAATTATCAGTGGCTTCAAAAAGTGTTACGTCAATTATTCTATCATGTGAAAGCGACTGATTTAATTTTACCAATAATATATCTTCAAGAGTGTCCTGGCTTTATTTTTTTGAAAAGTAGCTAGAAGTATACGAATATTTGTATTGCGTGGCTCCAAGCATAAAGTATTAACATACACGAGCCAGAAAGTGTTATTCTCAACACAAAGTAGCTAGAAATAGTGTTTTTGTTTTTGGCTACTCTTCAAATTAAGCCAAAAATTAAGTAGATTATTTTTGCTCTTTTCTACTCACACAATACCTCAATTAAAGTAGCAAAGAGGCTACTTCTTTTTGCCGCTTTATTTTTTTTTTTTTTTTTTGAAAAGTAGCTGTAGCTAAAAAAATTTTAATGATACGGAATAATACAGCGTCTACCGCTACTTCAACTTGAAAAAGTTGGAGCTGTAGCCGTATGCAATGGTTTGCTGTTAAAATGTGAATGTGATAGTAGATGTAAACGTTTTTATACTTCTACTTTGGGAGTAGCCGTATAAATACTGATTTTCTTTCTGTTTTTTTTTTTTTTTTTGTTTTTTTAAAGATTTAAAAACAAAAATGTAATTTATTTAACATTGGAGTTATTATTTACTCTCAATTAAAAATTTTCTTTCTCTTTTTCTTATTGTTAATAAAAATAACAAATAAAAACTATTGATAAATTAAATTATCTATATTAATATTAATAATGCAAATATTATTTATATCTTTTTTGACAAAACCATTCGGCTCTAAAATAATAACACATATTATTGGAGAACTCGTTGACTGGGACACGGTGTAATAAAAATTTAATTAAACAAATAACTGTCATAACAGCAACTTTTGGTATACTCTATATACATAAATACATACATACAATTGCTCAAAAAGTCTATACTTCTATTATTCTCTTCTTCAATCAGCTCACACAGTGATGCCAACTTAGCCCTTTTCGTGCTAGTTTTATTTTTTTTTTTATTACCCCTGACGCGATACTTTTCTCTTTGACACCTTTAAAAAAAAAGCGCTACCATAGCTCTTTTTATTCTTATAAGCAACGCGCTTGGCACTTTCTACATTCTTAAATAAAATTTTCCGTTTTATCCTTTATTTTTATCTTTGTTATCAATCACATTACATTTTTCTAAATTGGATTACATATTTTTGCAACTATGTCCGGTTAATATGTTTTTTACAAAAAGTTGTTCTCTTGTTCGCACGTAAAATATGTGAGCTCCCGGTTTTTTCTATCTTTGATCGAAAAAACTTTTAAGTTTAAATCTTTTTCTTTATATTAAAACATTCTACGAAAAAAATTCTACAAAACAGTGTAATTTTAAGATTCATTAACTTTTACACAAATAAATTAACAGAAACATTCTTTTAAAAGTTTTTTTGCATCAAAACAATAACAAAATAATTTACAAAAGTCAGAAACAAAACGAAAATAAATAAATAAACAAAAATAAACATAACGAGAGTAGAAGTCCAATTATATATACAGTTACAAACCACATTCATACTTTAACTAAGTACAATAACAATAAAAAACACGAAAAGCCCAACAAATATTATAAAGCAAAATATTAAAATAAATTATAAAAATGACAACACGTAGAACAAAGAGAGAACTGCAAATGAAGCCGATTTTGGTCTGCCTGATCATATTAATGCAGATTTAGTTTTTTCTTCTCCAAGAGAATCTTTTTCACGGATTCGTTTGTGGAATTGGCTTGAGGACAAATTTACCAAACAAGATGAATACATAAGAGAACAAATGGAGGCCATAAAAAATTTAATAGCAGATAGTAAGAGAAGTTTGTTAGCTGAAATCGAAGAGAGGTTTGAAAACATAAAAAGTGAAATTGTAAATGATGTAAAAAGAGAAGTAAAAGAATTCAATAATAAGATAAATAAGTTAGATACGGAAATTAGTAAACTAAGGACCGAGGTTGAAAATCTTAAAATTAAATGCATACATCAAGAAAATTCTACGGTCGCCACAGATGTACGCATCACTGGAATTCCACTCTATAATGATAAGAATTTTAATGACATTTTTTGGGAACATTTGCAACACCTTAAGCATTTCTCCTCTATCTCTTAAATCTATTTTCCGGGTGAAAAACTACAAAAACCAACGCAACGTTGACGACCCACCCATCGTAGTAAAATTCAACACACCATATGAAAAAAATTATTTTCTAAAAATAGTTGCAACCCATCGTCGCAAACTTAGCTCGCCGTTGCGTTTATCGGATGCCTGTTTCCAAAGCAATGATCATTTCTTCATCAACGAAAATCTTACCCCTCATAATTATGGAATTTTCAAAGCAGCTCTTGGACTTAAGAAGGACAAGCTCTTGAAGACTGTATACACCTTAAGAGGCTTAGTTTACGTTAAGAAAAATGAAGGTGATGATCCAATTAACATAATTTTTCCAGAACAACATAATCAGTATTTTCGCTTCACTAATTAAGTATTTAATTGTTTTAAATTATTTCTTTCTCAAATTTTTATTTATTAATTTTTTATATACTTTTTGATGACTATATGATCTTAAAATTTTTCTTGACTACAATTTTCAATTTTAAATCCTTTTATCGTTTCTTTATTATTTTTGCAACAAAATTAAATCTTTTTTCTTTTCATAACATTTGTTTCTATTAGCATTGCATACTTTATTAAACGCTTTTATGCTCTTAACAGTTTGTAGATGGAAGAGCCAAAGACTTAACATTTAACATGGTCAGAATTTTAGCCAAATACAAAGACGGGTTAAAAATAGTTCATATAAATGCCCAAAGTATAAACAACAAACTTGATGAACTTAAATTAGTTTTCGAAAACTCTGATATAGATATTATCTGTGTTTCAGAAACTTGGTTGATGGCAACTACATCCGATAGCCTTATCTGCCCTTATGGTTATAAAGTTTTTAGATGTGATAGAGGAGGGCATGGCGGTGGTGTTGCCATATTTCTGAAAAATAATTTTTCTTGCAAATTTTACTCGAAATATCTCAATGCCAATCTCAACTGAAGGGTATTGAGTTTATTTTTATTGAAGTTTCCTCTTATGGCAAAAAGTTAATGGTGGGTTGCGTTTACAGGCCCAATAAGAGAATACCCTTTACCGCTTTATTTACTGCACTCGAAAGTATTACCGCAGAGTATAATGATATAATCATTACAGGTGACTTCAACTCAAACTTATTAACAGAGGTCACTCTTTCGGAAAATACGTCAACTTTTGGTCTTTTTCCTACTAACACAATACATCCAACGCACCACACATCCACAACCAGCACAGTCATAGACCTTTTTTTCGTATCCAACATTAGTAGCATAATTTTGTATGATCAGGTATCTGCATCTTGTTTTTCTGAACATGATTTAATTTTTTTAACCTACGACTTTCAATCTGAACAAGCCGAGAAATGTATCACTTATCGTGACTTTAAGCAAATTGATACCAATCATCTAAGTCAATACTTTTCGCTTAATGCTTGGAGTGACATTTTCTTCATGGCCTCTGTTGATCTATATTTTTTCTATATTTTTAATGTGTAACATTCAGTACCTCCTTGATTTAATTGTTCCATTAAAGCAGAAAAGGATCAAACCCAAACAAAAACCATGGTTTTCAAAAATTAAAAAGGATGCTTTACACCAAAGGGACTTAGCATATGAGATATGGAAGAGATACAAGACCCCTGAGCTTTACTTAGAATTTTCTATTGCAAGAAAGAATGTTACCGAGCTGATAAAAAATGCAAAACCAGAGCATTATTATATCTGTTTAAATAATGCTATTAATTCTCAACAATTATGGCATACTATACGCGAAATAGGAATTGGCAATGCGAAAAACAGTGTTGACTGCCAAGTGGATACAAACATGCTTAAAAAAACTTTTACTAGCATTCCTGTAGCTAAAGCAAACTTTAATTACTTTGATTTTCCTTCTGATACTCTAAATCTTAATGATGAGTTAACAAACGGTTATTTTACTTTTTCCTGTGTAAAACAATATGACGTAATGTCCACATGTTCCTTGTTAAAATCAAATGCAGTTGGAAGTGACAATATGCACCCAAAATTCATACTTCTACTTTTGCCCATAATTTTCCCCTATGTCACATATTTGTTTAATTCAATAATAACGTCCGGTACATATACATCTAATTGGAAACATGCTAAAATTTTAACATTACCCAAGGGGAATGGAGAATACAGACCCATCGCCATATTATGCTTTCTGTCAGAAGTTTTAGAAAAGCTATTATATCAACAAATTATTTCATACTTAAATACCCGTAGTCTGCTTACTGACAACCAATATGGTTTTCATCAGAACCACAACTGCTTTGCTGCTCTTATTGAAGTAAGTGAGAATATACGCCAAGGTTTAGAAAACAAGGATATCAACTTTTTAGTGCTTCTCGACCATTCCAAAGCATTCGATACAGTTGACCATGTTATACTAACAAATAAATTGAAACACTTTTTTAAATTTTCAAACATGTCAGTTAAACTTTTATCATCATATCTTTTCAATCGCACACAATCAGTAGTTGTTAACAATACTTGGTCTGACAGTTTAAATGTTTATAGGGGGTTCCTCAGGGCTCAATCTTAGGTCCACTCTTATTTTAACTTTATGTCAATGATCTGCCAAAACAACTATCATATTGCAAAATCTATATATGCAGATGACATCCAACTTACTTTCAGCAGCCCAGCTGAAGATATTTCATCAGGTATAGCTCATCTAAATGATGATTTGAAACAAGTCCACATTTGGGCTAGCGCTAACGGTCTCTGCTTAAATCTAGGCAAATCTAAATGCCTTACAATATGTAAAAAAGATTATTTCCATTTATAAGAGAGGACATCTTCCTAAATGGCGAAAAAATTTAAGTTGTTAACTCAGAGAAAAACCTTGGTACAATTTTAAACAGCAACCTGACGTGAACAGATCATAAAAATTCTCTGGTTGGTCAAACTTATGCTAAGTTAAGAGCTCTTTGGTCCACTCAGCATTTCACCCCTTTTAGAATAAGGTTACTACTTGCCAAGACATATCTGATTCTATCTCTTCTTTATGAATGTGAATAATTTGGAAACTGCGACACTGTTAGCAAAAGAAAGCTAAATGTCTTATATAATAATATATTAAGATACGTATATAATTTGAAAAGATTTGACCATGTGTCATCCGTTGCCAACAATCTCTATGGAGTTTCCCTTGTAAGCTTGTTAAAAATTCGTACTATTATTTTTTTACACAAAATTATTAACGCTCAAACCCCCAAATACATATTTGAGAAAATACGCTTTTTCCAATCGCAGCGAAACCGAAACATAGTAATACCTCGACATCAGTGTCTTGTTTCTGAACGGCAGTTTTATGTGTTTGCCGCTCGTCTTTGGAACAATCTTCCATTAAGTCAACAACTTAATAGCAATGCTATTAGTTTCAGAAAATTTTTATTTCAACACTGCCTAATTTCTGGATTATTAATTTTGTTGTAAAGACTGTTATATTTTATTATTGGTATTTCATTTTTTTCATTTTCTTATTTTTTTTATATATATATATAATATATTATTTCTTAGCAATAAAATTTTTTGTAACGCATAACGTTCCTGTACTCTAAATATAAGACTAAATCTTGTTGTACAGGAAATGAACAAATAAACAAATAAATAAATAAATAAAGTTCACTAGAAAGCAAGCATTTTTAGCTAAATTGAAAACTGTTTTTAAATAATTGATTTATAACAATAAAAGTGTTCTTAAAATGCAATATTAAATGGATCACCATTATTAGAAGCTTTAGAAACAAATCCTTTATTTGAAAAGTGTCTTAGGCCAACAAAAGACCCTTCAAAAGCATTGTGCAAATTTTGCAGTTTAATAATAACTGTAAAATATTTTGATTTGGTACGCCATTCTGAAACGAAAAAACACAAGAAATATATGACTCCATTTAACCATACTTCACTATCCGAGCCCATCATATCGTTTGCACCAGTTGTTTCAACAGAAACACAAAGTGCATATTCACAACTTGCCTTATTCACTGCAATACATGCACCTTTTTTTAGCAATAGACCACCTGAGTGAAATTTGTGGAAAGACATTTAAAGACAGTAAGGCAGGCAATTTAAGACTTTACCGCACAAAATGTGCTAAAATTATAAATAATAGAATAGCTCCTCATTTTATAGATGAGCTTTTGGATGATCTGAAAAAATCACACTTCAGTTTAATATTGTATGAAGGTACTTGAAAATGGATTATTAATTAGCCTAAAGATATTAAAATTATTTCGTATTAAATTTGTAGGTACCGATGTATCAGTAGAAAAATATTTTGGCGTCGTTCGTTTCTATAGTTTTAAAAAATGAATTTGTAACAGCTTTTTTGGGACTAATCGATCTGAATGATGGTAGTGCTGACAATTTGCCTTTAGGGATTGAGTGATTTATAAATCTTTTTATTTTGGATATGCAGAAACTTTTTTCTATTGCAACTGATAATGCAGCTGTTATGACCGGAGTACATAATTCGTTGTATAAAAAAATTAAAGAAAAATACAACATAAAGAATTTAATTTTGGTGCGATGCGTGTGCCATTCACTGCAGTTAGCTGCTTGTGCCGCAACTAAAAAACATTTTCCGTCTAATATAAATTTCTTTGTCAAAGAAATACATAATTGATTTTAAATTTATCCATAAGACAAAAATCTTTCAATAGAATCTTTAAATTGATAAATAATGACATTAAAAATAAAAAAAAATTCCTTTAGTAGCACCTACTAGGTGGCTGCCAATATCGAAAAAGGCATAAAAATAATTCTAGAAATGTAGCTCGAACTAAAAATTCATTTTATTATTGTCAACGATAAGTCGTTTAAAACATCTTAATTAAAAGATATGTATAATGACCAAAAAAACTTTATATACATAACTTTTTTAGCGTCTGTGTTATTTGAAGTTCAGAGAGTAAATTTTGCATATAAAGCTAAAGTTGCTGATCATATAATATTGTTAACTGACTTATTTTATTTACTAAAAATTCTCATAAATAAAATTATTGTCCCAACTGAAGACTTCAATTATATATCCGACGAAGTGGAACCTTTAATAGATAACAATTGTTATCTAGGGTACAGTTTTGAAAAGGCTTGTGCTGATTCAAATATTGTTGAAACAGATAAAAAAATTATTAAACAAACTTTATTTGACTTTGTTACGAGTCTTATTTACGAAATAAGGGCAAGACTTCAAACAAGTTTTAAAATTGTAAAAAAAAATTTCCGCTTTTAGTGTTAAAAATATATTTTCTGCTAATTCAGAAAATGCTTTAATTGTAATAAAATAATTCAAGGATGATTTTAAAGAAATTGAGAATTAGAAAATTCTATTAAAAAATTTTAAATTATACCGATGGAAAAATTTAGAAAGAACCGATAAATTCAGTTAATTTATCACTGTTTGTTTTATTACACAGTGCAGCACTAAAATCTTGAACCAATTGAGACCCCCAAAATCTGATAGCCTATGATGGTAGAGGAAAAACCCTAGCTGGGTTTTCAATTATTAGCTAAGGGTTTTTTTAATTCATTTTTGAAGTTTTCGACTGGGAGGTGGATTTTAGTACAATTTTCAAAAAACATGTACTGATTCTTAAGTCTATATCTCGCGAACTATTCGAAATATTGCATTTCTCTCTTCAGCAAATTTTTACCTCTCGATTAGGTCTAAAAATTTTGCCTTGAGATAAAATCAGAAAAACAACAACATCTTACTCAAAATAGTAAAACTGCCAAAAAAACGTAAAATTTCATCATATATTTTTATTGTTGATGGGAAATATAAGGACACTTCAAATGTTTTAAAATAGATACTTAAAAATATTGATGATTTGGTTTCTAAATATACATGTATTGAACATTAGTCGTCGCTTTCGAGAGCTAGTTTCATCATCTGAACACATGTTTATGACCATCTCGCTAGTCTTATTTTCGTATGAAAATACTTTGTGGCTAGACCAGCATATTTCCCCAAGCATAGCATCTATTTGTTTCCCTTTGAACCGCTTTTCCATCGGGATGGTTACTTGATGAAAGCGTTCACCTTGCTCGTCAGATTCCGTCGGCAATTGCTTTTCAAACTCTGCCAAATGATTTAAAAAGCGAAGTTTTAATGTCATGGTCACACCGATTTCTTGGAATGACTTAAGCATGTTTCTTATTAGTACTCTCCATTCGTCGTCTCGATTTTTTCCTAAGACTCTTTCTATCACTGCCTTAAGTGCGTTCCAAGCAATGAAGTCGTTTCCATGCAAAACCATATTAAAATCTTCACTTTTTAGCAACTTTCGGATGTCTGGTCCATTAAGTACACCTGTTTTAAGCAAAAAAGAAACAATCACAAAAAATAAATATAAATTTTAACAAATTAGTTAAGAAGTACTTACCGGCTTTAATTTTTTGATCACTGAGTCTTGGGAAAATCTTCTTAAGGCACTGAAATACGTTGTCCTTATTTTTCGTTACCGTCTCTAAAAACTTCTTCGTTATGCCCAACTTAATATGCAGTGGTGGCAACAATATGTCACTTATTTTTTTTATTAGTGGCTCCGCTGTCATCTCTAAAGTGGCATCTTTCACTCCCGACTTTCGTTTTTCCCAAGTATGCGAGTAGTGATCTACTTTTGCTCGTGTGTCCCAACGGCACAGAAAGCAATAATACTTTATGCCTTGCAAAATATTAGCAACTTTAAGGTCGCAACAGATTTTCCATAAATGATCTGCGTATTTAAGGTCTCTTAGCAAAATTTCCATTGTTGCATAGCATTCCTTTAAGTCTGTGCTAAAGGCTAAAGGTATTGAGGGCTTCAGATTCGTTTTATGCAGTAACACTGCTTTTAAGCTAGTGACTGAGCTGTCGATGAACAGTCGCCAGTCTTCAGCGATATATTCTATTCCCATTTCATTGACTAATCCTTTTATGTTGTTGCAGTAGGCATAAGAGTTTTCGTCGTTAACGCTGTAAAACTTTTGAAATTGTGCCTGACGGCTGCGGTGTATCGAGGTCTTAGCATCAGTTGCTCTATCTGGACTGCATTATCGCGGTGGTATTGGTGGTGGGTTGGATTCGGAATGTTCTTTCGGGAGAGAAGCATAAGGACCAGGAATGTACACTACATTTGACATTTTTTTCGATTCATTCCGCTTTTGAAATTTATGCATCCGTAGCACGTATTTTCATCGTGGCTCTTTGGGTCCGTCCATATTACTGGTGTTCCATAAGGCAGTGGGCCTGGTTTTCTATTTATCCAGTTGAATATGTAACAAAAACAACGTCTGCATACTACATCTGGTGTCCACGAAAAATGGAATAAGTCCAACTGGTCAGAATAATATAACAGGTACGCTTTTCTTAATTCAGCAGTAAAATTAGTTTTTTGCGTTTTCATTGAACGTTTGGGTACATAAATACCACAAACGTAGCAAAACAGGTTCAGCTTCCAACACTTTTCCATATCAACTTTTTCTTTCCGCAATGTATTCCGTAATATCTGAATTCCCCAGATTTGTTTAATTCCAACGTTCTATCAAAACAATGTAAATTATTTGACATTTGAAAAATGCCGTTATTTTGCGTCAAAAAATAATTCAAACGGACGGTGTTTACACTCAAAAAAAATAATCAATTCGGTTCAGTACCGATAGTGGGGTAATCTCACTTTTTCTTATATAAAGTACAAAATAATGGATATTAGAATGAATTAGTTAAGCGCTAAATTAATAGCATTAAGCCTTCTGAGAATCAAAATCAATCGCAAACTGTGCTTGATTTCAGAATTTTTGGTATTGATCTTATATAAAAATTTTGTAAAATATTTATCCAAACTAGGATTGATTTCAGAATTTTTCGGATTTATTTTATCTGAACCCGAAAAAGTAAGTCCAAAATTTGAATAAAAATCAGTAAATCCAAAATTTTGATCATATCAAAAATTTGTCCTATGACTTTAACCTAAAAAGGTTCAATTCAAAATAACTTCATTTGGAATGACACGCATAATGTTGTTGATGTTTTTTTTGATTTTATCTCAAGGCAAAATTTTTAGACCTAATCGAGAGCTAAAAATTTGCTGAAGAGAGAAATGCAATATTTCGAATAGTTCGCGAGATATAGACTTAAGAATCAGTACATGTTTTTTGAAAATTGTACTAAAATCCACCTCCCAGTCGAAAACTTCGAAAAAGAATTAAAAAAAAACCTTACCTAATAATTGAAAACCCAGCTAGGGTTTTTCTTCTACCATAATAGGCTATAAGATTTTGGGGGTCTCAATTGGTTCAAGATTATGAAGTTGAAAAATGCGCTACTGTGTTATCACTTCCTTCTAATGCTGAAGTAGAAAGAACGTTCAGTGCTATGAGTTTTTTTAAAATAAAATTAGAAACCGAATGGCTTTAAATACAGTAAATAGTTTGATTCAATTAAAATATGGCTTACAAATATGTAATGCCTGCCACCAAGTGTTTTTGCAAAAAAAAAATTTAAATAGAACATATAACAAGCCAAAATATTATATAAAAACAAATATCTGGCCAAAAGAAGAAAAAAATTATTGTACTCGTTTTTGAAAATTACTATTTGTTTTAAAATCTATTTATTAAAATTTAACTATGAATTTAAATATGTGTTTCGATTAAAAACTTTGAACCCTTGAAAATGTAAGAAATACCTGTACCTATAGATTAAAAATATAACAATAAAATGGACAGCTAAATGAAAAAAAGTTCTTTTTGCAATTTAGCTCTTTTTGCCCGTTTCATCGACGCTTTCTGCCTTTGAAAAGTTGGCATCTCTGAGCTCACAGCTTTAATTTTCGCCTCACTTCTGCACACAGCTTTAAATTTCGCCTCAGTTCTCAGCTCACAGCCTTAAATCTTCCTCAATTTAGCTCAGCAGTTTACTGTAGTATATTCTCGACGCATGTGTATAGGCAAAATAGGGATGGTTTTTACACACACCCAAACTTCATTGCTTTTGTGTTTTTTTATATTTTATTGTCACTCAAATGGCTCTTATTTTCTCATGTTAAGGCATACTTTTGTTTTTGCTTTCTCTTTATTTGTTATCGTTATTTTTTCTGTATAGGCTGTTTGTGTAAAAAATACCAGGTTAGAATTTATTTATGGATTACACACTTTTAATAATTTTTTTCTTACTGTTTTCTTATATTATTTAAAGATTTTAATTAGAATTTTTTTTTAGCATTAAATTTAGTTAACTAGATTTTAAATGCCTATGTATACTTATGTTTTTTGGGATTTTTTTTAAATATATTTTTTTGTTTGTAATGTTTTATATATACCAGAGTTTGCCTTTTGGTCAAAATTTGCCCAGGTTTATTATCGAACACTTTTTTCTTTGTTTATTCTAATTACACACTCATGTCTTGAATAAATATGCATTTGCTTACCTGTGTAGTGGTAACAATTTAAGTAGTCATTTATTTCTTAAATACTTAACCGATTTAATTGAGACAAAGTTGGTGCATTAAAAAATAAACAAACAGAAGAGAAAAAGGATCCCGAAGTTTTGTCTGCTTTGCCTTCTGCTGTCAAATGTTTTAGCCTCTGTGTGTTATGTATGAATGTTTTGTAAGTATATCATTATTTCTATACTAAAGTTTTTCATGGCATACTATTTCTTCTGCGTACTTATTAGTTGTATCTAATTCTACATGTTATATTATAGCCTACTTGCTATATTATTTGCCATGCGTGCCGTACTTACTATAGTTAGTCCGTTTATTGGTACAGTGACTTGACTGCCTCATCCTACTATATATAATTTTGTAATGTAATTTTACTTCTAACAGTGAAGTTCCCTGCGAAAACATGAAACCACAGACAATGCAAAAGAATGTAAGCAAAATTACAATAAACGTAAACAGAAGTCCAAGATTGGAATTAAATAAAGTAAATAAAAGAAATAAGAGAAATTTGAATTAAAAATAGCAACGAGTGCATAAATAATTAAATTCATGAAACCATTAATAATAATTTAAAGTAATAATTTCGTGCAGGTATATGTATGTAAATGGGTTTGCATAAATGCATTACTAGATTTATATAAACGTATTTCTGAACATATGAAAGAAATGTATTGTGAGAGTTCGAACATACACCCCGCCGTTCAACAAAATTACAGAGGAAACGATTTTACATTGTTTTTATATTTACAAATTCATACTACTAATACCTCAAATTCTGGAGTTGAAAGTTGTCGACATTCTGTTGGATGTTATTATATGACATATACATTACATATGCTTTCACACTATCACACTTTTTCGTAGTAATTAGGTTTTCACAAATTTTTATACTCAGTATTATAGTGTGAAACGGGTTTTATCAATATATAGGAAAAGCTTTAAAGAACATTATTTAAGACGAATACAACATTAAAATTGCCATAAAACTTAAGAAATAACTTGGTAACATAGAAATTGATAAAGGAGAAATATTCATTTCACTGCATGTTATATCCTTATTTCCGAAATGTCCCGTGAACAGAACATTTACAATGATATATCGCATATATTGCGCTAGGTAAGCCTATGGAAGTTCGCTATATATATATATATTCAGCAAACTTCCATCCCTTATAATCGCTTCACTTTGCAGGAATTTTATTGCGCAGTCAAAAACGGATTGTATACTACGTAGTTAAAATTTGTTTTCTTTAAAAATATGTTTCCGCTTTTCTCTCTGGTTTTATGCTTTAAAATATGCGTACATGCTGCTATTTGTTGTCTTAATGCTTAAATACATTCGCAATAGCAGGCTACACGAACACACAGCAGCAAATGCTGCTAACTACATTTGCCGCCATATAGCCAGCTACACAATTATTTTGAACGCAGCAGCTATATAATAATAATAATAAAACCTTAATATTTTTTTGTGTGTTTTAAAGAATCAGTTCTGATTTATGATTAAATAAATATTTAGATTATTTTCTAAGAGGCTATAGAAGACTAAAACAATATTTTTAAGAGTGCGTCGATTTTTCGTTTGGCTTGTCTTTAAAATTAAAAGCTTATTGAAGTATTGTTCAGAAGCAATAATTACTACTGTCACTCCAAAGGAAATGAAGTTACTTTTCCACTGCAATAAAAAAATACTAAAAAAAACAAAATGTTAAAAGCTATATGTCTCTGTAGATATCATAGAAATCTACAAAGACATAATCGTGTTAAAAATTAACAAGTGTTCCATACAAGAAACCTTCTACTTATAAACATAGACAAATTGAAATAATCGTAAGAAAAAAGTAAACACATACCTAACTAAATGTTTTCCACACAAAAAAGAATTGCAGTTTTATATACACTCAAAAACATTCCTCTAAAATTTTTACAATTATTCTTTGCATAATATCGTCATAACGATTGAAGTATTTTTTATTAAAAAAAATACATAAAAATACATACATATGCATTTACCTAACTTAAAAAGCCTTCAGTAATAAATTGACTAATATAAAATACACTTCAATCTTTAAACAAGTCAACAAATGTTTTAATAAATAACGCAAGATTATTTTAACCTTTTATCGCTATTTTTCTTTTTTCAGAATAAGAGGTTTTAAAGTACTTATTTATTTACTTGTTTTATAGTACTGACATCACTTAACCTTCATAAGGTCTTTAAAATCATTGACGCTTCTGTTCTTTGGGTCAAATTTGACCCAAAGGGTAAAAAGTAATATAAAAAACCATAAATTTACTTTATTTAACAGTTTTATTAAAGTTCATTTATTGTTTTTATTTAAATGATTTTCAAGTACGGTATATTTTTAGTATAATTTCATTATAAATATACAAGTACGTCAATCTACAGAGCATTGAACACATAAAATGATTCTGTTAGAATGCTCTTTACAAACAAATTTTTTGCAACTTGTACATACTAGAGGTGTTTTATTATCTGTTTTAGGACATAATTGGCAACGACTTCTTTTGGTTAATCTTTTGACTTGTTCACCTCGTCTATTTTGTGCTTTAGTTAAAGTTGACGGCTGCTCATCTTTTTCAGTTGAATCTCGTAACTTCTTTACAATTTCTCGGGAAAATGGTGCTCTGGGTAATGTTTTGCGTTGCTTTATATAAGGTATGGTAAGCTGCATACCTAAGTTTTCTAAAAAGTGTCGACGCTTAGCAAAACAGTTTTCTTTCCAACCATGGTTAGCCATTGTAAATAATATAAAAGCATTGTATGCTGATATATCTATCATGTTACTGAATACCACTTGAGGCCATCGATTAGTCTTTCGCTTGCAAGTATAACATGATACAACTTTATCTAGCGTATCTACTCCTCCTTTGCATTTATTATAATCCAATATTATCTTTGGTTTTCTGTCTTCACGATTACTAATTTCAATGTTGTGATGCAAAGTGCTAAGCAGAGTCACAGACTTATTTTTTTTTTTGGAATGTATGAAACAAGAGTAGTATTCTCGGTAAAACAAAACAACGATGAAAATACAGGTCTGTTCTTAGTTTCCAATATTTGGGGAGGCAGTTCAATCTTATTTTTACGTATAGTTCCTACTAAAGTTATTTGTTTTTCTAGTAATTTTTGACCCAATTATGACCTTTTAGACCAACTGTCAAATCCAGAACTACCCGCATACCTTGATTTTTTTCAGGCATAGCTCCGTTTTCTTTACCAGTATATGGTTGCATATTCCAAACATAGCTAGTAGCAGAATCGCAAAGCACCCAAAACTTTAAACCATATTTAGCTGGTTTTGACGGAATGTACCGCCTAAATGGACATCTTCCTCTGAAAGCTACTAGCTGTTCATCGACTGTAACATCTTGTGATGGATTATACAGTTTAGGCAATAAGTCAACCCATTTATTCCGCAATTCACGGATTGGCGCAAATTTGTCCAGAGCTCGTCGTTCACTACGAGTATTCCTATTGTCAAATCGTATTACTCTTGACAGAATTATAAATCTTTTCAATGGCATGATTGCTCTAAATATTGGTCGACCTTTCTCAGCATCCCACAAAAGTAAACTAATATATGCGAACATTTCGGTTTCGTCAATATCAGTCCAATCACTGCTAAAAACACGTTTACCTTCATTATTTGTACAATTCAATAATATGCTCATTACAGGAGGTGGAAAATATAATTGAAAACTTGAAATTTCTTCTTGTGTAATTCTTGAACAGGAATAGCGCGTCAAGCCTGGTATCATACATATAATATTCTCCGATCGGACTTTTCCAAGTCTGTTGGCAAAAGCTTTTTTGGAATATACTATCTTACCACTTTTTGATATTAAAGCTTGCGATGGTGCAACCTCATATTCATCTTCATTCGAACTGTTCGATTGCTCAGCATATTCCAAATTATCCTCAATTTCAGAACAAATTTCATCCTCGTCTGATAATTCGTTTAACATAAACTCTATTTCACTATCATTCATATTTTATAACAAATAATACGAACCACTGTAAAATTTTTATAGGTCTAACCCGATGCGTGTTTATTCTACAACTGCCTATTGTACTAAGCAAATAAGAAAAATATTTTTTTATATATCAATATGTAAAGTAAGGGGAGTCCCCATTTTTCTACAAATATAACGCTCAACAGATATTATAAGAGGAGAAGAGACAGATGTAGTAGTTGCTATGAAAGCAAGTAAGATAAATTCAAAGCTAGTGTTACCAATTTGACAATTTTTGATTCGGGGTCATATTTGACCCGAAGACCTTGGGTGTAAAATTTTAATAAATGATTTATTTACAAATATAAGACTTCAAAAAAACGATATAATATTTAATATTTCGAATAAAAAAAACTAAAAAAATTTCAGAATCAAAAGTCACTTCCTTTCAGAAAAAATTTGTTTTTTTTTCTTAAAATGGGTCAAAATTGACCCAAATACCTTATGAAGGTTAACTGTTTATTGTCGTCAACAAAAATATAAATTAGTTCAATTGAACTGTACCGGCAAAATCAGCCTAGACAGCAACCTTTCTCCTTATTGGCATGCTGCCTTCAAAATAATTATTCTCATATGCATACATGTATTCTCTTTTTGAAATTTTGCAGTCGGTAGTTGCTGTGGTAAATGTGCTTATGCATTATTCTTAGAAAGTTTTCGTTAGTTTTTCACTGAATTGTTAGTGTTTAGATATTTTTTCTAACAAACATTCAATTTCTTATAGTTTCTTGTGCTTTCTCGTTGCTTCCGCTAATCATATTTGGTAGTTTTTTTATTATTTTTTTTTTTAACACAAAGTCTAACAGTTAATTATTGTAGTGGCATTTATAACAGTATTTTTAATAAGCCAGTTTTTTAATTTAAATTTTTCTCTCTGTCAGGCTAGATATTGTCACTTTACAGGCATATAAAAATTTTAATGAATTTTTTTCTATTAAGACTAATTTTCTGTTATTTTATTATTTGTAATTTATTGTTCAATCAGAGCTTATATTTAGCAAAACTCAGCTGTAAACATAATTTTAATTTATCTAAAATTTTGTAAAGAAATATTTTTATTATTATTTTAACCTGAAATAACACAAAAATAAGTTCTAATTTTTTTTAATCTCTATTATTATATATTATATACTCAGAATAAAAGCTTAAATGTCGCTTCTTTTTTTCTTATAATAAAACAACACTATGGAACAATTTACTACAATTTCTGGAAATGTCTCTTTTCACTTGCACTCAGCTTCTACTTAGTTGAAATAGCACGCAATATTGTAGCTTTCTTGAGCCCCCATAAATGCAGGATTTTTTAATGAATACACCGTTAAGATGTAACTTGAAAGAATTATTATATTTTTATTTATTTAAATTGAACTTCAAATTTACATTACTTAAACGAGTTTTTATATCTCTTAGCTGACGTACACTGAGGTTACAAGGCAACTCAAATACTCTTGTCGCAACTATTTAATCCGGTTTTTAGTCCTCCGTATAGTTTTCGTCGCTTGCTGTCCTTAGTTATTATATTACAATAGTGTTATCTCTTATAAGGGTTACCACTTCTAGTAGTACGCACGTCTGTTCCTGATCCGACATATATATATTAAATATATAACTAAATATGTCGGCTATATATCAGCGGTGGTAAAAGCTCGTGGTAAAGAAATTCTACTTAAGAACTTTATCAAATGCCACCAAAGAACTCAGTCTACTATAAGGATCGAGACCAACAACTCTAGTTACATTTTTGGGCACTAAGATATATAGAAAAGATAATGAAATAATACTTGATTGGTATGCAAAAAGTACAGCATTTGGCCGAATTGTTAATTTCAAGTCAACACAGAGTACTGAGTATTAACAATAAACAATTTAAAAACGACAACAACGAACATATTAAAGGAACCCTGCATGAGAAAGAACCTTAGAAACAAGAATGAGCGAACATAAGTACGACATAGAAACATATAAGAAAAACAGTTTAAGCACAACACATACTTGAAACAGGCGGCATAGCTGATTTTGAACTCGTAAGAATTTTAGATAAAGACAGAATAGAAAAGAAGAGATAAACTATAGAGAGCCTAGGATTTTAACAGCAGAAGAAACAGACGATTAATCTCAAGCATGACACTGACAATATAAACACCTATTATATTTTTGCCATTTAATAGGCTGTGGTATTAATTTAAGTTTTGTGCGTGTTTAAATTTTTAATTATTGTAATGTTAAGTTTTGTTTATGTGTTAAAATTTAAAATTATTGTGATCTTGAGCACCGAAATAACTCTTAATTTGTTATATTTAATTAAAATTTTATTTAAATTAAATAGAAATCTCTTAAAAAATTAAAAAAAAAAATTGACGAAACGTCAATGCAATTGAAATATTTCTTTTTACATTAAGGAAGATAGGCCCAATCGGCTTATGGGGACAATCAAAAATATCTTATTTTGCTAAGCAAGTGGCATCTTTTGTGAGTGGTTTTTTAGTGATCCTCAAAAAACTTCTCCCATTCACTTACATTGAGGCGTTCTTACACCAACAACTTTGGTGTTATGTTTACAACCTTTTTAATATATACAGAAAATAATTTATTATATTTGGCTTATATTCGCACCTTTATATCTAACTCTTCGGGAGAAAAAAGTATTTTCAAATAAGGTGTTAAAACAGGAAGGGTTAACCTTAGACAATATCATTGTGACTCAGGTTGACTTCCTTACAAGATATACGTCTATATGTATACGTTTGTAATACATTTGCATCTAAAATTTTTTGAATACGCAGAGTGCTCCCCTTTGCATAACTACAACAACATTGATATAATTGGGAACAGAATCAGTTGCAAAAATATTAAAAGCTGCGCATAAGCAGTAGCAGCTTTTTAACGACTTCCACATACTTTTTCAGCATCATTTGTAGTTAGCATTAACACATATGTACATAAATATATAGCAAACATACCTTTAAAAAATGCTAAACTTTAAATTAATAATTCGTTGCACTCATTTTTTTTAACAACACGAAAAAAAATATTAATTTATCATTATCATAATTTTCGCTTACTGAAAAATAAAACTAGGCTTTTTGGATTGTTTTCTGTAAGAATCCATATGTGCCCATTTCCTCGCGGTACGCCTGTAGTAGTTATAGGCTTTTTACACTGACTAACATCTCGGCGAAACGCATGGAAGATGTAGAAAATGTGAAACATTCATTTACATTGAAAACATCTAACATCTTCCACCAACCCAGCTGTCAAAAACATATAATTAAACGACGCATAGTTTTTAGTAGTAAAAATAAGATTTAAAAAAATTGATTTCGAGGACATATTAATAATTGGGTAAATTGTGATTTTGAAAGAACAAGCTCAGTTATTAATGCGATGAATTGAAATAATGGAAAACCATCCTGGAAGAGGAAGATGAAGAAAAGGTTTTAGTGGACATCAGACTGTTTTTAGGTCACAATACACTGGATAATGAACATTTGTTTCAACAAATGCTTATACTTTGGAGAAAGATGTACAAAATAAGTAAAAAAAATATATAATAAAATAACAAAATTTTTTTTATTATTTGATTTTTAATTTACCGTTTTTTTAATTAGAAATGCCAAATTTTTCCAAGCTTAAGATCACTAAATAATAAATATTTCTTTTATTGCTCTTGGTTTTCCAATACACTTAAATGTACCATAATTTTGTTATATTTAAATTTAAAAACAAGAACCTCTGTGTGCCGCTCATTTTTGTTTAAATATATTTATTGACGTTTTCAACGCCATTTTATCAGTGATGCCACCAGAATATCGAGATTATTGTCATTTTTCTAGAGATGACACTAAAATTACACAGGCCAACGATGAAAAAACTTTTTTAATGAAAATACCTTATTCTTATGTTGTTTAGGTTGCTGAATCCAAATATGATGCTTAAAAAGTTGTATCACCCACCATTTATTCACATTTTATAGTTAAATTCATGAAATAAAGAAATATTTTTAGAATTTAACAGCTTTTTCATAGTTAAGATAACATGAAAAAATAGGTCTAATGAACAAAGATGATGTTGGCAGCACTGCTGAAACACATGCTAAACAGCTGATGTTTTGTTTATTTTCAACATAACCTCACTTTTACGTTTCCTGTACATGTGCTCAGTGCAATGTCTCATCGCGGCTGTAAAAACTCTGCTGACAGTTTTTGTTATATTTGTGGTGAGTTTGTTATTAAAAAGCACCAAAGAAACATTACAGACTTTGTGAAAAAGGTTTATCTAGCATACTTTGGAACCAAACTTGGAGACCAGGATAAACCTTGGGCACCGCATAAGGTATGTTATGTATGTGTTGAAGACCTCAGGAAATGGTCAAAAAAAGAGAAAAAACACTTTAAATTTTCTGTTCCCATGATATGGAGGGAACCAAAAAATCATTCCGATGACTGTTACTTTTGCAGTGTAGATGTTACTGGTCATAACTCTAAGAACAAGAAGGTAATAAGCTACCCTAACCTTCCGTCCGCCATCCGACCAGTAGGGCACGGTGTAGATTTGCCAATCCCGAAACCACCAGAGGACTTAAATTCTATTGAAATAGAAGTATTTTCTGATGTACAGTCGGAGTTAGATGAACACGATGAAGAATTCCAATGTGTTACAGAAAATGTAGAGCCTAAATTGTTCACTCAGGTCGAGCTTAATGACTTAGTTAGGGATCTGGGCTTAACAAAAGAAAAAGCTGAACTGCTTGGCTCTAGGCTAAAAGAAAAGAAGTATTTTGAACAAGAGGGTGATTTGGTGTACTGCTCAGACATTCATGGTTTAATGAATGAGTTTGGAATTGAATACAAAACAGCAGATTGGAGGTTGTTTATTGATTCATCCAAAAATAGTTTGAAGGCAGTTTTACTACAGAACGGTAACATGTATGCCTCTGTACCTGTCGGTCATTCAGTACATATGAAAGAGAGTTACGAAAATCTAGAAATAGTGTTAAATAAAATAGGTTATTCTGCACACGGTTGGATGATATGTGGTGATTTGAAAGTTACGTGCATGCTCCTTGGTCAGCAAGGAGGTTTTACCAAATTTCCATGTTTCTTGTGTGAATGGGACAGTAGAGCTCGGAATCAACATTGGTGCAGAAAGAACTGGCCTGCTAGGGAGTCTTTAAAGCCTGGCGAGAAGAACATTTTACGCAAAAACCTTGTAGATCCAAAAAACGTGCTCCTACCGCCACTACATATTAAGTTAGGTCTCATGAAACAGTTTGTAAAGGCTTTGCCTAAAGATGGGCTTTGTTTCAAATATCTCTGTCAGAAGTTTTCACACCTTTCAGAAGCTAAACTGAAAGAAGGCGTCTTTACCGGGCCTGATATTAGAAAAATGATGTTTGACGTTAACTTTGAATCCACAATGACCTCAAATGAAAAGGAAGCATGGGTTTCATTCAAGCAAGTTGTCACCAAGTTTTTGGGAAATGAAAAAGACCTAGAATATAAGGCTATTGTTGCTAACATGTTAAAAAAATTTGAACAGTTAGGATGTTTGATGAGCCTGAAAGTTCACTTTTTGAGCAGCCACCTCGATTACTTCCCGGAAAATTTAGGAGATGTTAGTGAGGAGCAAGGTGAGCGTTTTCACCAGGACGTTAAAGTGATTGAAAAACGTTACCAGGGCCGCTGGAATACCAACATGATGGGGGATTACTGTTGGTCACTTCACCGGGAAGTTCAGCAAGCTATTCATCGCAGGAAAAGCTACACAAGAAGCTTCAAGGAAAAAAGGGAAAGAAAATATAAACCAATTCCAGTTGACAAGTGAACCTTGTATCATCACATAAAATTACTATTCCAAGTATTTTACTGTAAATACAAACCATTTTTACGATTCTACAGTGTTTCATTGATTTCCCTATATACTGTAAATGGGTATTAGGCTATATAATAAAATACATTTTGCTTGGAAACTAAGGGTGATACATAAAAACTACGAGCAGATTTGGATTCAGCACATAAAAATCTATCAAGATCAGCTATTAAAATTAAAAAAGTTTTCAAAAAGGTTTTTTTTTGTTGGCCTTTCTTATCAAAAAATGTAAGGTGGAATAAAATGAAATAGGAACATCTTTTAAAGATGTTGATTTTTAGTCCTGTGTATTTCTTATGTGAAGATGTTAACATCCTCGCAAATTGATGGTAGATGTTAGATGTTGATCAGTGTAGAAGGGCTATATTTACATGTTTAATTCCGTGTTGTTTATAAAAGTCTTCAAATAATTGTGAAATAAAGGCTAAACCTTTATCGCTTTTAAACTTTTTACACTTGTACTTGTTGTCTTAGTTGGGAAAAGCCAGACATACCCGATAAAACCATGAACCATCGCATAGATATATTTGCACTGTTTTCTAGTTGAGTCCATAGGACCTAAATGGTCAACTTGCAACGTGTGTAATGGTACATCATCCTTTGCAATACAATTTAACAGACCTTCTTTTTTCTCAGTTTTTATTGTGTATAATACATTTAATACAACTGCCGATCACCTGCGTTACTTTTCTTTCAAGGTGAGGAATGTAAAACTATTGTTGTATACTATGCATAGTCTTTTGAACAGATAAATTGACGTTTTCGTGTACATTTTTTATAACTTCTTTTTCTAATATTTTTGGTATTACTAATAGATCATTTCCGTTGACATTCTTATACAGTAAATCACCTTTAATTTTATAGTCTTCATATTGATGTGTCTTCAAGATTGTTTTTATTGCTTTAATCTGATCATCTTACTGTTGAAGTTTAAGTAATCGGACGAAATAAAGAATATGTTGACTAGATATCTGCTTAAAGCCGGCATGTTTCATACATTGCCTGGTCAGTGTTCGACTGTATAGTTAAAGTCTTGTAAGTACCTGTAGTTTTTTTAAAGGCTGCTCAATCTGCTACGAATTTGAATTCTTTACCCAAAATGTAATGTCTTAACTCCTTGAACGACAAATGCGCTGCTTTAATTTCAAGAATATAACTGTGTAGACGACCTTAATTTGTGACGACTTCTTACTTCAAAAATTAAAGGGTGTAGTTTGCTTTAAAATTTTTTGAATAACGTTGCACCGAAACCAAGTTTTGATGCGTCAGTATGAAGCTCTGTTTCAGCATCTCGACAAAAATGCTCAGAATCGTTGTTTTTAAAAGTGTTTCGTTTAATTTCTGCATTGCATTTAATTCATTTTCTTTACTTTTAAATGGACTTGCTATCTGTCGTAGTTGTGAACAAATTTCCGAAAATAACTGGGGGTTACTCTGTAACGCGATACCAAAATTAAAATGTGCGTATTCGTACAAATTGTACTATGTATTACGAAAGTATGGACAATTTTCGAAAGTATGACCAAATTTTTGTTCTCTTTTCGTACACACAAAAAATTCCTTTCGTATAGTCAACTCTGTATTACGAAACTGAGAAAAATATACGTTGTAAACATTCAAAAATTATTCGACAGCAATTGTGTTGGTGACAATTAAAAAGAAATTTAAAATGTAAGCAATTAAATTGAAATATATTGCAAAAAGAAAAAATATAACACCAATTTAAAGGACGGATTCAAAAAGAATCTTATATACCACCCAAAAACAATATGAAACTATTGTGGACTTTATGGTGAAGAATCCGGATTTGGCCAAGGGACACCTGAAAGTGCCGGATGCAAGAAACAAATCTAATAACCTTTGGCAAAAATTAAAAACCGATTTGGATTCTCTCGGTCGGTTGCAAAAAAGTATGTTCCATTAAATTTTAATGTTTGTGTCTGGCCTACTCATATATCGTTTACTTATTAGCCATTTAAATTTTCATTGGGTTTAGTCAGACTATAAAAATCATGTTAAGCGCAAATGTAGTAGAAATAAAATTAGCATCTCTGGTACAGGTGGAGGGCCAAGCAAGTATTGCTCACTAACACCTCTAGAAAGACAAACGGCTGATTTACTGACAATGGATGAGGCCGTTAATCGTAGCCAAAATAACCCTTTTGGTTCAAACCCTCAATCAAGTTCATTGATAACACTTGAAAAAGACTTTCAATGTTTAGTAGAGGAAAATGAAGAAGGGATAGAATCTGATTGGTCTTCCCCAGAGCTTATTAATGAAGAACCGATACCAGCAAAACCACGTCAAGGTAAAAAAAGAAAGGTTGATGACAGAGAAGCTCTTTTGCAAAAACAAGTGAAAAATCAAACAACAGATCAGAACGACTCAATCAAAATACTTACTGAAATAAGTGAAAATCTAACTGGGATCCATAAATATTTAAGGAAGAGTTACTATGTTCAAGAACAAAGACTAAAACTTGAACAGCAGAAATTAAATATAAAGAAGCAAAAACTTAAGCTTAAATTAAATCGGTTAAAACTTAAAAAATCTTTTTTTGAACTTGAAGTGGAAAAAAATAAGAAGCCAAAATAATTAATTTCATAGAAACTATGTATGTATTTTATTTATTTAATTTAAATGAATTTGTTTTGTTTTTTAATATGTTTTATTGAATTTTTTATTATGTGAATAAATTAATATGGATTTAATAAAATGAATTAAAGGCTCTTTGCATATTATTTTTGATCTGATCTCTTATGTTTTTTTGAGACGCTATTGTAACTCTCATTACTATTTTCAACTATGTTTGAGAAAATACTACTGGATGTTTCCGGTCGTATATTTTCCATAGGAAAATCTTGGATCTTAAATTCTAAACAAATGTTGTGCAGTGCACAACAAGTATTCAATATTTGAACGGCTTTATCGGGAGCGTAATGAAGTTCTCTAGCAGCCAAGAGACATCGAAATCTGGCTTGTAATAACCCAAATGTTCTTTCTACTATTGATCTTCCTTTGGAATGATTTTCATTAAAATACACTTCTGCCGAGTTTTCGGGGGCATTCCTATAAGGCGTTAATATAAAAGTGTTGCAACCAATTATTAAATTTACTGGGACAACGTTCACAGCTAACTTCCCAGCAACAAAGGCTATAATTAATTGGCGCCCAACGTGGTTAAGCCACCTTGTAAAGTTTTTTAAATTATTAAACGCAAAGCTGTCAAAAAGAAGTGAAAACTATTAATTAGTAGAAGAAATAAATATTTCTCGTCTCAGAGTAACTGCATCAAGGAGCTTTCCCGTATTCGTATGAAGACAATGTAAGCAGAAAGTTGAAGGTGAAAAAAACTGTAGCAATTATTATTGTAATTCTTAATAATATTTTTAAAGTTCTCTGATTGATTATTGTAAATTTAAGCAAGTCATTTTGACACTTTTTTTATAAATGCTCTTAAAGTAGTTTAGCAAACAAATTAATCAATTTTTGATTTTGTAATGAGTGTTAAAAGTTTGATCGATAGTTTAAGTGATTTAAATATTAGTCTAGTTCCAAGTGGAGGTACAGATCCCCAGACTGTACAGTCATTAATTACTGCAGCTATTAGAGAAGCCACTGAGTATACTCGTCATGAGTTTCAAGCTACTGTTGATGAACTTGCACGTAGGTTGCAAACATTGGAAACCCCTATAGTTGTTGAGGAGCACAGGGAAATTGAAATAATTGCTTGGCATTGAATGTAATGAAGCTTTAGACGTAGTCAAATCTGTGCCGGAATTTAATGGTGATGCATCTAAATATATTTCGTGGCGTCAAGCTGCAATTACTGCTCACAAACTGTATGAAAGACATACTGAAAGCTCAAAATATTACCAAGCTGTTGCTATATTGCGAAACAAAATAGTCGGCACTGCGAATACAGATTTGAGCTCATACAATACAGTTCTTAATTTTCATGTGATTTTGGCCAGATTAGATTTTGCTTACGCAGACAAGAGGTCAGTTTTTACCCTTGAACAAGATCTATCTACCCTAACTCAGGGACCAAAGTTTATACAGGACTTTTACAATGAGATAGAAGAAAAACTTAATCTGATAATTAATAAAACGTTAATGAGCTATGAAGGAGATACAAACCTAATAGAATCTTTGAACAAAAAGTATAGGCAGGATGCACTTCATGTATTTGTGTCTGGTTTGAGAAAACCTTTGTGTGACATCTTCTTTTCATGTAAACCTATTGATATGCCCTCACCGTTGTTAGCCTTAGCCTAGGAAATGGCAACAAATCGAAGCAGATATCATTTTGCTAAAGTTTATAGTGGAGGTTTAACTAAGCCAAGACTTAATGACTATCCTGGTCCAACAACAAACCAAAATATTTCAAGACATCCTTTTCAAATTTCATCACTTTCAACAAATCCTACCCAGCTTAGATCTCAACCACAACAAATGTCATTTGTACCAAAATATCAGAACAGTAATATGATGTGTAGTAGCAGACATTGGCGAGCTATGCCAAATTTTCAAGCAGTATCAAAAATAACTCTTGGCCACCACAAAGTTTAGAGCAGAATCAAAATTTCCAACCACAACCGTGTGAAAAAATCAGGGGGCTCCGCTCATAATTTTAATAAAACTCAACAAGTTTACCACTTTTCAAATAATCAAAGTGATAATAATTTTCTGCCTGAAAGCCAAGACCATATTCCGGAATATTTTGAGGAAGACCAGATTTATTTTTTAGACATAGGTCCCTTCTGCCCTGCGTGAAAGGGGAATTCGGAGGAAGAAAACTAATGTTTTTGGTGGACACTGGTTCATCAAAAAACTATATTAAAGATTTAAAGATCTTACCTTATGTAACCAACATTAAAGCCCCAATTTTAGTTAAATCGATCCATGAAGAAAATTTAGTTAATCGTAAAGCCCTAGTTAAGTTGTTTAATAAGCTTACCAATTTTTATATACTTCCATGCCTCACTACATTTGACGGTATCATAGGTTTCAATCATCTTACTTAGATACTATATAATATATATATATATATATATATATATATATATATATATATATATATATATATATATATATATATATATATATATATATATATATATATATATATATATATATATATATATATATATATATATATATATAATATATATAATGGAACATTAGAGTATGAAGGTGGTGTAAAAAAACTTAAATTTTTTTATTGTAATGAGGTCAATCATATCTCAGTCCACTCAAACGAGTTTCCGGAGGAAGTTCGTAATAAATTAAAACAATACTAAAGTTATAGCAAGTATAAGAACTAAAGACGAAGAACCAGTATATTCTAGGTATTATAATTATCCTTTGTCAATGGCAGATTTCGTAAATCAGGAAGTAGATGACTTGTTAGCGAACAAAATAATAAGACCGTCTCGATCGCCATATAACAGCCCCATCTGGGTGGTCGATAAAAAAGCCCTAGACGAAAATTAAAAACTGAAAAGCCGATTAGTTATTGATTTTCAAAAATTAACATCAAAAACGGTAAGCGACAAATACCCAATACCTGAAACATCCGTTATTTTAGCAAATCTTGGTCGGGCCAGGTATTTCACAACCTTAGATTTAAAATCTGGCTTTCACAAATTAATCTAAGAGAACAAGATGGAGAAAAAACTGCGTTTAGCGTTAACAATGGGAAGTTCGAGTTTTGTAGGCTGTCATTTGGGTTAAAAAATGCGCCTAGTATTTTTCAGCGCACTATAGATGATATACTGCGTGATGAAATAGGTAAATGCTGCCACGTTTATATTGATGATATCATCATATTTTCTGACTCGTATCAAAAACATATTAATGATATTGAAAAAATATTAAAGAAGCTATATATCGCTAATATGATAGTCTCAATAGAGAAGTCTAAATTTTTTAAGACATCTGTAGAGTTTTTAGGTTTTCTGGTTTCAACAGCTGGAAATAAAACTTGTCCTGATTAGGTTAACACGATAGTAAATTACCCGACACCATCATCTCTATGGGGATTACGTTCTTTTCTTGGTTGGGCTGGGTATTATAGAAGATTTGTAAAGGATTATGCAGCTATTGCAAAATCCTTAACGAAATTCCTCAGAGGAGAAAATGGTCATATAGGTACAAGGCAATCGAAAAATGTTAAAATAACTTTAGATAATGAAGCCATTAATGTCTTTAATAAATTAAAAAAATTCTTTCTTCAGAGGAAGTTTTATTGCTCTACCCAGATTTTGACAAACCGTTCGACCTTACCACCGACGCCTCTTCACACGGTTTTGGCACTGTATTGTCACAGGGTGGTCGTCCCAATACGATGATTTCTAGAACTCTTTCCCCCGCCGAGGAAAGCTGCGCAGCAAATGAAAGAGAGTTACTAGCTATTGTTTGGGCCTTAAAAAATCTTCGAAATTATCTTTACGGCGATAATAAACTAAACATATTCGCAGACCACCAACCGCTAATATTTGCTATTTCAGAAAAAAACCCCAACTCAAAATTAAAAAGATGGAAAGCATATGCACCAACGTTTCATTATAAGCCCGGTAAAGACAACGTGGTTGCTGACGCACTTTCCCGGCAATTTAGCAATATGATTTTTCATTTTTGCATAAACTCATCATTGGATGCTCAAAATAGCGAACAATCTTACACCGAAGTCGTCCCCACCGTTAAAAACCCGGTTAACTGTTTTTGGAACCAAATCATTCTTACTCAGGGAATAGAGTGCAAAAAACGAACAAAAATTATTTTTTTAAATCGACTGCGGCATAATATAACATTCACTAATGGGGAAACTATATTTAGTAATATTGAACAAGCTGTCAATCCTAATGTCGTAAACTCGATTTACTGTGACTTACAAGTTTTAGCCCAAATTCAACACTTTTTAGTAACCGCTTACCCATCTGTTAAATTCTTGCATACAAATAAATTTGTAACTGATATATTTAATGCTGATAACCAGTTTGAAATTTTGAATAACGAGCACAATAGAGCTCATCGCGCACTGTCGGAAAACTTTAACCAAATCTTACAAGAATATTACTTTCCAAACATTCGTAAAAAACTAAAAGAGATAATTCGAAACTTTAGGGTTTGCAATCAAGTCAAATACATAAGACATCCAAAAAAACAGCAAATATCAGAAACATCGATTCCCTCTTATCCAGGTGAAATCTTACATGTTGATATTTACTCTACGAACGGAAAATCGTTTTGGATAAATTTTCTAAATATGCAATTGTTAAGCCAATAGCCTTAAGATCCATAGTTGACGTAAAACCAGCTCTTCAGGAAATTTTAAATACTTTTAATAATACAAAAACAATAGTTTGTGATAATGAGAAATCTTTGAATTCCGAATCAGTCAAGAGTTCAGTTGAAAACTTTTATGGGGCAAAAATTGTTGCTGTCCCCCCTTTACTTCAAACGGACAGGTTGAAAGATTTCGCAGCACGCTTTCCGAAAAAGCTAGATGAATAAAGTTAGAATACTCCATAGATGATACTACAGATGTTATTTTTATAGCCGTTTCAAAATATAACCGAACCATACACTCCGTTGTTAATCTCAGACCCATAAATATATTTCACTCAATACCAGATGAACTGAAAAACTTAGTAAAAAATAAACTTATTATAAAGCAAAAAAAAAAAAAAAAAAAAAAAAAAAGATCTAGAATTTCACAATAAAGCAAGATGTATACGTATTTTCGAGCCAGGACAAAAAGTTTTCGTTAAGGTCAACAAAAGACTAGGAAACAAGTTTAGTTAAGTTTTCGTTGAAAAAGTAGTTCAAAAAGATCTGGGATCCACAGTCCAAATCGACACAAAATTGTTCATAAAGATAATATCCGCTAATTTTCAAAAAAAAAAAAAAATTATTTCCCGTGAGACTTAAACTTTCGATTTTACTATGGTATTAAATTGGAGCGAACAAAGAGTTATTTATATCAACATCCTTTGAAAACATATTTAATATTAAATTAAAATTTATAACAAAAATTCTTTTTTTAAAAAAAGGAACTTTGAATTGTGTGATAAATACAAAAAAATTAAGAATTACATTTATTTGTACTGAATTCATCTAAAAGAAAATAATATTGTATTATTTTTATTTAATTATTTTCTTAATAAGTCAGAAAATTGAATTAAAAATCTAAATTTGTAAAAAAAACTATTTTCATTTATCTTATAAAATATTGTTTTTCGTCAGTCGGGGACGACTGTTTTTAAACAATGGGAGTAGTTAATAAACTTGTTTATTAACATTAATAGTCATTTAACTACTTTTATTTGCTGTAGTATTTTTTTTTTTACTTCTTTTAATTACAAAATTACATATAAATTTTGAGTAAGCTTGGAAAAAAAACAGTAAAAAAGCTAAGCTTAACTTTAGAAAAAAGAGAGTTTGATTCCTAGCAAAAATAACAAGAAAAAGGAATATCGATAATAATTGCCTTAGTAACAAGAGCAAGTAAATTGATTTTGGTTTTTTAAGTACTGTTTTTTCCACGAAATGGGCAAAGAGGTTTTTTGTAATTATACATAGTAGGAAAGTTTAAAATAAAAACTTCACTTTAAGTTTAACGTTTGACTGAATTGGAAGACGAACAAGGGTGTCGGTAATTTTTAAGAAGAGTCTAAGAAATATTTAAACATAATTAAATTATTTCAAATTATAAGAAATTTAAAAATTAATTAAATAAATAAAGAAATAAAAACTTATTGAACTTAACGTAAGGTTATTTAAAAATTCTACATAGTAGAAGAGTTTAAGAAATATTTAAATTATTTCAAATTATAAGAAAATAAAAAATGAAATAAATAAATAAAAACTTATTGAATTAAAATTGTACATTGTAGAAAAAAAAAGCTTTATGGTTTAATAATTTACTTTGTGGTACTTATGTTAACTTATATTGACTATTAAGTTAATAACTCTAATAAAACATTTAAAACTGGGCACATTAAATAAATAAAGTTAAAATTTTTAAAATAAAAATGTTGCAACCAAATTAATAAGTTTACTGGGACAACGTTCACAGCTAACTTCCCAGCAACAAAGGCTAAAATTAATTTATACATTTCATGATCACATATCTAAAAAAAACAAAAGTTAAAACTTTTATAACTACAATTGTTTCATTCTTAATTTACGGCCATTGCGTTTATACTATGATTCAGCTTCCTGTTAAAATATAAATGCTCGTTTTTTATTGGCCTCATTATTTGTATGTGGGAGCCATCAACAGCTCCAATGATTCCGGGGATTCCGCATTTGCTATAAAAATATTTTCTATCTTCTCGCTGATTTTCATCAGAAGTTACAAAAGTGATGTGCTTAGGACATAAAATCCTTTCGATGACTTCACACACTTCTGTTAAACATCTAGACACTGACTGCTGAGAGAGGCCTAGGTTACGGTCTTGGCCAACCTAGTGCTGATATCCTCCTTGCGCTAAGAATTCTAAGGCAACGGCTAACTTTAAGGATGGAGATATAGCAGTAGATCTTTTGGTGGGCTTAAGATCATCTTTAATACTTTCTAATACATATATAAAAGCTTCTTTGCTCAGACGAAAATTTTTTATGAAACTAAAAATAAAAATCATTTGTGAGTTTTGTACATCAAAATTTCTTTCTTACCTCTTGTTGTCAATATTTATAAAATCAGACATATCTCTTATTATTTTTTTTTCTCTTCTATGGTCTGATCAGATTCCTCAAACCACAGTGCCACACATTCCATAATAAAAAATTTATTTTTGCATTTATTTATTTGGTAATTTTAGTTCTTAAAATTTGAAGTTTATAACTTGGCAGAACTAGTACTCACCAAGTGCTGCCAAATTTATTTTTAGTTTTTCCCTTTATACTTTTATAACAAACATGAACATTTTCGAACGATTTACAGAGTACGCTTTAATTTACTTATCGAAAACACCTTTCGAATAATTTTGCTTCTCGAATCGTGTTACGGAGTAGCCCCCCTAGTCAAACTCAAGAATGCTTGTACATCTTTGATATTTTTTTTCACTCAGTGAAATTGAACCATTTTCAACTGTATGACCCAACTAATCATTCTTGGTCTTCATAGAATAATACTCTGACCATTTAAACTTCAAAGGTGCTCGATTAAATTCAAAGATACCTTGTTTAGTTACAAAAGCCGTACATTTTTTGCTTTCCTCTTCTATTGGCGCATGCAAAAAGACGTTTTCCAAGTCCATTGTTACAAAATAATTTGCATCTTGCAGTTTCATTTACACGTCGTCAATTATAGGAATAGGAAAACATTCTTTTTCCATTTTATTTAACTGCCGAAAATCTACACATGCATGGTAATTCCCGCATTTCTTTTCAACAACGACAACTTGGCTTGCAAATTCTAAAATCGATTTTCCTATTATCTTATTTTTGAGCCATTCTGATACCTGGGAATTCACAGCACTTTCTTCATATAACGATTATCTAGTTGGAGTATTTCGAAACGGTTCAAATATGTCATTTGGATTAATTCTCATTACTACCTATGATTTTTTATGATTGTCTGTTGGTTTATAATTACAAACACAAGTATTTATTTCTTTTTTATATTTAGGGTTAACCTCGATTTCGAGTGCATAAATATTATAAACATTAAACTCATTTGTGTTTTTTTCATCACTATATTCGAATTGAAAATCATGTGTTTTATTTATTGTTTTAAATTTTATTAATTAAATCAAGGCCGACGTCACATTTCATTGTTTGATTTGGTACTATTACAAAATGTTGTTCCGTTTGAACATTATCTACTTTCACATGGCATTGAATAAAACCGTATTTTTTGTCCGCAAATTACACAGTCCAGCTAGCACTGAGTTACAATTTAAAAAATTACAATTGTAAAATTTGTTTGTATACTTCATAATTCAAACATCTGATCCAGTTTCCATAAAACAGTTTAAAATTTGACCATTCATATTATTCTTGCCGCATATAAATTTTATTTAAAAACGTTTATAACATTTTGTGTATTTCACTGCTATCATATTCGCGCTATAATTCTGTAATGAGAGCTTTTGTTCGTAATCACTAATATTTACCGGGTCTTGATACATTTGCCATACCGACAATTCTTTTTCGCTTTTGCACATGTTTTTGTTTATTGTTTAAGCCGTACGCATTCGCATTGTCTTCGAACATTTTAAACCACTATTCTACCGGTATGTTTGAACCATTAAACTCACTCACCATTTTTGTAAAAGCGTCTAATGTAATATTGTTATTATTTTTACTGTAGTTCTTTGTTTGTACTGTAAGTAATTTAACTAATTCTGCCAAGTCAATATTAGTCTACATCTTAGGCTTTTGTGTATTATTATTTTCTACAATTTCAGTTGTTATAGCTTCTTTAATATTAAATTCTCTTTCACCCATTCACTGTTGCTTGCTAACTTCTCTTCTGTCTCTTTAACTTTTGATCTAAGAGTTTATTATTGAGCCTTTATGTTTTTCTTTTCGCATGTACACATTAAAATGGTTTATTTATTTTTCTCTTTGATTTGAAAACACTGTCCTTGATTTGTAATTTTACTTTGTTCTTACTTCGCATTCTGCAATTTTCGTATGCTACAATTTTTAAACTGTTGTGTTAATAGTCTGAATGTTTTGGTTCTTTTTTCAGATTACCGTTATTTTAAAGCGTTTCTGTGTATATGTTTTAATTTTTACTTAGTAACCAAAATTGTCTCAATTTTGAACAACTTTAGCGCAATATTCTTATTATTACATAATTATAATTTTTCTTTTTGTTCAACAGAACTACCAAAATTATTAACTTTCAACAACTTTTCTTATACTCTCTTCTTTTTTTTCATTTATTTTAAAAAGTTTGGAACCCCAAATGTAAGCTTTTATATAATTTTATACAATTTTGCTTTTAAAAGACTCAATTTTTACTTTTTTATAACTTTCAACTTCTCATCGCAAACTGCGACTGCTCAAATGACTTAACAAACACTGGCTAAAGAAATAAAAATCCCTTATTTCTCTTCTTCCTTCTTTACTATTTTTTTCTATTATTGTATTTTCCGTTAATAAGCCGTAGAGTTCTATTCAATCCGGGTTGCCATTCTATATGTATAAAACATACACTTCGTCAAATCATTTTGGAAATAAGTGATAGGCTTAGGTGATTTTTAACAGAATAATGTGCTAAATTTCAATAGGAACTTTGCTACATAAATTTTCCTTAATATTAAATTTAGAATTTAAGTATTTGGATAAAACATATATACTTGTTTTTTTAAAGATTATAAATGTTAGAATTCATTAAAAAGCATCGCGAAGTTAATTTTTGTTTTAAATCTATTTCAGGAGTAGCTGTTACAAGATTGGCAATGATGAATCACTGTAGGGCTCTCACCATGGCATGCCATTATACAGAAGGTGAAACAATGGTATGCGTTTTGGATTTTAAGCGGGAGGTAGGCCTTTGGCATGCAGTCCTTACATCAGTATTAAACGGAATGCATGTATTTTTTATACCATATGCTCTTATGAAACTAAGACCATCTTCTTGGATGCAGATAATTACAAAGCACAGAGCATCATGCTGTCTAGTCAAAAGCAGAGATTTGCATTGGGGTCTTTTAGCAACAAAAGACCACAAGGATATATCGCTGTCATCACTACGTATGCTTCTTGTAGCTGATGGCGCAAATCCATGGTCGTTGTCGTCGTGCGATCAGTTTTTAAATGTATTTCAGACCAAAGGCTTAAGAGCAGACGCTGTTTGCCCCTGTGCTAGCAGTTCAGAAGCGTTCACGGTCTCACTGCGTCGTCCTGGAAGATGTTCAACTGGATTTAATCAATCGCCAACAGGAAGAGGGGTACTTTCTATGGCAGCTTTATCCCATGGAGTTGTTCGAGTGGATAGTGAAGATTCGTTGACATCTCTAACACTTCAAGATTGTGGACAAGTAATGCCTACAGCAACCATGGTTGTTGTAAGATCTGATAGCCATCCAGTCCTTTGTAAAACAGATCAGGTTGGAGAAATTTGTGTCACTAACGGGTCAACGGGTTCAAGTTATTTTGGCTTAGAAGGATTAACAAATACGACTTTTAAAGTTCAGCCAGTGTCTGAAGAACCTGAATTCGAAAAAGATGGAGTGATTGCGAAAACAAAGCCAATCAGTGACGACTATTACGTTCGTTCTGGCCTCTTAGGATTTTTAGGCCCTGGTGGGCTTGTATTTGTTTGTGGATCTCGTGATGGTTTGATGACAGTAACAGGCCGTAAACATAACTCGGACGACATTATTGCAACTGTATTGGCTGTTGAACCAATACGTTTTATATATAGAGGAAGAATAGCTGTATTTAGCATTAAAGTGTTAAGGGATGAAAGGGTTTGTGTAATAGGCGAGCAGCGCCCTGACTGCTCAGAGGAAGAAAGTTTTCAGTGGATGTCTAGAGTTTTACAGGCTGTAGACTCGATACATCAGGTTGGGATATATTGCTTAGCACTTGTTCCTCCAAACTACTTACCTAAAACCCCGTTAGGTGGAATAAATCTTTGTGAGGCAAGACGAAGATTTTTAGAAGGTAGTTTGCATCCTGCAAATGTACTTATGTGTCCTCATACATGCGTAACAAACTTGCCGAAACCCAGAGAAATTCATCAAGGTAAATTTAATTTAATTTACAATTTATGTTGATTAATATCAAAGCTCATGAAAATTGATAAGTGAGTGAATATAAATATGCCGAGCTAAATTTGTTTCGACGTAACAACTTACGTCAAAACATATTTGAAAATATGTTTTTAATATTTGTCACATATTTACAAATATGTTTTCGTATTTGGGAAAAATCTGTAAATAAGTTTTCGTATTTGGGACATTTAAATACTTTAAATACTCCTGTAAAAGAGTATTAAGCAGCATTTTGGAAGTTGTGGAAAAACTAAGATGAATTACGGGGTAGGACCTTATGCATTTTAAAGCTAATAAATCGCAAAAATGTAATCTATTAAGAATTTTTTGAAAAGTATTTACGATATATGAAAAAATTCATTGAACAATTTTTATGCACACATCGTTTCTCTGAGGGACTTTGGGAGTTGTAGACAAACTAAGAAATATTACGGGATGTGTCCAACCGCATTTTGAAGCCAACAAATTACAGATGTGTAACCTGTTTAGACATTTTTATAAAAGTATTAAGGGTATATCAAAAAATTTATTGAAACATTTTTATAAACACACATCCTTTCTCTGAGGGATTTTGGAAGTTGTGGACAAACTAAGATAGATTGCGTAATGGGACCTACCGCGTTTTAAAGCTAATAAATCACCGATATGTAGACTGTTTAGACATTTTTAGAAAAGAATTTAAGATATATGAAAAAAAAACATTAGAAAGTTTTTATGCACACATCGTTTCTCTGGTGGATTTTGGAAGTTGTGGACAAACTAAGATAGATTACCGGATGGGACCTGCCGCATTTTAAAGCCAATAAATCACAGATATGTAATCTATTTACACATTTTTAGAAAAGGATTTAGGATATATGAAAAAAATCATAAAAAAATTTTTACACATCGTTTCGCTAAGGGATTTTGGAAGCTGTGGATAAATTAAGATGGATTACGGAAGTGGACCTACCGTATTTTAAAGCTAATAGATCAGAGATATGTAATATATTAAGATATTTTTAGGAAAGTATTTAGGATATATGAAAAAAATCATAAAAATTTTTTTTCACAAATCGTTTTTCTATCTTAGTTTGTCCACAACTTCCAAAACCCTTAGAGAAATGTGCACAAAATTGTTCAGTGATTTTTTTCATATATCCTAAATACTTTTCTAAAAATGCCTAATAGATTACATATCTGTCATTTATTAGCTTTAAAATGCGGTAGGTCCACAACTTCCAAAATCCCTCAGAGAAACGATGTGCGATCATAAATCCTAACATATCTGTGATTTATTAGCTTTAAAATGCGGTAGGTACGATATGTAGTCTATCTTAGTTTGTCCACAACATTCAAAATCCCTCAGAGAAACGATGTGTGGTCATAAATTTTTTTATGATTTATTTTATATTTTCTGAATACTTTTATAAAAATTTCTAAATAGATTACATATCTGTAATTTGTAAGCTTTAAAATACGGTAGGTCCTATCCCGTAATCTATCTTAGTTTGTCCACAACTTCCAAAATCCTCCAGAGAAACGATGTGTGCATAAAAACTTTTCAATGTTTCTCGTAATACTCTTTTATACGAGTATTTAAAGTATTTAAATATGTCCCAAGCACCAAAACATATATACAGATTGATTTGTCCTAAATACGAAAACATATTTGTAAATATGTCAGAAATATTAAAAATAAATTTGAAAATATGCTTTGACGTAAGTTGTTACGTCGAAAAATATTAAGCTCGGCATATTTATCTTCACTCATTCATATTTATTTGGAATCAGTATTTTACATTATTAACGTAAATGAATGATATGCTTTTTAGACGGTTTAAACTAAAGAAAACATTGATAATGCACTTCGCGTCATAGCTATTGCCGCGTTTTGTTTTTCTTGTTATTTAGTTGTAAAAAAATAAAATTATGAAACAGACTAAAAATGTATTACATTGCACTCATGGCACTTTTTTTAAATTTAAGCCACCAACTTCTTGAACTGAGTGAGCAATGATGAAATAGCACATTATTTAAGTATCATAGCTATAGCATATTGCTAAAACCTAATTTATATGAAAGAGCAGGCTTTGCAATTTTTTAATACATAGTTAATTTTTCCTAATTCTTTAATACAATGCCATGACTTACTAATGTGAAAATATCAGAAGAAACGAATAGATAAAAGATTTGATAAAGTTTTTAGAAAAAAGCTAACTGATTACGGTCAGAAAAAGCCGAAAAAATTATATATAAGAAATGAAGGCAAATAAAAAAGCGCTTAGAGATTACAAAACGATTGCAGCCTAAAAGTGTCATCATTTAGTATTAGTAGAGCTTTGCAAAGGTCTTCAAAAATAAAAACGTAAAAACTGCTGACAATGCCAAAACTGCATCCCCGCAAGTTTTATCTCACGGAGTTTGCAACAAAACAAACCGATATATTTTATGAGATGGAAATTTCTGATGAAAAAGGTTAAATCATGATGGCCCGGATTAGTTAAGAACATATTGGCGAGTTCTACGAAGGGAACCACAAAATTTTTCAAAACGAAACTCGGAGGTGGCTCTGTAATGCTTTGGGGAGCATTTTGCTTAAACGGAATGCTTGATTTAGCGTTTTCCAGCTTTCGATTGAACTTGTCAGAGTACGGTGGCATTTCCAAACCCAATTGATGCCATTTCAAAAAGTTATAGCAGAGAAATAACTAAATTTCTTTTTCTATTATATTCATTTTGCGAGAAAAATTATTTGAATTTGATTTAAGTTATATTCCTACAATTACAATTTTATACTAAAAATATTGTGAATAAACTAGTAACATTTGTTACAAAACACTTTGTTTTCTTTCTTTCTTAATCATTGTTATTTGTCTCTTATTGAAACCGATATTTTAGCTCTTAAAAGGATGTGACTACAGTAATCAAGCAGAGTGCATAATATTCCAGAAAGATTGTGGTATAAATTTTTAAATCGCCATACCGATATAGCATTCTCATTTTAATCGTTATCAAATTAAGACTTTGTGTAAATATATAATACTGTAGTTTTTATCTGATACTAAATTGAGTAAAGTTTTCATCGTGTTTTTTGGTGTAATAAACGCGAATAAGTAAACAAAAGGCTTTAAAATGCTCTAAAAGCCGTGTGTACTTATCTTGCAATACAATTATAAAATAATGAAGAAAAAACAACTAGAAACAGAAAACCAGATAAAGAAATTCGCAGACAAAAATATAACCAAAAGCTTTAAGAAGCATTTCAAGAAAGCTTTTGTGCCAACAGAGAAAGGCTTCTACCAAAGGTAAACGATAGACCTGAAGAAATGGTAGGTTTTTCGCAAACGAGTGGATACCGTGGAACTGAATGCCAGCAAATTTTATGAAAAATTATCCGCCCTAATTTTCGCCTCAAAGGGAGCAGTAGCAGAGATGTTCGAAAGATTACAACCTGGTTGCAAAAATAATTACAAAAATATAATGGTGGGCCTCCGACATAAGTACGGTGGCGAGCTTAAAAGAGAAATCTACAGAATTGAGACAGAAGACAAAGAAGACGCTGCAAAACTTCTCCATGGAAATTGAACGCTTGGTGCGGCTGACTTACCCAGCAAACATCATTCATGCGGTTTGCGCGGACAAAATATATTTTTCTTTAAATTTTTAAATTTCCTCTTAAATAGTATTTTAGTGTTCGATCAAAATAGCTGTTCTTCGTTTCTGCGATTCTTAGTCTGCTTTCAGAATGTAGTTGTGTCTTGTATTGACGAATAATGGGTTGCAAAATTTTGGAGATTTTTTAGGTCAGTCAATACTGTGAGTACATAATACTCTTGATGTTTAGGATATTAAGATGACGTGGAAGATTTGTGGTTGCTCTGTTACTGTGAGTAGCTACAGTTTGTTTATTGAGTATAATTGTTCAAGTGTTGTAGTGTCGTTTTGCATTTTTGTAAGAGTGTGTAGGAGATGGAAGTGAAGTTTCGATTGTAATTGGTGACGATTTGATTTTTGTACAATATCTTTAGGTGGTGTTCCTTGGAGATTTTTGCAGTGAGAGGAATTTCCCCAAGCCGATATACTATGTCTCATATTTGAGTCGACTGACGCGAAGTATTTTTGCCGAAGCACTGTGTTTATAGCAACGTAACTGAGGCTATTTAACGAGTAACCGGCTCTACGTAGTTTTTTGGAACTCTTTTGTGTAAACATGCTATATACGAATACTCCTAGCTGTTTTCAGTTCAATTGTGCTGTTGCATGTAACGTTATCGTGTATTTCGTTTACATTGTCGTGTATACATTAGATGTAATGATATTTTAATTTTATATTAATTTGTTTCATGTGTGGCTATTTTATACGCACCAGTTTTGTTTTGAATGCATTATTAACCACCCCGTTATTGTGACGCAATTTAGATACAGTATTTATCTGTTTTTGCATATTTGTTATAGCTGTCTCTATGTTTTTGTGTATAGCCACTATCACTTTATCATGACCGTATGTATAATTGTCGCAATTTTTAAGAGAGTTAAGCATGTCATTTGCGTACGACCTAATTTCAATCCTTGTGGGACTCTGTGTTGTGATTTGATCTGCTTACTTAGTTTGTTTTTAATATTGACGCAATAGTGGCGTAAATTAACAAAAGTCTTTAAACCATATGAACACAAGTTTCCTTGTTCCGTTTCTTTGCAGTATTGCTAATAGTTTTGTATACGATATATAGTCAAATGCCCTACTAAAATCGATAAATAATACAGCAATGTTCATTTCTGCTTAGAAAGTTGTTTATTTTTTCGGCAAATTTGCCTAAAAGCTTACTTATGTATGTTATTTTCCTTCTCAAAACAAAATTGATTTAGTTCTATTATCTTATTTAATAAATGTTTTTTCTCTATAGTTTCTTATAGTTGGCTTTTAAGGTAAAGTTTAAATAAAAACGCTATAAATACAAAATTATAAATACAAAAGAAAATTTTAGCAAATAATAAAAATAATCTAAACGCTAAAATGAATTTACTTATATATTCTTTTCTCGTTAGTTAACAATATTTTTAATTTTTATCACAGTTTTACTTTGTAAAAGTAAGGCAATACCACACAAAACTAAAATTCATCAAAAATAAATTTAAAATTAATATATCACGGTACAAAAGTTTGGTACCGTATTGTTCCTCTTTTAAATTTATTGTAGGTTTTGATTTCTTTTGAATTATCAAGCTCTCCAATATTTTCTATTTTCCTTTTCTTATTTACCTAAAATTTTAACATCTTAAAAATTTGGTGTGTGGTTGTTTTCTATACAGTGCTGTGCAAATGCTGTTCATTGTTTTTCTTTTTTAATGTCAGCTTTATGTTCGTTTATTCTGTCTATTTAATATCCAGGTATGAAATGAAACTATCCTTATCGCTTTTAACTGTAATCTTAAATTTGTTATGGTTTGTTAAATGTTGTCTGTATTATTTCTTCGTCATTATGTTTAATTGTAGAAAATAAATCGTCCACATATTTTAAAATTACCATTATATAAACTTTTTTCTCTTTTAAATTGTCAATGCTCTGCTTTAATAGATTGGTTAGGACTATATCTGCTGTAGTTGGTGATAAGGGATTGCCCATTGGCATACCGTATATTTGATGGTAAACTACTATTTGCTATCAGGCAAAATTTAACTGCCAGTATTTATATTGAAAACAAATAGCATTTTTATATATTTTGTTTTTGTTATCAATACAAGTATGCGAGAGAAGTATTCGTGCGCATGTAGAGAAATTGACAGTAACTGTTCTTTGAAATTGTGTCCTTAGTATCTTGGTGTATTTTTGTAGTATGTCCCATTTTGTCATAATATTGGTTATAGCTAGTTATATAGTATTGTAGTTTCTTAATTAAATAATGTATAAAAACGTCACTAAAGTTGAAAAATCTAAAAAATTTGTGTTAGCTCGACAATAAAACCTAAATTTCTTAGATAAATTATCTATCAAAGAAAGATCTCAGTTTTTTCTTTCTAAATCTTGTAAGAAGTTCCAAATATAACCATTAGCAACAAAGTTACAGGCTTATAAGTGCGCAAAGGTAAAAAACCGGTTTTTTGACCGTAAATCCGGATTTTGAAGGTGTTCGGCATTTTTCACTATTGGATTCTTCTCTAACTTGACAAGACCTACAAGAAAAATAATATCCGGTCCCAGGCTTTTTGGACTGTCGCACCGTGTTATTTGCCAAGTTACTTTAGGGTTTTTACGAATTTCTTAAAATTTTTATTTTTTGCGGTAAGCATTTTTTTGTTAAATTTATTTCTATATTTTTTACAATCATTTTCATAATTTATATTTCTTTTATTGTTGATCCATTTAAAAAAAAAAAGTTTATCCCTATACTACAGCACTTCACTAGATCACCATCAATTCATGGAATAGAAGATCTTTGCTTTGTTACGTTTTTATTAGCTTTGGATTTTGCGAATATTTTATAAAACTTGCTATAAACTTGTATATTTAGTTGTCGATTATTAAATTGTCCGAGTTTGTTGCATTAATTGTCTTTTTAACTTTATAGTTACTTATCTACGTATCTTCACTTTAACTGTTTGGGAATCTGATCATTTACTGTTTTTTTTTTATTAAGACATGTTCGACATAACAGAAAAATGCAAAGACGTGGTGGTATATTGTTTACGTCAAAAAAATATCAATTGCACACAAATTAATATAAATAAAATATTGAACGAACTCATAAAATTAGATCTCGTAATAAATAAAACCTGTTCTCTTTGATTTGAATACATCGTCCTCCAAAAAAATAATGCAACCACGTTTATAAAAGAACAAAAAACAACCATTAAACTTCCTCAAAAAAGATAGTAATTGATGAAAACATTGGTACGCTAAAGGGCTATAATATAACAACAACATACATGATATGCATATGTCAATTGGACTTCAAAATGTAATAAACGAACCGACACGTATAGGTATTAAAATTAAATGGGCAAAAACAACATTTGCATCAGCAGTAATTAAAAACAAGTAAGAGTGCTATATTTGGCTACGCCAAATTTTAAATACCCTTCACCATTTATCTAAATCTAGTTTGGTGAAGTAACTCCAATAAAAAAAATATATATATATGTTGGATTGGTGTAAAGTATGGAATACCTCAGTGATATCCTTTATATGTTGATCCTCGCTTGGGCTAAAAATGATTATGCCATCGATATAGACATAACAACTAGCTCCAATATGGGAACGTAGGATATCGTCCAGCACAGGTTGAAATATTTCTGGTGCATTCTTTAACCCAAATGGTAAGCGAGTGAACTCGTATTTACCATTGTTAATTGAGAATGCTGTTTTCTATATATCTTTTGGGGTCAGGGGTATTTGATGAAACCCACTTTTTAGATAAAATACTGTGAAATATTTGCTTTGAGCAAGTACCTCATTAATCTCCGGTAAGGGATATTTGTCAGCTATGGTGACTAAGTTTAGTTTACGGTTGTCTACCACCATTCGAAACATTTTCCTTCTACTTGCGTTGATCTTCTTGCGAACAATCCACACCGGTGAATTATAGGGCGATTTTTATGGCCGGATAATATTATCTTCCAATAAGGTGTTCTCTTGTGATTCTATTTCTTTTTTTAAGCACGTAGGGCAGGTTTTAGAATAGACTAGATCTTTTGTTTTCGTGCGTATCTCCCCTATGACTTTTTTAGAATACGTCAGTTTTTTGTCTTTTTTCGTCCGGGGCTGAAAAAAGGTTAGTGTATTTTGAAACAGCTGCCTTTAGCATGTTTTTTTATTATGATTGTTATTATGATTATTATAAATATTTTTATTATGATTATTATTATGGTTATTATGATTATTATTAAGATTATTATTATGATTATTATTATGATTATTATTATGGTTATTATTATGATTATTATTAAGATTATTATTATGATTATTATAATTATTATTATGATAATTATTATGATTATAATTATGATTATTATTATGATTATTATTATGATTATTATTATATTATTATGATTATTATTATTATTATTATTATTATTATTATTATTATTATTATTATTATAATTATTATGATTATTATGATAATGAATAAATGCATCTCATATTCTATCGCCAAATATGTGTGACGTTTTGTATTTTTTTTTTTTTAGTAATTTTAGAACCTCTTCTTTAAGTAATAGTATACTATGAAACATTATGGGAAAACGTTACATATAATTTGAATTATTTTTGTTTTCGATTTGGATATACACAAATGTTGTTCCCAAGGCATCATATTTTTGATGTTACTAAAATGTGCTGACCATTAGGATATTTTAGTATATAAGCAGAATATTTTTGAAAATAAAATCAGAATTACTCTATAAGCAAAAATAATTGTTTGTTTAATTTTAATTCTCGAACTAAACATGGCATTTTGATGCTGGTAGAAAATCGATACAAGTGCTCAGTAAATACTTAATTTTTTTATTTAAATGTATTACATGGCGATCCTGCCACTCTTTTAAAAATTCTGAATCCTTCCAAAACAAAAAATATAAAAGTCTTAAAAACTCTTAATCCTTTGCATTAACGATCCTGCCACTACATTTTAATAGATCTAGAACGATAATCTCGGATCTTTCATATTCAAACTCCTGACAGAGAATCCTTCCAAAAAAAATTTTCTACAATTCTTTCGAATCACTTTTTAAACCAATAACAATCAAGGAATACAAAGATGGACAAAAAGCGAAAAGAAACAATAAACCTATAGAGAAGGAAATAAAGTTTACAACCGCTAAGAAAAGAGGTGGAAAGAAGCGAAAGTTTTAACAAGCCTATGCTGACAGAAGAAAAATCTCACTGAAGAATTAAGAACATTGAAACAAAAATGTTGAAAAAACTAATGGTACAGCCGAAACTTGATTAGATTTCAAACACCTATGCTGTAAATAAAAATATGATATCTTTGAGTATAGAAGTAGTAATGATATTGCTAATAATTTTAGTAGTAATAGGAATATGGAAATTATGACAAACAGTATACAAAGAAACATATTACTACTAATGCAGAAATTATAATTAATAAAATAAAATAACAAAAAAAAAATATATATATTTTATATATGGACCAAATTATAGAAGAACTTAATAAGATAATAATAAATGCGAGGAAATCAAAAGGTAGAAATATACACTAAAAACAGTAAAAGAAAAGGAACACTTAATAAATAACCTTAGTAGTAAACTTTAGCGAGTCATTTATCAGATCCAATTAGGCAACAAAAAATTAAAGAATTCAAAGCCCTAAAAGCAACCGCAAATGAACTTTTAAAAGAACACTCCAATTTAGATAGCTTAAAAATTTTGAAAGCAAAAAAGCACAATTCCCATATTTGACGGAAAGCATACACATCTCGGTATATTTCTATCTATGGTGGAAATGATTCACGATGGACTTGAGGAACAAGGGAAAAATAATTAAATAAAATATATAACTGCAATGAAATTAAACGATAGGGTTAGAAGTATTTTAATGATACAAGACATACCAAAAACATTTTATGAACTAAAATCATCACTATCCAAACATTTCAAGTCAACAAAGACAGCAAGAAGTCTGCACTCGGAAATTAGAAATATTAAACAAAGAGGTAATCACCCCTATCGCGAATGAACGCTCCCAAGACAAAACTCCCAAATTTTATGATTTGCTATCGTAAATGTTTCCATTTTTTTTTGTGAATGCGTTCACAAACATAAAAAATATGGCATCGCGATTATTTACTCCCAATAACAATTTTACAAAATGAATTCACAAAAATTGTTATTGGGAACAAGAAGTACAAGTGTAAGTTGCTACATATTAATATTTACAGTGAATCAATAAAGTTTAGGCACATCAAGATTTTCAAGAGTAATTGCCCAATTATCTTGGATCTGCTTAACTTGATAAAATAATAATGATTCCGTATTAAAGATAGATGTGTTTATTGACTACTCAACACAAAAAATAATTCTTATTTTATTATATCTTATATACAAGGCTTTAAAACCTAAAAAACACAGTATGTCTAAGTAAAAAAATTTTAGAGACGGTAAGGTTTTTCGTTATAATTTTTCCTATAACCCGGTTCTATTTTTATACAGCTGTACGGGGATCAGCTTGATGTTGAGGCATTCAAAGGAACTGCCAGATATGTTATTTTGAATTTAAACAAGGCAGTTATGCCAATTCTGTTTAATCAGTTTTTCCTTATTTTAAGGTCTTATATACTACTTATGAGAATGAAACTTAGTCTCTCTTATTCTAGCTTATTGCAATATTACATTTGTCTCTGTTGGCACCATGAAAATCCAAAGGAGTTGAATTACAAATTGATCCCAACCAATCGTAGTGCAACTACAACAAAATGCACTCAATACAAATGTCACTCAATTACTGATAACTCAGCACAATGCATATGACGATAAGCGTTTGTTATCCAATACCCTGTTATTAGCTTGTTTTATGCATTGTACTTGCGTCAATGACTAGTGAGACACACTACATTGTGTGTGCACCAGTGACTGATGGAATACACTACACCCTTACCCTTAAGAGAAAAATTATGAAAATGATTTTTCTTTTTATTTGCATCTCCATCCCCATAATACCGTTACAAAGATTCTTAAATGTATGTTTAATTTGATTGTATTTTGATAATTATGAAAAATATTAATAATAGTGTTGTGAATACCGAGTTTTGTTATATATAATAATGGTATAAGCTGGTTGCTCAAAAAAAACATATTGTAAGGTTTTATATTATTGTTATGGTTTTCTTTTTCTTGTCCGTTATAATCTATGATTGTATTTACACCATTTTTTCCGATTATCTTGTAGGTCCTTTGTATGGACTGATTTTTTTTTCTATTTTCTATTTTGATTAAAACTAAGTCTCCTATCTCTGAATCTAATCTATTGCTGTATCTATTTTCTATTACTCTTTTTTCCTTAGTTCTAATTGTTAATTCTTTAGCATTGTGTAAAGAATATTTAAGTCTACGTTTAAGTTCTTGGGCGTAATCATATTAATTGTAATTTTTGTTTCCTTTGTGCTATATATTTCAGTTGGCAAATGAGGTAATTTTCCATATGCAAGTTCGAATGGCGTGTAGCCAGTGTCAATATGGGGTGCCGTATTATAAGCAAAAGTAAAATATGGAATCCATTTATCCCATTTGTAGTCAGTTGCTGTTGTTAGCAAGAATTCGTTGAGGACTCTGTGATTTCTTTCTACTGAGCCTATTGTTTCATGGTGGTAGGGAGTCGAAAAGGTTTGTTTTATGTCAAGTAATGAGCATATGTTGCGCATCAGTTCGTTTGTAAATTCTGTCCCTCTGTCTGATTTGAGTATTTGAAATTTTCCAAATTTCAAAATTAGTTGTTCTACAAGTGTTTTTGCTGTCACAAGTGCGTCTTTTGTTGGCATAGGGTGTGCACTGACAAATTTTGTCAATTCACATTCCATAGTCAATATGTATCGGTATTCGTTTGAAATTGTAAGAGGTCCTACAGTATCAATTGATATTATTTCAAAACTGTTGCTCGGTATGTCTGTAATCGTAAGTGGTTCTTTTATGTATTTAGTTTGTTTATTTTTATTACAATTGTCGCAATATGATATGAATGTCTTTACCATTTTGTTCATGTTTTTCCAGATGTACCGCTGTTTTAATTTAATGACGGTTTTTCGTATTCCTAAGTGTCCTGCATGGGTGGTATTGTGGAATTGGTCAATTAGTTTATATTTTAAATGTCATCTGTTATTCTTTTCGGGGCATTGTATATTAATATCTTAAGTTGAGGACTTTAGTTATTTATTTGTAATTTTGCATATGCGTCTTTAAATTCTTCTTTTGTATATATTTTAAATATTTTATCTTCATTTGAGAGCGCTAATTCTTTAATATTTTCTCTAGTCATTTTAGATGTCAGTTTTCTCAGAATCGAATCTAGTTTCGCTGAGTTACCGCTGAATCTTGCACGAATATTATCATTGTTCGTATCTTCTGTATGTAACTTCTTCATAATCGAATCTAGTTTCGGAGAATTATCGTTACATACTTTATTCACATGATTCTTATTAATCTTATTTTTGGCACATAACTTTTTCATGGTCGAAACTGGTTTCGATGAATTATCGTTATGTACAATGTGCACCATATTATCTTTAATAATTATATCTTTTTCTTCTATATTTTCAAATTTATAAAATTGCAATTTTTTCATATTTTTGATATCATTAATGGATATACATTCCCATATTTGAAGTTGATAAGACTTCTGAGAATTGTTCTCTTCTACACGTGTATTATTTTCGATATCATTTTTCTTATTATTTATTATTTTATTTGCCTCGTTTGTAATTCTCAATTTATTTTGCATAGCCCTTGTCGTCATTAATACTTTTTTTCTTTTTCGTCATTTTCTTGTGGTATTATTTGTTTTAGTATGTCCGAGTCTAGTTTTATCCTAGAAAGTGCATCAGCATCAGCATTTGTATTCAATTTTCCTTTTTTATAAACAATTGTGAAATAATCACTTAAATCCAGTCTTATTCTTGTCATTTTTGATGAAGGATTTTTATGTGAAAATAGTGAAATTAATGGCCTGTGGTCTGTAACTACAATGAATTTTCTGCCATATAAGTAAGGTTTAAAGAAATTTACGCTCCAATGAATAGCTAAAAGTTCTTTTTCAATTACCGGTTTGTTAATATCATGTTTTTGCAGTGATTTACTGGCGTATGAAATTGATAAATCTTGTCTTATTTCGCCTTGAGATAAGACTGCTCCTAACGCATAGTTTGATGCGTCGGTTGTTAAAATAAATGGTTTTTCAAAATCTGGATATTGGGTTGATTAATTTGTCTTTTAATTCTTTAAAAGCATGTTGGCATTGCTCCGTCCATATGAATTTTGTTGATTTCTTTAATAGTGCGTTCAAATTTTTGGCAATGTCCGCAAAGTTTGGTATGAATTTTCTGTAGTAGTTGCAGAATGCAACGAATCGCCTAACTTCGTCCGCGTTCTTCGGTATTGGATAGTTTTTTATAACATCGTATTTGGATGGGTCTGTTATCACACCGTCCTTGGTTATTAAATGTCCTAAGTAAATTACTTCTGGTCCTAAAAAACAACATTTCTTTGGATTCAGTTTTAGATTGTATTTTTGTAATCTGTCTAGTACTCTTGTTAAATTTTGATTATGGTGGTTCAATCTACAGCCATATACAATTATGTCATCTACGTAAAGAAATGCTTCGGATTCTAATCCAGAGAGTGCTATTGTTGTTAGCATTCTTTGAAAACTATTTGAAGAAATTTTTAATCCGAATAGCAGTCTTTTATATTGAAAATGGCCTTGTGGTGTAGAAAAAGCAGTTAGTGGTCTGGAATCTTTATTTAATTCAATCTGGTGGAATAAACTGGTCATATCAAGTGTGGAAAACCATTTTTCTCTACCTAATTTGTCTAAAATGTCTTCTAATCTAGTCAGAGGAAATTTGTCATTGACAATTTTATCATTAAGCTTTCTAAAATCTACAATAAGTCTCCATTGCTTTTTGTCTTCTATATTTTTCTTTAGTACCAAAAGGAGTGGAGCATTATATGGGCTAATTCATTCTTTTTTATGTCGTCATCAAGCATTTTTTGTACTTGTTTATTTATTACGTCAGTATGTAAGTGTGGTAATCTATAGTTGTTTATGTAAACTGGTGTTTTGTCCGAGGTCGTTATTGTTTGTTTATAAAAATTTTTGACGGTAAATTTTTCGTCTTCTAAGTGAAAAACATTTTGATATTGTTTTAATATTCCTATTAATTGTGTTTTTGCAAAATAATCATTATGCTGTAACTGCAGTTCATTGACTATTCTTTCAAAACGTTTGTTGTTGCTCACTTTATTGTAACCTAATATCTCATAATTTTTAAGTGTGTCAGTCTGAAGTTGAATGCCTTTTATTGTCACCGTTTCGTTAGTTGTGTTTAAAATTTTTATGTGTGTCATGCCGCTTTTTGGTGTTATTGAATTACTTAAAAATATTCCCTCTTGTAATTGTTTCTTAAATATGACGCAATCTTCTTTTAGGTCCAATTTTATAGCTTGAATAATTTCTGTTCTGGGTGGAATTATTATTTGTAGTGAAGAAATTGGTTTCGACTGCATGGGCAAAATTATGGTGGAATCATTTATAAATAAAGAGATTGTAAAAGTTTCGTAATCTATTTTACAAAGATATTTCTTTAAAAAGTCTCTTCCTATTATCCCGTCTGTTTCGATGGGCAAGTTGTCCTTTACCATGTGAAAATCGTGTTTTCAATTCTGTTCCGTAAATTCTAGATTGAGTTCTATTGTTTCTAATGACTGTATTTCCTCTTTGCTGATGCCTGTTAATTTGCATTTGTTCTCATTGATTAATTGTTCATTATTGAAATACCCTCGCATGCGGCAAAGTGAAATGTCCGCGCCTGTGTCGACTAAAAATGTTAGTTGTTTATTCTTGTAGTATGCGATTATGAAATTAGTGTTATTATTTGAAATTTTGTAAACTCTTAATTGTAGCTGTCCAGAACATCTATATGTTCCGAGCCTTGTAAGTTTCCCTCATTTTGTATTGTATGAATACGTCTCCTGTATTTATTATAGTTGTTATTGTTACTTGTGTTCCTGTTTGTATAATTTTGGTTTTGTCTATTGTAGTTATTATTTGCTTGGTTATTTCTGTTGTGGTTTGAATTGTTGTTTTTGTTATATCTGTTAGGTAAGTTATTGTCTCTATTATTGTTGAAATTGTTATTGTTATTTCTATTGGAATTTGTGTTGTTGTTATTGTAATTTTGGCGAAAAGAATTGTTGTTTTAATGAATGCTGTCGTTATTTAAAGGTCGTCTTCTCTGAATGTGCATTATTGAGTTGTCATTTAACTTGGTTTCATTTTCTAATTCTATAGCTAGTTCCACTGCGTCTAGCAGAGTTTTGGGACGAGCCGCAAATATAGTCGTTTTTAAAATTTCATTGATGCCTTTTTTAAATGCATCCAATGCTAGTTTAACGTTTAATCTAATGATGACACTCTTTTCTGCCTCAGTTGGGTCATTTCCTAATTCTTCTATTTCTAGTTTGTTTAGGTTATCTATTATTGTCGTTATTCTGTCATTGTATATATTGACCGATTGCTTTCCTTGGTGAATGTTTGCTAATTTTGTCTGTAGTTCTGATATTGTCAAAGTTGATTTGTATCTTTTTTGAAGGTAATTTTTTAGTGTATTAAAATTTTCTGGTTTTGTATAACAACCTATCGCTGTTCTTACCCCTGAAGTCAATTTGGCATGGTAGACATTTTTAAGAAATCCTGTTTAGCTGTTTCTGCTAGAGTCGTCTTGATTAATTCCGCTGTTACAATGAAACTTTCTAGCTCTTCGTATTTGCCATTGAAGAGTGGTAAAGCTTTGGAAACTGTGTCTAAATTAAATGCTGTCATTTGTGTTATTAATTCTTTTTCTGTCTGTTTAAGATATTGAGTAATAGTTTTAAAAATGCTATTAAATTCTGTTTTCAGTACTATTATTTCTTCTTCATCTTCTTTCTCAGTTTCTGCTATCAGAAATTCCTTTCTTATATTATGTATTAGATCTAGTTTTATCTGTATAGTTTTAGATGAATATGTTCTTTTTTGACTTTTCTTTAAATTTTTCAGTATTTCTTTAAGTTCAAATAATTTTTCTTCCTGTTGTCATACCTTTCGGTGAAGAGCGTCGTCTCTGGCGATTGGCGAGCGCTTTCGATGTAAAGACATCATTTTCAAGCCGCGTTTTGGTTATTACTGGTTAGATAGTGTAAGGTGTTTGTTGCATAGATAGTGGTGGGTTCAGGTAGTTTTGTCCGTTAGGATGGTGTCTATTTAAAAATGGTATTATGCAGGTAGATTGCCTGATATCTGTCATCTTTATTGAAGGTATATAATTTTAATATTTCTGTCTTTTATTATCAGGTAGGTAAGTGTGACCATCTGTGGGTGTTTTGCGTTTGTAAGTTTGTTTTAATAGTTTAAGTGGTGTAAAAATTGTGTCCGAGGTTGTATTTACCTGTTCGTTAATAATATCTCCGTTAAACGTTCGTGTTTTGTATATTTCCATGTTTTCAAGAATGTCCAGTCTTCGTCCTTTTTTACTAGGATGTATTAACGTCATACATTCATCTATTTCCCTTGGCTCGTGTTCATGTGTGTTAAGGTGTATTGCAAAGTTAGAGTCTTCTCTTTTCCGTTTATATGATCGTATGTGTTCTGTGAACCTTGTTTTTAATGATCGTCCAGTTTGTCCTATGTATGTATGGTTGCAGGTGCAAGTAAGTCTGTATACTCCGCTGGTGTTAAATTTATCGGTTATTTCTGTTGATGTCTTGAGATTGTTTCGTAGAGTGTTGCTTGTCTTTAGTGCTGTCTGTAAACCTTCTTTTTTAAAAAGGTTAGTTAATCTTTATATTTCTGGTCCTGTGTAAGTAAAAATGTGTCGTCGTGTTGTATCGATTGTCTCCTTGTTTTCTTTCTTCTTGTTTTTAGTGTTGTATTGTCTAAGTAGTTTGTCGATAGTACTGCAGTTGTAACCGTTATTTTTAGCTATAGTGTAAATTGTGTCCAGTTCTTTGTTATATTTGTCTGGAGACAGTGGGACCGTCTTAAGTCTGTTAATCATATGTCTAAATGCAGCCAGTTTATGTTGGGTGGGATGGTTTGAGGAACTGTGGATAGTTATGTCTGTTGTTGTTGGTTTTCTGTATATGTCAAAGTTTAATGAGTCAATTCCTCGTGTTATTGTTATGTCAAGATAATGTAAAGTTCCGTCTTTCTCTTTTTCCATTGTGTATGTGATTTTATTATGTATTGTGTTTAAATCCGTTAGAATTTCTTCTGCGTTGTCCCTTTCTAGGATGCATATTATGTCGTCTACGTATCTGTAATAATGAGTTATTTTTTGTTTTTCCATTAGAATTTTGACGTGTAGTTGTTCTAAATGTTGCATAAATATCTCTGTAAAAATTGCGGATGTCGGGTTTCCCATGCCGAGTCCATCAGGTAATTTATAAAAGTTATTGTTAAATCTAAAGTAGTTTTGTTTTAGTATTGTTTTTGCAATATCCATTATTTCATTAATAAATTTATTGTCGTATAAGTTGAAAAGCATGTTACGTAGAATTGTTAACGTTTCTTGTGTGGGTATTGATGTATATAAATCCTTAATGTCGTAGGAAACAAGTCTCGTATTTTCGGTAATTTTGATGTCCTTAAGTTTATTGATAAGGTCTTGTGTATTGTGCAACATGTATATGTTCTGCAAATTTATTTTCTCTTTCAATAATATAGTGAGGTGCTAAGCCAAGTTATATGCAGGTGCAGGTTTGTAATTTACTATAGGTCTGATCGGTATATTTTCCTTGTGAATTTTGGGTTGTGCTCTAAGTGTAGGGGGTCCTGCATTCATGTTCATGTATATGTATAATTTACCGTCAGTAAACGTTTTACACCGTTTTAGTACGCTGCGTATTTCCTTTTGGAATGAATCGGTTTAGACCTCTGTTATTTGTGGTATTTTATTCTTGTTAATGTTTCTTAGATTATACAAATAATTGAAGATTTTAAATAATGAGAAAAAGATTACGAATAGTATTATGCTCAATTTTGTGTACATTATTTATCTATATATACAGTGGCGAGCAAAAGTGTATGAATGTTTATTAGTTTGTCAAATACTGCTCAATATTTTTTTTTTGGAATAAAATAAAACAAGATAATTTTATTTTTATTTTATTGTTCATTTATTACATTTTATCAGAAAATAACAACATAAAAATATTTTATTATTTAATGTTTTTTTAACGCAAAATAAAAAATAACTCAATTCGAACACTTCTGCACGCTAAAATTGACATTATTTTAGCTGAGTGTTGTTTTTTGTTTGTTTTTGGTTTACCGTTGTTTTTAATTGCGTTCTTCTCTGATACATTCTTTCTTGATATTTAAAAAAAAAGTTTAGTGCGATTTAAGACACGTGGCTGTTCATTTATTATAAATTCTTATATTCATTTCATAATTAAAAAAATGGAAATGGAAATGGAAATGGAAAATAAGGAAAATAAGTGCGCAGTTGGAAAATAGTATTAAAAATTTAAACGTGCAAGCTTATTCTTGTAGACAAATAGCTAAGTCTTTGAATTTGGCGCATAGTACTGTCCAATGCGTTCGTAAAAGGCTTAATTTGGCTTCCAAATGTACAGCAAATGGACGTCCAAAATTACTTACCGACACCGATGCTCGACATATTGAAAGACTGATGAGAAATAAAGATACAAAAACACCAAAATTAGCAGCTAAAGCAATAAATAAAAATGCAAGTGAATGGACTGTTAGAAGAGCATTGCGCAGAATTGGACTAGTCTCTGCAGTCAAGCAGAAAAAACCGGCTTTTTGAAACAAGAATGTGAAAGCACGTCTCCAATTTTGTAAAGAATATGGAAGCTGGACTGTGGATGACTGGAAGCATGTTATTTGGTCAGACGAGACTAAAATTAATCGCTTCCAGTCAGATGGAAAAGAATATTATTGGCATCGTTCACATGAAAATCTTCAACAGCATTAAGTTAAACAAACAGTCAAGCATGGTGGTGGTGGTTTAATGGTGTGGGGTTGCTTCACATGATGGAACGTTGGTCCTTTAGTTAAAATAGAAGGAATAATGAAAAAGGAAGATTATTTAAGTATTCTTCAGTCGAACTTGTCAGATTTTGTGGAGAAAACCCCATACCCCGAGGACAATATATATGGTTTCAACACGATGCAGATCCAAAGCATACGGCTAAAATTGTCAAAGAATGGCTTTTGCAACAAAAATTTCAATTGGTAAAGTGGCCACCACAGAGCCCGGATCTAAATCCAATTGAAAATTTGTGGGCACTTTTAAAGAGAAAGAAAGATCTCCAAGTAACATGGATGAACTTTGGCAAAGAATTCAATATGAATGAAAGAATATCTCGGACGAAACTCTCCATAATCTAGTAGAAAGTATGCCTAAGCGTATTCAAAGTGTGAAAAAGAATAAAGGATTGTGGACAAAATATTAGAAATATATTAACACGTCCGTATAATTAGGTACGTGCAAAAGTGTTCGAATTGAGTTATTTTTTATATTGCGTTAAAAGAAACATTATATAATCAAATATTTTTATGTTGTTGTTTTTTGATAAAATGTAATAAATGAACAATAAAACAAAAATAAAATTATCTTGTTTTATTTTATTAAAAAAAAAAAAAAAAATATTGAGCAGTAATTTAAAAATTAATCAACATTCATACAATTTTGCTCGCCACTGTATATATATATATAAAATTTGATTTAATGATAAAATATTACAATTAAATTCCTTTTTGATATTATTAATTTTATAATATAGGCAATAGCCATTAGAATTAACATAACAATTATGATGATTTCGAATGTGTTTATATCATCCTCTTTTTCTAAATGCTGTATGTCTGGTTTCATGTATTCTATAATTTTGTTGTTTTTGTCTTGTTCATTTTCGTGTTTGCCTATTTCGTATGCCGCCAACAACGCTGGGATGGTTTTTAAAATGTTTTTCCACTACGTCATTTTTCTAGATTAAGTCTATAGTTTTTAAATTAAGTTAATTTAGTTTCCTTTATTTTTCTTTTTAGGTTTATTTTTTTTTCACTGGTATCTGCTTTGGTTAACTCATAGCATAGTATTGCTAGTTTCTTTTTCTTCTGGAACTTTTTTCTAGCGTGTTTCTTCTTTTTTGTGATAATTTGTTGGTACTGGTCCTTTTTTCTTACCGTCCTTCTTTTGTATTCCTCTATACTGATAGCTTTAGGGCCTGCTGTTAATGGGGTGGGCTCATATACTGGTGTTGACTCCGGAACTTGTTCTGGATGGTATTGCTCCAAGTATTTCTCCCAGCGGGATACAATTTCGTCTATTTCTGCGGACATGTATTGTTGATTTCTCAGAAATGGTCCGGGTTGGCCATGTGGTCAAAAATGTAAAATAATTTGCCGTGTTTTGGCAGGATCGCCATGTAAGGTTTTTCGTTATAATTTTTCCTATAACCCGGTTCTGTTTTTATACAGCTGTACGGGGATCAGCTTGATGTTGAGGCGTTCAAAGGAACTGCCAGATATGTTATTTTGAATTTAAACAAGGCAGTTATGCCAATTCTGTTAAATCAGTTTTTTCTTATTTTATTTAAATTGACAAGGTCTTATATACTACTTATGAGAATAAAACTTAGTCTCTCTAACTTATTCTAGCTTATTGCAATATTACATTTGTCTCTGTCGGCACCATGGAAATCCAAAGGAGTTGAATTACAAATTGATCCCAATTAATCGTAGTGCAACTACAACTGAATGCACTCAATACAAAGTGTGTCACTCAATTACTGATAACTCAGCACAATGCATATGACGATAAGTGTTTGTTATCCAATACCCTGTTATTGGCTTGTTTTATGCATTGTACTTGCGTCAATGACCAGTGAGACACACTACGTTGTGTATGCACCAGTGACTGATGGGATACACTAAAAGACATACTGCATTTATGCACTTTGATCGCTAGTATAACGGTAAATTTATACGTGTTTATTTAAATTCATGTTTCTGCACATGGTAAATTCTCAGTAGGCGAGCTTTAAATGTAAAAAAGTTTTTCTTCGTATTTAATTCGTGGCGAAAACAGCAAAATGAGCAATCGTTCCGAAATTTCCATAGATGTTCGTAAAATTATTATAAATCTTCATGCGCAGGGAAAATTCTATCGCGAAATTGATGTTGTTGCCCTATACTAGTGTAAGAAAAATCATAAAACATTATGAAAAAACTAGCAATTTAGTGCGTTAGAGTAGAAGTGGACGCCCAAAAAAATTTACACCACGCCAGGAGCGGATGATTGTTGCTGCAGTGGCTCAAAATCCAAAGATTTCGGCTGTAAAATTGTGCCAGGAGATGAAGCAAAGTTTCATTGAAAACTATATTCCACAAACAAAAAGAAATACGCTACACAGAGCTGGCTATCACGGAAGAGTTCCCCGTCGAAAACCGTGTCTTTCCGATATCAACAAGAAAAAGAGGTTAGAGTTCGCAAAAATCCACATTAATCAACCTCAAACCTTCTGGAACAGCGTAATATTTAGCGATGAGTCAAAGTTTAACTCTTTTGGCTCAGATGGTCCACAAAAAATTTGGCGAAAAGCAAACAAAGAGCTTCAAGAAAATAATCTTATTAAGACTGTTAAGCACGGTGGCGGCAATGTTATGAAAATTTATTTCCAAGTGTTGTGAAGCTGGGCTTAGATGGGAAATTCTTGTTTCAACAAGATAATAACCCAAAACATTCTTCATATCTTGTGCAGGAATGGCTTATATACCACTGCAAACAGTTGAAAACCCCTCCGCAATCTTCCGACACGAATCCTATAGAGCATATTTGGCATCTACTGGAAGAAATGATACGGAAACAACATTATATCCAAAGAATCGCTTAAAGCAGCGCTTCGCTTAGAGTGGGAAAAAATTACTCCTGATGAAACGTCTAACCTAGTAAAAAGTATGAGTCGACGATTAGAAGCAATTATTCAAGCCAAAGGAGGTTCAACCAAGTATTAGACGCGCAAAAACCAAGAATAAACAAAAAATTTTCATTTGTGTGCCTAAACTTTTTTTTACATAGACTTACCTTGTTTTTTAGTTTGATAGCGTTGTATAGTAAAAATAATAAGATATGAATTATGTTTTATGTTAAATCGTAAATAAACACATCTATCTTTAATACGGAATCATTTTATTTATCAAGTTAAGCTGATCCAAGATAATTGAGCAATTACTCTTGAAAATCATGATGTGCCTAAACTTTATTGATTCACTGTAAATGTTCAACTTTATTAAACTTATTTTATTGAAGGAGTATTTATAAAGATCAAAGTACTTGCTTTGTGGAAGCCATGTCCGCGCAGCCAGCGTATGGTAAGGGATTTCAAAAAAAAAAAAAAAAAAGAGTATATGACAAAATTTTGGAATGTGCTGAGCACTACGTTGAACATCCGTTGAAACCTTTTCTATTATAAAATAAATGCCGGTTTTTTGATGGAGCGAAGATCCTCACATGTGTGTCGTCTATACAGCCTACCACCCGTGGTATTCGATATTTTGTGTAAAAACCTTTTGAAATTCTTTTCTTTTTATCAAGAGATGGCTACACAATCCACTGGAGGAAGAAAACTTCTGTTAGCACTTCACTAAATGTAGATTGTGCTAAGCCGACATCGATTTGTCTGCCCACCTCCTTTTGGTAGCTGTCTTTCGCCAAAAAACTTAAGGTGCTAGCCAATTTCACTACGGTGGGTACTGGGAACATTTTACCTCTAGGAGGCAAGTTTTCTTCACAAAATAGACTTTTCTTTTATAAGCACGCAAACTATTTATAAATCAAAACAAACAATTTAAAATAGAAATTGTTACTCCCATGATATTTACAGTAGACTTTTTACTCCCAAAAAATTCACGATACCAATTTGTTGGGGATGGGAATACACGTTTACTCCAAGACAACTTATTCCCATAACATTCGCGCTAGGGGTTAATGTGTCAAGTACATAGTACAATTCAATGACCTTGAAGACAGTTCAAACGAAGTAGCACGTTTTACAATTAGAATGATGAACGAAAAATTAGCACTCGAAACAATTCAAGAAGGCTTACAAGAGAATATAAGAATAGCAGTAGTATCAGCACAACCTAAATCATTAGCACAATCATTTGAAATAGCTAGCACACAAGAAAGCCCATTACAGGCAACAAAAAAATTAAGGATCTTCCATACAAATAACTGAAATAGACGCAGTAATAACAATTACAACCATAAAAATAATGGATACAACAATAAAAAAAGACAAAATTTCAACACTAATAGCTACAGAAATGACAGAAACTACAACAATAATTATAGCAACAAGAATACCAACAGTAGATACAACACAAACAACAAATAAATAATAAAAATAACACCAACAAGCATACAAATCGAAGAAATTACAAATATACATTACAAATACATCAACAGGGAAACGGAGAAACCCTGGAGACTCAGAGCGAATCTCCAAAAAGGGAAAACTACAGATTCACATTAAATAAATCAATAAATCCCAAGACTTTCAACTTCATATGTTTATCTACCAAAAACCTGACGTACCAACTTACTTTCTAATATATACTGGTTCTGACGAATATAACGTATTTGAAAAAGATATTTTTAGATTGAATGGCATAATTAAAGATTATGCAGAAACCCTTAGATCGACTGATTTAGAAGCAATACTTGGATAACAATGCTTAAAACATAAATTTTACCTAGTAAACAGTGACTTTCCAATAAACGCAGAGGAATTTTAGGAATGGATTTCTTTTATAAATACAACTGTATAATAAATTACGATACACAAACTGTAAGTGCTTATATATATAAAGATAGTATTACAATTCTGATAGAATCCAATACAAAACATTTAACAAACGTCATCATACAACCAAGAAGTGAAAAAATTTAAAAAGTCAATAATGACATAGGTAAAGATAGTGTAGTATGCAATAAAGAAATAGAAAAAGGAGTTTCGTTGTAATCTCAAGAATGTCAAAAAACGGTAATCGCCACATTAAAATTCTTAATACATTAAAAACACCAATAATATTGTCAAAACTTAAACTAGCCACAATTACTATACATTACTATAACATTATTATTACTATAACATTTATAGAACCACTCACCTGGATGACGAACATTTCTTAGACTGATTTCAGAAATTACTAGAAACAATTAAATTTAAGGATTTTGATTTCTTCTGCTGAAACCTTACTAGCTTCATGCACTAGAGTGCCCCGGGATAGCTCTGGATTGCGAACTTTGTTTTTTAATTAACTCACCTTTTATTTCACATTTTCAAAAGTCTTTTTTTTTTTTTTTTGTATGAAAACGCTTACGAGTCTTTCGAGTTGCCCTTCTAGTCATCGTTTACATAAAAGTAAGTTTGTGAAATTTAAATCAGTTTTCTTTCGCTTAGAATGCGAAAGAACGCATGCGTTCGCTATTGTAAAATAATCCATAATACCGTTTCTGTGGCAAAATTTACTATTTACAATATTTTTATTTGTGAATAAGTCATGCTTATGAGCGATGTAATGGGCCTTAGTTTGGACAAATTTTTGACAGCAATGATATTGGTCAAGTTGTGATATTTTATGAGGCCCTTAAACGAACGGCTTTGTCCTACCTCTAGGTTCTAAGCGATCTGTTCGTTAAAAAATCCGTATATATTTTTTTTTACAACGAATTGTTTGCTTGGATAACAGAAATACTCAGGAACAAGGACAAAATGGTCTTGAGAGTAGTGAAGAACATCTTTAATAGTTTTTAACTAATGTTTCCGTTATACAATTAAAACTTTTTAAATCACGGGAATATTTTTTAATTTAACTTTAAACTTTAAAAATCATGCTGATTATCCTGACCGAATTATTAAAATCACCGATATTGACTATTGAAGGTGAAAGCACGTTTCGATGGCCATTTCGCTACCGCTTACTTAGCTCTTCAGGAAACTTCTCACTTACATTTTAAATAAACTAAAGATTTTTGTCCAAACAATAAGGTAAAGACAAAAATCAAAGTTTAAGCAAAAACAACAATAATCAAAATTGATTTTATTTTTCTTTATCCACTGTATACGGCTGACTTTTTTTCGGCTCTTTTACACAGTTAAAAGATGTTGAAAAATAAAATGAAAACAACAATAAAATATCATAAAACACTATGATAACTTATTTTTGTTTTTTACACGGGCACTTGCAATTTAATAATTAAAACTTTATAAATCACGGGAATATTTTTTAATTTAACTTTAAACTTTAAAAATCGTGCTGATTATCCTGACCGAATTATTAAAATCGCCGATATTGACTATTGAAGGTGAAAGCACGTTTCGATGCCCATTTCGCTACCGCTTACTTAGCTCTTCAGGAAACTTCTCACTTACATTTTAAATAAACTAAAGATTTTTGTCCAAACAATAAGGTAAAGACAAAAATTAAAGTTTAAGCAAAAACAACAATAATCAAAATTGATTTTATTTTTCTTTATCCACTGTATACGGCTGACTTTTTTTCGGCTCTTTTACACAGTTAAAAGATGTTGAAAAATAAAATGAAAACCACAATAAAATATCATAAAACACTATGATAACTTATTATTGTTTTTTACACGGGCACTTGCAATTTAATAATTAAAACTTTTTAAATCACGGGAATATTTTTTAGTTTAACTTTAAACTTTAAAAATCGTGCTGATTATCCTGACCGAATTATTAAAATCACCGATATTGACTATTGAAGGTGAAAGCACGTTTCGATGGCCATTTCGCTACCGCTTACTTAGCTCTTCAGGAAACTTCCCACTTACATTTTAAATAAACTAAAGATTTTTGTCCAAACAATAAGGTAAAGACAAAAATCAAAGTTTAAGCAAAAACAACAATAATCAAAATTGATTTTATTTTTCTTTATCCACTGTATACGGCTGACTTTTTTGGCTCTTTTACACAGTTAAAAGATGTTGAAAAATAAAATGAAAACAACAATAAAATATCATAAAACACTATGATAACTTATTTTTGTTTTTTACACGGGCACTTGTAATTCCGTTATACAGTTTGCATTTTCAACTCGAGGGGGATATTAGGGAATATAACAAATAAATTTTGAAATAATTTTGGCTTATATCCTGGTTATGCGTAATAACTCCACCCCAATATTAGTACTGTTACTTACGGCTTAGAGTAGAAATACAACCTTACACGGTTGCGGAGCGGAATTCCGCATCTCGAAAAAAAAAAAAAATATATATATATATATATATATATATATATATATATATATATATATATATATATATATATATATATATATATTTTATTGAAAAAAATTAAAAAATGTTATACAAAACGCTTATTTTCTTACTGGAATAAATATATTTTTTATCTATTTTTTAACGACGTTTTATGTTTCTTTTTTCTTCTTTCTTTCTAGTTGTTTAATAAAAATATTAACATAAATGATTTTTTGTTCAAAAAGCAATAAAACTGTGGCAACATACTGAAAAAAAATAATTGAAAGAAAACGCAATGAACTTAAAATACATAGATTTTAATTTTGTGCGAATTCGTTTTATATTGTCAAAACTTCATATAATAAAACAACCGCATTCGCTACCGTGAGGTTGTATTCATACTCTTAAAATATTTGTTGTAATAATAAACAAAATGCATAATATAAAGTCGAAAAAACTAACGTGGGATACATTAATCGATAGCTTGAAAATGATGAAGGTATATGCGTCAATGTAAATATGAAAACTATTAAAAACGATTTAAAAGTATGCAAAGAAAAAGTCAAATAACAACCACTTTTAAAATGCAATATAAAACAACAAGTATATAATAAAGTCCTGTACAGTCCTGAGATGTAAATACGCCTTGCTATTTAAATACGTTGTACACCCATATACATACATACAACAATAATTTTATATTTTCTTTTACTACAATGTTAATATCAGTATTAGAACAAATCTTACAGTCATTATTTAAATACTTTACAAACTTTACAAAACTAGTGTTGGGGAGCTTGACTTCATTGAAACGAAAATGAATGCATAAGGCTTTGTACTTATTTTAGCAAAGAATGTTTTACCAAGAGTTGTGAAATTGGATTTGCATGCGCATTGGATCTTTTAACAGGACAATGATCATACATCCCTTCTAGCGAAGGAATGGCTCATAAACAGAAGACTAAGTCAACTTATTCATCCACAACAGTCCCCAGATCTCAATCCAATTGAGAATATATGGGACTATTTAGACCGCAGGATATGTAATATGTAATAATGGGAAAAACTTCCAACTGAGTATACTAAAAGGCTGATAGAGTCAATGCCAAACAGAATAAAGTGTGTAAAAAAGGCCAAGGGTAGACAAACAGAATATTAATTGCCTAACTGCAACTAATTTTCTTTATTTCACTGTAGTAAAAATACAGGTGTATACTGACTTTTGAACAAAAATATAGTATTGTTGTTGAACTTAAATTATTAGAAATCGATTTCGAAATCGAAACGATCTAAGCCGAAAATGGTGCTGATATTATTACTATTTTCGTGTTTTAAACATATTTAATATAGTTTTCTATGCCTTTTCATTCAATTCCTACAATTACTTTGGAGTAACTTCTTTATTATTGATTAAAATACATCCCAAAATGACTCGTTTTCAAATCAATCCATTTCCATCACATACCTGTATGCATTGTCTTACATCGTTATTTGTTCACATCACGAAGTATTGTTTTCTTTGCTTCAACATTTTTATTAACTTCACTAGATCTATTTTTCTGCCTTTGTTCCTCTCTTCCTTTGTCCTCTTTTACATATGGTTTTTAAAAAATCCTCTCTGTCTGAAAATTGTTTTTAAATAATTTTGAGCAGGGGTCAAGTATATAACGTACATATTTATTGATATGTCTATAAGGATATCTTAAACTTTAAAGTTTAAGTACCAGTAATTAGCTCTTGATTATTTTTCTCTTCGCGCATGTAATGCAACTTCTATAAATATATTGCTATATTTTATATATGACTAAAAATCATAATTTATTAATCATACTTACATATTTCATTCATATTCTACTACCATAATAACACCTGCTATACATATATCATATTGTGCTTTGGTTGGATTTTTACATTTTAATACTAACATCATAAAAAGGTGTGCAATCCACCACAAAAATAAGTTCATCTGGATGTGGTATTACAGACAATTCCGTGGGACCCGCATCAGTCATGGTTGGAAATTTAGTGCAAGGAAACCGACTTGCTACTGCTCATGGACGTGATCTTGGACTATCTGAGGACAACGAAAGAAAGGTATGTATTCATATTATACAAGATATCTTGGTTAAGTCTTACATTTATTAATTTTACCGAGACTAATGTCATAATTGATGTTCAGTTATTTTTATAAGTAAGGCTCTACTGCTCAGTAGAGACAGTAAAAAAATTCTTTATGATTACATATATAAAGAAAAATTGGGTGAATGTAGGAGTTGTTTGGAAACTTTATTTCCTTTATTTTCATTGAATATTAATTATGCTACCTATTTTAATTTACAGTATGTCAACTATGTCCTTACACACAAAAAAAAATCTAGTTTATGACAAAATATGACATCGTCCCAATAGTCTGCCGGATGCGAGATATTTGTAATGGCGAAAGAAAGACGCTTCTCTGTATTTTTTAAAGAGAGTAATGGTTTTTACGTGCAACTTTTGAAGAGTATATGTTCTTAATTATAGCCTGTCGAACTGCTTCATGGCAAACAACTATTCCGCACTCTTCTTCATGCTCCTTTGCAAGTGCTCTTGTAGAAATTTGAGGGTTCTGTATAAGTTTTCTAATAATTAGGCGCTCTGCTCGTTTATTTATTTTAGGCTTAGGGCCTCCTTCACACTTTAACTGCAATATACCTTCGTTTTCAGTTCGATTAAGCACATTGTACTGGTCTTTCGTGCTACCGAAAATTTCTCCGACAGTTCCTGAGCAGTTGCACCCAATTGATAGTTGTAGTCAATCAGTTGAATCACGTCGTACGATAATTTTTTGCCTAGCGCTATTTGCTCACAATAATTTTACAGACTCTTATTTAATGAATATAATGTATGTATAGTTTTTAACGTATATATAGTTTATATCGACGCACTTATATATATATTAGTTTGATTGAGCTAAAGGCCGATGTTGCTAAAGCTCTTTGCTTTATAATATCTTTTAATTTTATATAATTGTTAGATATTAAAAAAAAAATAAAAAAAAAATTACAGAAATAAAACAACATACTTTAATTGAAGTTGACCGTTAAGTAAGTGCAAATAAGAAAGGAAATGTGTTTTGTGTAAAAAGTTTCTTGACATAAGAAAAATGGAGTAGTGTTTCATTTTGTTTTAAAGTTTTGTTATGTTTTAGTAAAAATTGCGATTTTTTTTTATATTTTTACTAATATTATAAATAATTATAATAAATAAAAAACTTTATATTTCATAAAACAAAAAGCGCTTTTTTCATACGAAATATGAAAAAAATTAAAACTTTTTGATTATAGACATTATTGCCATACTGCATATATTAAATACAAGATCCTACTTTTTAACCACTTTCAGCATAACTTTCGTTACTTACAACAGTAATAAATAGCAAATTGTAAGATTAAATTACGTTTAAAATAGAGTTTTAAATTTTTGAGGAATTGCTTTCAAAACTAGGATTACGAGTATAAATTTTTTTAAATGTATTGCAATTTACCTGAAACACATTATGTTCACCAGCCTTACAACTACGCTGCATGAATTTGTAAAAATTATATACGTATTAAAGAATTTTATTATTACCATTAATATTTTAACCCTTTCACACATTAGGGAAGGCATTTAAACCAAACTTGATTTGTTTATGCCAAAAATTATAACATATTAACTCTGTATTATGAAACATCTAAATATTGTCAAAGCAGACGATTCTTAAGCTCTTCCGTAATAGTTTTCGGCCTTCGCACTAAGGATCTTTCGCCATCCTCTCTAACTATATGTCTGATTGTACTAAGTTCTGAGCCTTACATCAGCCAGTGCACAGTGGCCTAGGCAAGTTAATACAAAATTTGACATGAACATAGCAGAGGAGCATCTAAGCCTAAGTTTTGAAAGTAGGTGCCATCCGATTTCCAAAGATGGCGTTGTCTCAAGTTGGGTACCTCACACTGATTTCGTAAAATTATACATTGTCATAAAAGCCTAGTCAATTCCTACCTGTTTTTTTTTTTCAAAAATTTGGTAACGTTTTCAACAAAGTTGTTTGGATTTTCTAGCATTGTTGTTAAGAAAAATTTTAAATATTTCGAAACAAATTTTAAATTATATTTTTTTCCAAGTTTAAGGGCACTGCTACACGTTCAATATATACTGAACGCGATCCAATATCGCGATATTTATTTAGCGTAAAGCATGCAGTATTAATGAATCGAGATCCATATCGCAGAATGGCCTAAAATATGGAATCCAGATCGCGGATGGCTTGATTGCTTCTCTTACCGCCGTGTCTTTTTCCAATAAAAATAGAGTAACTAATTCCAAAATGATTTTAAAATTATCATAAGACATGCGGACATAATTTTTAAAGTCGTCTATTTCTTTATTACGAAAAGTTGTGTCCATTTTTTGCTCCAAGATTTTCTTTCCACTTTTCTCTTCAATAACAGGATTTTTTTCTTTTTTTGGTTTTCTCGCGACATTTTTTTAGTAACCGATCTGTGCTGCACAAAAATAACGTAAATATTGACGCGATAAATATTGAATATGTAGCATACGCTCGTGATCCTTCAATTTATTAAAATGGATCACGATCCAAATACCACAATATATCGTTCAATAAATATTGTGGTATTTGGCAGTGCCCTAAAGTTATACAATTTTCAATTTGAAAATCCAATATTTATGCATTTTTGTAGATTTTAGCCCAAAACAGCATTGGAAATAATTAGTTATCATAGGTTTTAATAATCAAAGTGGGTTTCTTAGGAGTTAAAATTTTTCCAGGGTGCTATGGTTTTTTTTTTAAGATAAACGCACTTGTGAACCTTTCAGATAGCGAAAACTACAACAAAAAAATAATTTATAAGTAACATTTTAAACAGTGAGCAAGACTATAATGTTAATTTCTTTATTAGGAATATAAACAGTTTCAAGTTTAAAAATAAACAAAAAATTTGCGAAATTCATTAAGAGCTGGTTTTTAGGATAGAGATGAAAGATCTAGTCATCCTTAGTCTTTGTTTTTAGTTTTTAGGATAGTAATTAACTAATTTTACTTGCAGGTTTAAGCGCCCAACGTAGGTGGCTTAAACTTACATGAAATCTGTGTCCACAAGCAATAACAGCTAAAGTAGAGTTTGAAACAAGTTGAGTTCTTGCTATAATGAAACTTCTAACACTCAAATCTGTAATGCCAGTCAAATTTCATCTTTAGCTTAAAAACTGAGTATTCTTACCTTAAAATCTAAACAGCTAAAGTCGACATATTCCCTGATTTAACGCAACAATGTTAAATTTTAAAATGCTGCAGAAAACTTCAAGAAAAAAAAAACGAGTTAATCTGTTATTGCTTGTGGCCACAGAAATAAAGACACACACATATGTTTATGACAGAGGTAGCTGTCAGAGCAAAAATAAATTAAAATACGTATAGAAAACGTAAAAAATGGATTATTCTAGTGAAGATGAAGAGATAATTGGTTTAGAAATATACGAAAACTTTAATAAAACAATTATAAGAACAATAAGAACACGACCAAATCACTTTTATTTGCATAATGAAACTATATTTAGGCAAAGGTTTCGCTTTTTCTGTCTGTTGTTTTTTTATATTCAATTACACGTTTTCTTTCATTTATTAAATTTGTTAAGTACGTATCCCACTTGAATTATTGTAAAATTAGAAGATCTTTTGATTTCTCTTGCAAACTTTTAAATAACACTGTCCAACAAATTAAGACTTTTTGAATGGAACAGAATAGCAACCCCATAATTCCGAAAGGGTATGTTGAATAGATCATTTTTGTAGAACAAACTTATGGTCCAGCAAGTCTGAGTTTTTTTTACAGTGGGTTATAGTTTTCATTTTTTGGTCGAAGGGAGCATTATACTGTATGAAAAAAATGCTGTAAGTTAATGTCTGAGAGAATTCCTATGATCTGAGTTATATTTTGGAATTGTATGAGGATTATTTTTGTGGAAGATCTTAACCCTCTAACTGGTCCCTTTATGGGTCAATTTGACCCTTTTTCGAGAAAATTAAAAAATATCCTTTAAAAAAGGACATTTAAGAATAAGAATATTGTACGAAAATGTTTGCCGGAAAATTTCAGTGGGGGTCACCTAAGACACCATTGTTGTAAAAAAAGCTCTTGACGCTTAATTAGTTAAATAATACACCAACATATACAAAACAGGTAAAAACAGCGTCAAGTTCGGCCGGGCCAAACACTGAGTTCTCTCGTCTAGTCAGCTGTGACTTACAAATCGGGTGTGATATTAATTAAAATTATTAATAAAAAATAAAAAAATCAAGCATAATTGAGCTACTCGGCAGTACGTATCGGGTGTAACTTTTACTAAAATTAATATAAAAAAAGAAAAATTGAAGCTTCAATAAGCATGGCGGATTCTGTTGGACATTTTATGCACCATATTCCCTATCATTGAAGAACCATATTTTCTTTTCTTTGGAATACGATTTTTATCTGAAGCTTGGATACCAAAAACTGTATGCACTACTTGCGAAAGTGGTCTTTTGACCTGGTACAAAGGCGGTACTAAGGCGCTGCCAAAGGCACTACGCGATAATGACATACGAAGCAACAACATTTTACCAGAAGTGCGCTGTGAAGGTGTTCCGGTGCCTCAACCACCTACACATATATTTTCGGCCAATATGACATATGCCAATACAGAAATAACAGCGGCGACAGATATAAGTCACTTGCCTCTTGACATATGTCCTAATTTGATAGACCAAGCTTATTTTGAAGATCTTGTAAGAGATTTAGGACTAACAAAAGAGAAAGCTGAAATATTATGTTCCAGATTGAAAAACAGGAATTTGATAAAAGCTGATGTAAAAGTTACATTTCCAAGAAAAAGAAGAAGAACTCGGATACTGTTGCAGTATTGAAGAGGTTCTAAAATATCTAAAGCTTCCACTGGACTCTTCCTCTTGGCGGCTATTTATAGATAGTTCAAAACACAGCTTAAAAGCGGTTTTACTGAACAATAGAAATCAGCATCCATCAATACCGGTTGAGTATTCCACAAAAAAGGAGGAAACATACGCAGATATTTCAAATCTCTTAAAAAAAATTGAATACTATAAATATAAATTGCAAGTATGCGCAGACTTCAAAATGATTGCAATATTGACTAGAATGCAAAAGGATACACAAAATATATGTGCTTTCTTTGGGATTCACGTGCTACCAGCAGCCATTATCATATTAAATATTTCGAGGAACGTAAAGAAAATATTATTGGTGACTTAAATGTAATCCATGAATCCCTTGTCCCAAAAGATAAGGTCATACTTCCACCGCTGCATATTAAGTTGGGCGTGGTGAAAAATTTTATTAAAAGCTTAAATACACAAGGAAATGCTTTCAAACGCATTCAAACACTTTTCCCCAGATTATCTGCAGCAAAATTAAAAGCAGGTAAAATACGGTTTTAAGAAATTTATTTCATTTAATGTAAATTACCTTTTCTAGGAATGCTCGTTGGACCCGATATAAGAAAATTATTACAAGATAAGGAATTTTGTGGTCATCTGTCTGATATGCAAAAGACAGCATTTGACTTTATGCAGTTAGTTATATCAGAATTCCTTGGAAACACAAAAGCACAAAACTATGCAGAAAATATTGAATGCATGCTGATCGGTTTTAACAATATTGGCGTTAAGATGTCACCAAAGCTGCATTTTCTGCACTCTCATCTCAATTTTTTTAAAGAAAACCTTGGAGCGGTTTCAGATGAACACGGTGAAATGTTTCGTCAGGATATAAAGGTATTGGAAGAAAGATTCATAGGGAAATCCTAAACTGTAATGCTTGCTGAATACGTATGGGGCTTGCACAGAAACCTTGACGCATCGGAACATTCACGTCAAGCTAAATACAGGAAAACATATTAAGTTTAATCTTTAATCCATTGTCATACTACTGCTATTTCCGAATTCCCTTTTACTCGAAAATTTGAAGAAAAAAAGTAAATATTTACATACTAAATAAACCACTATTAAAACAATTTTGCCAATTAATCGTAAAAAGCTTTTTTACAACAATGGTGTCTTTGGTGACCCCCACTGAAATTTGCCGGCAAACATTTTCGTACAATATTTTAATTCTTTAATGTTCTTTTTTAAAGGATATTTTTTGATTTTATCGAAAAAAGGGTCAAAAAAAAGGGACCAGTTAGAGGGTTAAGATCTTCCACAAAAATAATCCTCATACTATTCCACAATATAACTCAGACATTAACTTACAGCATTTTTTTCATGCAGTATAAGCTCGCTTCGACCAAAAAATTAAAACTTTGACCCACTGTAAAAAAAACTCAGACGTGCTGGGCCATAAGTTTGCTCTACAAAAATGATCTACTCAACAAACCCTTTCAGAATTATAGGGTCGCAATTCTGTTCCAAAAATGCTGTTGGACAGTGTAATCAATCAATTTTTTCTTCTTCATTGTGACATTAAAAAAAAATGTTGCCATTTTGTTGTGTTTTTGTATGGCAGCACTACAGGTTTAAACCACCACTTAAAAACACCAACGGCAATTAATATTAGTTTAGATTAAGTATAAGATTAGCTAATAAAAAAAGAAACTTGAGTTTAAACTCGAACCTAAAAACCCGCTCTAAATGTACTTTATATGAACTACGCCAAGTACCTAAGAATATGTAGTTTAAAGATCGTGTTATTTTTATTGGATTTTATGGCTTTTGTACTACATATCCTTACAGACTTTTAGGTATATCCCATGAATTGGCAAAATATTTTTATCTTTATATTTGCAAAGATTTACAGTAGAAAACCGAATTGCTAGGTTGTAAACTGTCTTAAGCTTGTCGTGCGAAATTCATAAATAAGTGGTGAATATGTTAAATGAGTATATCTAAGCGATTGATAAATCAATAACTCAACTTTGGTGCGAAGTTTGTTCATGACTTTTTATAAAATTTCAGAAGCTGTACATACATGACATAATTTTTCGATATGCATATCCCAAAGTATATTGTAACTTAATAGCATTCCTAAATATTAAACAATTTTGATTCTGTAAAGACCGAATTGCCAATATTAGCAGCCATTTTAGAATTTTCATTTTGGACATACTGAAAACTGTTTTTTAAATAGTCTTGGAAAAAGAGTACCATTGCGTCACCAACACTAATATATTTCATTTACTTTAGCAGAATATCATGCTGAACTAAATCAAAAGCTTTTAAGAAGTCGATGAAAACAACAGCCACGCCCGTAAACCCAGGATCAAATACAGCGCAGATATATTTTATAACATATACTAAGTCTTTTTATGTTCCTAAGCCTTTTGTGTAAAGCCGTATTGACCATCATACAAAATACTTTTTTAATGAAGATAGCCTGACAGTTGTTCAGATATTATTTTTTCAAAAATTTCATAAATGTTGGATAATAATGACAAATTTATTAAATTAAGTTAACAATATCTGCTTGACAAACTCGGTTCAAGTTCCAGGAATGTTGCTCAGGTATTAAGGCTCTAAAAAATTAACATCATCATTTGGATGACTTGGCATACTGCTTTTTAATTCATGACTACAATCAAAATAATATTCATTTAAAGCTTTTGCTTTTGCAATGCCCTCAAATAATCTTCCCATTTATTTCATTTTGCAGTTTACCACCTCGACCAAGCTCTTTATTCAAAAAATGCCAGGTTTTCCTAACATCACTGCCAATAAATCTCTGATTCTGAGTATAATAATTATCCCTAAGTCAGTAAATGTTTAGTTTTCGTCTGCGACGGACGTGTATACTCTCATTAACTAAAAGCCGGTTTTTGCATTCAAGCAAAAATAAAACAATTTTTCTAAAAACAAAAATTTTGTAACAAAGCAAAATAAAACGTACGTATGTAAGTGATGAACAAAAATCAACAACACTGCATCAAATGTAGAAAGTAGTAACGATTTTTCACCGTTACAAACCATCAGTGATGAAGATGATATTGAAGAAGATAAAATAGCTAGTGTAATCAAAACTCACATTCCTCCACTAACTATTCTTAAATGTAAAATCGAAGAAATACTTCTTCTTAAAATAAATGATTATTCGGTTAGAAAAATTTCTATCTGACATAAACTTTTTTGTAACTCAAAAGAAGATTTTGATTTAATATGCCACACAATCAATAAAAAAATATGAATTTCTCTCTAAGCCTTATAAAGCTTTATTATTTGGATTGGAAACTCAAGACCCAACAATTATCAAAAACAAATTAATCGCTAAGGGACTAAAATGCCTAGATGTAAAAATTGTCAATAAAAAATACAATATGGAATGTTTGTGATATACGTAGCATATTTTCAACGTAAGAGTGTTAATTAAAATAAAAATTTTTTTGACTCTTTTCTTATTAACAAATTAACTAATTTTTTGGCTAATAGAGTCCTTTATTAATTTAAAAAAATTGAAAATATTTTTAAATTTATTTTTCAATATTTAATTCCTGAAGATGGTACGCAGAGGAGTACCGGAATATTGAAAAATAAATTTTAAAATATTTTCAATTTTTTTAAATAAATAAAGGACTCTATTAGCTTAAAAATTAGTTAATTTAAGAGTGTTAATACTAAAAGCTTAAGACAAAACTGTTTAGTCATAGATTACGTCAAGGTCAAATGGGACTTCCAAAGTCAAACAGATCTCGAGTCACACAGTGCCATAACTGCCAAATGTATGGGCACGGCTCAAGGTACTGCAAGGTAAATCTTTTTGCGCTGAATGTGCCGGTAACCACAACACCGATGATTGCTACGAAAATGTATAATAATTCGCAAAGTGCAATGGACCACATATATCTACCGATAACAAATGCCCCAGCAAAGCACAATACAATACAGATGTCTCATAATCCATATATTGCAAACAACAAAAATTTCCCAAATACACTGCAGCAAAAAGTTACACATCCCTCAGGAATATGGGAATTACCAAGAAAGCAACACAACAATAGCAATGGTAACCACAACATAAATTTTGCAACTACTTCATCTAACTCTGATAAATTGCTTAAAATTCAAGAACTTCAAGCGATTACAATTGAATTAATTACAAATCTCAGAAATTTCAAAAATAAGTTTGACCAATTTGAGGTCATAACAAACCTCGCTAGTAAATTTTTGTCATAATGGCAATGGATATGAAAATAATAACCTGGAACGCACAAAGCATTAACAATAAAAGAAACGAATTATTAACTTATAACATAGATATTTTTTTAGTTTCCGAATACTATATTTATAGAAACGACAGGAAATCAAAAAAAGGAGGAGGCGTTGCTATAGTTATTCGTAAAACTATTTCTCATTCGACAATACATTTTATTTTTACATATCTTATTGAAAATGTCGGTATAAAAGTCAAACAAATTTCGGCAATGTTAACATATATTCGTGTTAATTTCCTGGAGGTCGTATTGGTGAAGATGGCACCAGGAAGAAACTTTTTGCATCCGATATTTATAAGCTAAGTAGAGCCGACAGATATATTATGGGTGGTGACTTTAACACCCGACATATTATCTGAAAAACAGATAATCCAAGTGAAAGCACTTATATCGCCTATCAGATAAATCGTAAAAGTTCAACTCTTGACCTTTTTATATTTCTTCCGCAGAATTTATCAATGGTTTAAGTTTCGATCATCTACAGTATATATGAGAACACGGTTTTCAAATATTTTAATTACAAGAAGGGCAATTGGCCACTTTTCTCCCATTACGTACAAAACCACATTGCTCTTCCTGCTAATAACGAAAACTTAAGTAATGGGGCTATCGACTCAGCGCTTCATCACTTTATTTGTATCCTAAAAGATGCAATTTCATGTAGTGTGCCACAAAAAGTTAAAAGAAATTCAAGTAAGCAATTGCTTCGAAATTTTAAACAGTTAATTAAAATGCGCAACCACTATCGTAGAAACTAGCTACGTTATAAGAATATGGCTGATTTTTATGAATTTAAGTTATTGAATTCTGCAATGAAATGGAAAATTTAAAACTTTAAAAATTCCTCATGGAATAAATTGTTGTCTACATTAGACAAAGGCTCTTCTCCTTTTTTGGAACCTAATAAAAAATTTTAAGGAGGCAGTCCAAGGATATTCCAATTTTGCATTATAATAATTCACATTTCTTGTACGTTCTGTGGTGATAAACATTAATTTTTCTCAAACCCAAGTGACCTTGCCACAGAAACGCAAGTGAGGGACTACTTAAATGAATTAAATTCTAGTTTAATAACAGGAGACCATATATCCATTACGTATGCTAACGTTTCTGATGTCATTAAAACTCTTAAACCACGAAAGTCGCCAGGTGCAGATGGCATTAATAACAGGTTATTTCCCAAATGAATTTAGAAAAGCAAAAGTCATTGTAATAAAAAAACCTAATAAACCTTAAAATTCTCCATAATCATACCGACCTATAAGTTTGTTGTCGTCTATCAGTAAAATTCTAGAAAAGATTATTAAAAGCAAAATTTTAGTTTTTATGGACGAGAACAATATATTACCTTTCCAACAATTCGGAAGAAAGCACAGTACTCAATACCCATTAGTTCGTATAAAAAAAATGTTAAATCAAACTTCATTCAACAAAAGTCCACTGGAATAGTATTGCTGGACATAAAAGCGGCATTTGACTCTGTCTGGCATGACGGTCCAATTTGTAAATTACATCATTTTTATTTCCCTTTAGGTATTGTAAAAAGCATTCAAAGCTACTTAACCAACAGATCTTTTAGAGTTCATATTGGTTTGAAACAATCTAACCCTTTTCTTTTAAGTGCTGGCTGCCCCCAGGGATCATGTTTATCTCCAATTTTGTACAATATATATACATCAGACATTCCAATTGTAGATCACTTTGTAATGTCCATATTTGCAGATTACACAGCATTATTGTGTTTTGGTACCTTATCCTCAGAAATAATTTTAAACTGACTTTTAAATCATTATTAAAATATTTTTATAAATGAATAATATCACTAAACTGGGATAAAAGTCAAGCGATCTACTTTACGAGGAATAGAAAATAATGTTTTATACCTTAAAATAGTATATCTGTTAATATTTTCGTAATCAAATGGGAGAAAAAGGTAAAATGTTTAGGAGTAGTCCTAGATTCGAAATTAACATACAAGGAACACACATCTTACATTGTAAATAAATGCAATATACTTATTAGAACACTACATTCCTTAATAAATAGAAGATCGGCGTTAAATGTTAAAACCAAGATGTTAATATATAAACAAATATTTGCTGCTGTTATTTTTTATGTGGTTTCTGTTTAGGCAGAAAGTGCAAATTGACATTTAAAAAGACTACAAACTCTTCAAAATAAAATATTTAAGCTAATATACAATCTTCCTGGGTATTATTCCACGACCAGGCTCCATTAAATCGCGGTTGTTTATTTCGTTTTAGTCAATATAAAAAGATTATTTGAAAATTTTAATGTTAAATGTTCAAATTCAGAATACAGACACATTGTTCGGCAAGTCCCTCCTTAAAAATAGTAAGTAATTTTAGTTAAGTTTTATCATTTAAAAAAAAATCACAAAGGATTTTCTTAGTCATTTTTGCCTCCACTTTTTATATTACACTAAATTAAAAATAAATTAAATTACTAAACAAAATTCTTTATTGAAGCTTAAAAAGGAAATATCCTTAAACACTTTCGAAATGTATATATTGTAATTATAAACAAATTTGTAAATATTATGAAGACAATAAAAATTTAATTAAATTATCCCTAAGTTTTTTATTAAAAATTTTTATAGAATCAGCATTCTTTTTAATTGTTCTTTTATTATGGAGTTGTGCCTATTATTTCTTCTTGCTTTCAATAGTTTATTTTTATAACATATTATACTGTATAAACTTTCGTTAATCCAAGAAGCCACTTTAAGCCGTATATTACAAGATCTCGATAAAATTTTCGTACTTTGCACAGCAGCTGAAGATCAAATTTGAATAAATCTCTCATAGTCATCAGTCGAAGGAATATTATTTTGTATTGCACCTAATATGTTATCTAAAATCAACCCAAATCTTTCAGTATTAATTACATCCTCACTCTAAGACATATTTTCCTTCAACCTTACTTTAAATTAATGTAACAACTAAGAAAATTGTGATCAGATAGCGTGTTCTCAATACAATGCACACAAATTTTATTTAGAAAAATTGTAACATGTTCATGACAAGAACACGTGTTAGAATTATTAAAAAGATCTATCATTAGCTGTTGTCTGCTTTGTGAAAAAAGTCAACAATTAAATCACTAACTAGTAAATTCTGATCAGATTCCAGCTCTTCGAAAAGTCTTTCCAATGCATTTAAAAAATGTGCAAATTTACACTGCTGAGACCGACATACAGACGTTACAACCAGATTTGAATTATCAATTTTTATTTCGGGTAACTCTATACTCGTAGGAATGACATCTAATTAATTTGCACTTTTGTTAAGAATAAGTCGATACTTTAATTTTTTTTATATAATATATGGGAATTGCAAAAGTGTTTTTTTTTTCTACTCCCCGCTCACTTTCGGTCATCTAGAGGATTAAAATTATGATAAGCGTCAAAATTTTGTTTCTAAATTGTAAGCCAGCCAGGCCCCGCGCACATTAGTGGTAAAAATCGTATTAAAAAGCTGTTAAAAATATGTTTGGCTTTATTTATTAATAACTCTTAAAATACAAGGTTTTCGCGATTCAGTTACATAAACTTCTTTTTTCGTTACAAAATTACAAATATTTTATTCATACAAACTTTTAGCCTACAAAAGACCGTTAGTAGTTTTTTTAGCGGCCCAATTTAAATTTATCTTAAAACGGAATTTCGAGTGGCTCCCCTTCAAATTATAAGGCTTATAAATGCGTATACTTTTCATCATGCGATAAAAAATTTTGTGTACAATTATTATGTGAATAGATTTTTTTTAATATTTTCTTTATTTCATGACTAAATGACCAAAACCTGACTCAGGTCTACACTACTTTTCTCTAAATTTTTCATAATTAATTACAATAAAATATGCAAAACGATTATTTTCACTTTGTAATCCTTCCTTTTAAATAGGGCAATATGGGTACCAAATTTTTTCTTTTGCCAAGTACATCATCATTGTATGTATATAATTAAGATTTCTTATGACACACATATTGGATATATATTGGTATGGAAACAGATTCTCAAATTGACAAAATATGAAAAAATATACCCTTTTTCAAAATGGTCCAGCTCACGAGAGGTTAAACCTAGAGGCGAAATATTTTAGATGTCACCGTAAAAAGTACCAATGTTCGGTTTAAAGGGGGGTACACCTTGCAGAGGAGCAAATTCCTTTTTCAAAAGTGGTGCTTTAATTAAAACTTCTATAATTTCTTAAAATACAAAATGTTAATATATTTGACTATTGGAGTTTAATAAAGACACTAGTGGAAGTCTTCTCCAATAATTTTTTTTTCGCCCTCTAACATTTACGAGAAAAGGACCAAAATCCTTTTTCAAATTTCAAAAGTGGTGTTTTTGGAAAAACCTCTATAATTTCTTAAAAAACATAATTTTTATATATTTGACTATTAGAGTTTAATAAAGACTCTAGTAGAAGTCTTCTCCAATAATTTTTGTTTTGCCCACTCTATTTTATTTACGAGAAAAGGACCAAAGTCCTTTTTCAAATTTCAAAAGTGGTGTTTTTGAAAAAATCCTCTAAAATTTTTTAAAACATAAAATGTTAATATATTTGACTATAAGAGTTTAAAAAAGACACAGTAGAAGTCTTCTGCAGTATTTTTTTTCGCCCACTCTTTTCCATTTACGGGAAAAGGACCAAAGTTTTTTTTTCAAATTTCAAAATTGGTGTTTTCGGAAAAACCTCTATAATTTCTTAAAAAACAAAATGTTAATATGTTTGACTATTGGAGTTTAGTAAAGACACTAACAGAAGTCTTCTCCAAAATTTGTTTTCGCCCACTCTCTTTTATTTACGCGAAAAGGTCCAAAGTCCTTGTTCAAACTTCAAAAGGGGTGTTTTCGGAAAAACCTCTACAATTTCTTAAAAATAAACTTTAATGTATTTGACTATTAGAGTTTAATAAAGACACTACTAAAAGTCTTCCTTAATAATTATTTTTCGCCCACTCTCTTCCATTTACGAGAAAAGGACCAAAGTTCTTTTTCAAATTTCAAAATTGTTGTTTTTGGAAAAACCTCTATAATTTCTTAAAAAACAAAAAGTTAATATATTTGACTATTGGAGTTTAATAAACACACTAGTAAAAGTCTTCTCCAATAAGTTGTTTTTCGCACACTCTGTTTCATTTACGAGAAAGTACCAAAGTCCTTTTTCAAATTTCAAAAGTGGTGTTTTTGGAAAAACCTCTATAATTTCTTAAAAAACAAAATGTTAATATATTTGACTATTGGAGTTTAAAAAAGACACTTGTAGAAGTCTTCTTCAATAACTTTTTTTCGCCCACTCTCTTTCACTTACGATAAAAGGACCAAAGTCCTTTTTCAAATTTCAAAATAGGTGTTTTTAGAAAAACCTCTATAATTTCTTAAAAAACAAAACGTTAATATATTTGACTAATGGAGTTTAATAAAGACACTAGTAGAAGTCTTCTCCAATAATTTTTTTTCGCCCGCTCTCTTTCATTTACAAGAAAAGGACCAAAGTCCTTTTTTCAAATTTCAAAATTGGAGCTTTTGGAAAAACCTCTATAGATTAAAAAAAAATAAAATGTTAATATATTTGACTATTGGTGTTTAATAAAGTGTTCTCCAAAATTTTTTTCGCCCACTCCCTTTTATTTACGAGAAAAGGACCAAAGTCCTATTTCAAATTTCAAAAGTGGTGTTTTCGTAAAAACCTCTATAATTTCTTAAAAATAAACTTTTATATATTTGACTGTTGGAGTTTAATAAAGACAGTACTAGAAGTCTTCTCCAATAATTTTTTTTCGCCCGCTCTCTTTCATTTACAAGAAAAGGACCAAAGTCCTCTTTTCAAATTTCAAAAGTTGTGTTTTTGGAAAAACCTCTTCAAATTTTTAAAAAACAAAATGTTAATTTATTTGACTGTTGGAGTTTAATAAAGACACTAGTAGAAGTCTTCTCCAATAATTTTTTTCGCCCACTCTCATTTACGAGAGAAGGACCAAAGTCCTTTTTCAAATTTCAAAATTGGAGCTTTTGGAAAAACCTCTATAGATTTAAAAAAAAATAAAATGTTAACATATTTGACTATTGGTGTTTAATAAAGTGTTCTCCAAAATTTTTTTTTCGCCCACTCCCCTTTATTTACAAGAAAAGGACCAAAGTCCTTTTTCAAATTTCAAAAGTGGTGTTTTCGTAAAAACCTCTATAATTTCTTAAAAATAAACTTTTATATATTTGACTGTTGGAGTTTAATGAAGACAGTACTAGAAGTCTTCTCCAAAAATTTTTTTTTCGCCCGCTCTTTTTCATTTACTAGAAAAGGACCAAAGTCCCCTTTTCAAATTTCAAAAGTTGTGTTTTTGGAAAAACCTCTTCAAATTCTTAAAAAACAAAATGTTAATTTATTTGACTGTTGGAGTTTAATAAAGACACTAGTAGAAGTCTTCTCCAATAATTTTTTTCGCCCACTCTCATTTACGAGAGAAGGACCAAAGTCCTTTTTCAAATTTCAAAATTGGAGCTTTTGGAAAAACCTCTATAGATTTAAAAAAAAATAAAATGTTAACATATTTGACTATTGGTGTTTAATAAAGTGTTCTCCAAAATTTTTTTTTCGCCCACTCCCCTTTATTTACAAGAAAAGGACCAAAGTCCTTTTTCAAATTTCAAAAGTGGTGTTTTCGTAAAAACCTCTATAATTTCTTAAAAATAAACTTTTATATATTTGACTGTTGGAGTTTAATGAAGACAGTACTAGAAGTCTTCTCCAAAAATTTTTTTTTCGCCCGCTCTTTTTCATTTACTAGAAAAGGACCAAAGTCCCCTTTTCAAATTTCAAAATTGGTGTTTTTGGAAAAACCTCTATAATTTTTTAAAAAAACAAAATGTAAATATATTTGGCTAATGGAGTTTAATAAAGGCACTACTAGAAGTGTTCTATCCACTTTAAATTATATTTTAATATATATATTTTAAACTGTTATATTAAATTTTTAAGATTAACATTGGTTATGTTAACTGATTAACAAAGCTCTGTTATCGTAATAGAATATGGCTAGGGTTATAAATTTTAAAATTTAACTTCACACACGACTATTTTCTAAATAAATTCTTATATCAGTATTAATAAAGAAGATGAATTATATTTGAAAAATTGGCTTATCTTTAAACTAAAGTTTTAATGAATTGGAAAAATAGCTTGTAGGATCTTAAGTTTTTTTTTTTTCAAATGAGATTAGACATTAAAAATAGGTAGGCAAAAAGTTATTTTGTTATAACTTCCTGAAAAATTGTAAAAACTTTTTGAAACTTTACATTTGGGTACTTTGAGAAGATTATATAAGTATCACTAACTTGAATTTTGCTCGATTTAAGCACTTATTCAATAATGCCACAGAATTATTAAAGAGAAAGGAAATCGTAAATATTGCCAAAACTACTGGTGAAGAAACAAGAAAGTTCAAAAGCATATAATTTCCAAGGAATTTTTTTTTATGTTTATATGCGCGTTACTAATATTTTTTAATCGGTTCACAATTGAAAATGTAGTAAGATCTGAAATAATTTTAACACTTGAGGTAACTAACTTTAACGCCTTGTAAATCTACCCTGTACTGAAACATGGTGCGCTCAAATGCAGTGCATTAAAAGATTTGGCTTTCCTCTTTAAATCGCAATTTGTTTCATTCAAATCACGTAACAAGTTAGAAGTTCCAGACCTTTATTCCATTTTTTGTATTTTACTCCACTATGCGTACGCTATTTAATTTGATATTTTGCTGGAAAACCTAAACCTTTTTTATTAATATTAAAGTTAAAGCGTGTGCGAAACATATGTCATATTTTCACTAATTTTCAAATTTAAATAATATTCTTTAAAAAAGCTTAATATGCCCTTCTTCTTTTTTACTTTTAGCATCAACTGATTACTAGCGTTTTACGTTGGAGAGCTACTACCTCGCCAGACCATGTAATATTTACTCTTTTAAATTCAAAAGGTAACTATCAATTTTAAAATTCATGAGAATATCATGAAATATTTATATTTAAAGGAATCAAGAACGATTAAAGTAAATAAATATGGAAAATATTCCGAGTAATAAATTTTCATATTAACAAAATATAATTGTAATATAATTTTTTTTTTACCTTTATACCTAAATTTCCTTGTCTAACTTAATACGCACAAGGCCTGCTTTGAAAAATAAGAACATTTTTTTTTTAATATATCGCCACACCGTTGGGGGCATCCTCAGGAAATAGAAAATAAAAAAGTAATACGATATAAGTTTTTTTTAACACAACAATATATTGAAAAAAATTGTCAGACAAATTAAAAAAAATTTAAAATCCAAAAAGACAATAAAAACCAAATATTTAAACACATACATTCTCATAAATTTAGTCCTTACTACCGTTTGGAAGATTGTTTTATCAAAAATCACCTGAGTCTTCCTCGAGTACTTTTGACGATTAAAAACTGATTAATCAATTGTGCTGCATCTGATGCGCCGTACGTTTGAAAATGCAAATGTCGGGTGTTCTAAACTGCATCACAGATACTTATGATGCGCAAACAACTGTCAAACAGGCATCACAAAAATGGCTGATGCGATAGATGAGTAAGTTTCTTTTTTTAAATTAATTATTTTTATTTGATTAAGCTTATTTATGCATTTCTAAAAATGAATTAGACGTAAAATTTTCTAAGCTTTTAATGAGATGCCATTAGTGAGCAAATAATTAGTTTATTCATTTTTAATGTTTAAGCTTAAAAATTAAAATGAAATCATAATATCATTTTGTCTGTGCATTAAGTAAGTGTCAGCATTAGCTGCTTTGCATAGGCAACGCACACTTATCACACTTGCGTATCAGATGCAGTGATGTATTTCATATATTTAGAGATTTTTAAGCAATATATACAATGTATGTTTTGTTTTTGTATTTTCAATAAATTACTTTTAATTACTTTTTAAGCACAAATCATTTTCGAGAAAGAAAAAATAAAATAGTTACTTAATGATTACTGTGTTTTTGTAATAAAATTTCTGAGGTTTTTATGGCTCTTTTGCCTTATTGATTCAATGGAGTTCTCATTTAATAATTGGGCTTTTGGTTTTCTTTACAAAATTTGGTTAGAATCCACTGATGAGCGATATGAGCAGTAGTGAAATGGCCATGCTTTCCATGATGTATGCTTTTATCGCAGTAATACATTTCATTTTTCAGTTTAAAATAATAAATATTTCATGAGAATATCATGAAATATTTATATTTGAAGGAATTAAACACAAAGTAAATTAGTTTAAAACGATTCCAAATAATAAATTTTCTGGTTAGCCACTATTGAAAAGAAATTAAATTTATAAAAAAATAAATTTAATTTCTTTTTCTCTGTAATTTTTTACCAAACATATTTATATTATTATTTATTATATAATTCAATAATAATTTAATTTATGTAATTTTATTGCAAATAAACTGAAGTAAAATGTGAAGAAAAATATTTCTTTTTGTAATCGCTTACAAATATGACTGAAAAAAGAGTCAAAAAAGACTCGTAAACCATCAAAAATATGAGTAAAAATCGACCCATAAATGATTAAAAATAGGACTGAAAAATGAGTCGCAAATGACTTGCAAACAATCAGAAATACGACTAAAAAAATTACTCGAAAAAGACCTACAAATAATTAAAATATATGAGTCATAAATGAGTCAAAACAGATCAGAAAAGCAGGTAATAAAAGACTTCTCAAGAAGAGTCGCGGGTAGGGTACCATTTTCTCCCGAGGAAGCAATCATTTATGATCAAAAATATGCGCAGTGGAGTCGTAAATGAGTCGAATATAATAAATTTTTTCATAAAATGCTTGTAGGGATGGTGAAAAAGTTTAAATTTAGTTTGAAAATTACAAAAAAACCACCCAGTTAGCATTCTGATGATTGTTTTAGCAAAAATCACCAATGTGCTTTTGTTAAGGCTACTCAAGACTTCTAATTAATCAGTTGTGTTCAAAAACAGACTCGAATATAACTTCGACAAACGAAAATAGCGACTCATCTATAGATCATCCAAATGCTCGAAATGTTACTGTTTGGTTTTTGTTTTTGTAATTTGTCATGTTTGATTTGAAAAAAAAAAAATAAATAGAAATGTGTGCAATATTTTTCGAAGGACACTAGCCGTATGGGAGTAGTATGACTAAAAAATTACTTAAAAAAAATTCGTATTTGATTAACAGCCCGATTCTGTGCACTTGATAAGTTCACGACATTGAGTATTTATCAACTTCTGAATATTTATCAAGATTTGGTATTCTACAACAAAAATAAAAGCTTTTTAGTTGATAATTTGTCAAAATCTCATTTGGTATCGATAACTCTTTTTCATTGTGTGTGTGTATTCAAATTCGGTAAATAGTGCACGCTTCATACAAATATCAACACAATAGATTATTTTTTTAAAACACACGTACAAATTTACGTATCCTTTTAAAAAAATGAAAGAAGAAATAATTGTGTTATTGTTGATTTGTGAAGACAAAGAAAATGCGGAAAAAAGAAGGCGTAGGTGTGACTTACAAAGATTGCGTAATTCAAGCGATCCTTTTCAGTTGTTGGAGGTAGAATTTACAAAAAATTTTCGCCTGAGTCTTGTTCTTCCAGCCTGATGATGCCCAAAGAACATCATTACCATTGACAGTTCGAGTTTGGCAACGCTCGGCCATGGATCATACCAGAAATGCGTTGGGAATAACTGCAATTTGCCAATGAGTCAGCCGTCAATATCTCGATTTTTGAGATATAAATCACAACTCATCGCAAAGATAAAAAGTACAGAGATTTCATTTCCAATATCCGCAGAAGTGGAAAATGTCACAAAAATAGGTTATAATAATTATAATAAATCATATGCTGTAATATTGAAAAACGTCTTACAGATTTTTCAAACAGTTTGCCACAAAAAGTGTGATAGGCGCAACTGATTGCACCCACGTTGCATTCATTGCTCCACCCTCAAACAACCCAGAGCTACCACTAAATTTGTACATGATTCGCAAAGGTTTTTACAGCATTACTGTGGGAGCAGTAAGTTCCGTTTCTTATATTTCTATACTGCTCCGTTTTTATATTGCTGTTCTGAAACAAATTAGGTTTAGGTCTGTAGTCATCGTCTGGTATTCAAATTTTTAAATACATTTTAAATACAAAATTATTTAAAAAATGTTTAAATGTTGTTTTTCTCCGTATAAGTGGATAACTGTTGCTTTTTCAGGCCTTCTTTTAAGTACAGCATTAACAATTATTGCAAATTAAGCAAGATGTAGATAAACATATGCAATATTCACGCGTTGACACTTACATGGAAATTGAGATGGATAATATAAAAGCAGATTATTTAAAAAATCGTTAATAAGAAATAAAATATAATTAAAACTTTCTTAGCAGCAATGTATATATATATATATATATAACAAACAAAAACTTTACAACAACAAAAGTTGTAAGAAAAACCAAAATCTGTTTTATATTTTATTCGCCCAGAAAAAGTGTAGACATTTTTTTTAGGTATAGCAATTTAACATTTGCTTGCTTTTCCTTTTGCTTCAATAACGGCACTCAGTTTTCAGGGCATCGATTCTACTAATACTTTTGATATGTCAAAAGAAAATTTTTGTCACTCCTCCGTTATAACGGATTTTAGCATGTTCTTGCTATGTCCTTTTTCGGATTTGGCGGACTAGATACTCAAATAACAACAAACGCTCGATTGGGTTTAAGTCCGGTAATTGGAGAGGATGATCTAGGGTCTTAGGAGTGTGATATAGAAGCCACTCTTTTACTATTTCTGCGGTGTGCTTGGGATCGTTGTCTTGCTGAAAGATCAAAGGTTCCTGTAATCCCAATTTCTCCACACTGGCTGCAAAATAGTTTTTCAAAATATTTGGGTAGTCCATTTTATTCATAGTACTTTCAATAAAAACCAACCTCCCAACACCGCTTGCCGCCATACATCCCCACATCATCTCCGAATCCCCTCAGTGCATGACCGTGGTTGTTAAATTTTGGTAGGCACACTCGTTATTTTTGCTTCTTCATACTTTGACGGTTTTTTTCATTCAAATAGTTCAAACTAACTTTCATCGCTAAACAGGACATTTTTCGGATATCGACCATGTAGCCCATTTGTATGAAATGCTCGTCGTGTTGTGCTGGCACTTACTGTAGTATCTGACGTAGCTGTAACTATTTGTGATATTTTAACAGCACTCTTAAATGGATTCTTCTTCACATCACACACTATAGACCTTATTTCAGCTTCATTTAAAACTTTTGTTCGGCCTGCACCTGGGCAATTAGCTATTATGCCTATTTATTCATACTTATTAACTATTTTCTTCACTGTGTTGTAGCTTCTGTTGATAATAGAGCCAATTTCACGAAAAGTTTTGCCTTCGTTGCGAAGTTTTAACACAAGTTTTCTATATCAACTTGTTTGTTTACTCATTTTTAAAAAATAATATGTTTTTTTACACAAACTTTACCAATTGCAACTAATAGAAATAAGTCATTCACAAAATTTCAGTAGAATGCAAAAATAAAATAAGAACCAAATATAACGGTATTTTTTTACAGTACGACATAGTAAAAATCAAGGCGCATTGAACGGTCAACATATGGTTTAGCTTTTACGTATATTTTGTTTTTGTAAATACTTATTGAGCTTTCAATAACAAAATACACACAAAAGCTTATGCATTTCAATATGCCTTAGTTAAAACGCTATATAAGTAAGTTGTAAAATTTTTTGGACGCGTAAAATTTTGACCAGATTGTGCTTTTGTCTTGTTTGGCTTTTGTTGTAAGTTTTTTTTGTTGCTGTTCCAAAAATAAGTAGAAAACTGAATAAAAGAAAAAATTAAAACTATATTATAACAAACGTACTTGTTCACTTCATTTTACGCTCACAATATATACATCTATAAATTATTATAAAACTTTGGTAAGTTAAGTATTTTGAAAATAAATGATATAAACAAAGTTTTTAATCGCATGTGTACGTAAATAAAACAGAAAATTTTTTGTTAAATTTGCTATTTTTCTTAAAATCGCCTGGCTAGACCCCTCAAATGAACAGAATGTTTAGATCTGAACAAAATAAAATCTTCCTGAATTTACAAAATAACCTCAAAAATATTGGAAAAAATATATTGGATGTATGTATTATTGAATTTAATAACCTATTTAAATATGAAAGTATTTTTTGACCAAAGCTTCAGAATCTTTACAGAATTTTATAAAACGAAAAAAATTGAATATCAGTTTTATAATTAATTTTATCATATGTACTTTCCAAAAAAAAGTCGAAATACTCTAATAATGCAAAGATGTATAAATTCCACAGAGGTTTTTTTCTTTATCAACGTAGATTATAATTGAAATATGTTTATGTTTAAAAAGGTTATAAGCCTGAAACACTTTTCATACTAAAGGCTTCCAATTTTTGTGCTACTTTGTATTGAGACAGCGTGTGTTCAAAAACAACAAATGAGAAGCTAAGCTTATCGTCTTTTCAACATCCTGCACAAATAAGCAAATCAGAGCAAGAATATTTCAAATCTGTCAGCGGTGTTTTGGACTTTTTATCATCGAAAATATTAAGTAACGAATGTATGGGTATTCTTCCAGTACTATTCCTTATATCTGTAGAAGATCCGAGTGACATCAAGAACATTGTCGATTTTCCTGTCAGCACCGCTAAGGCGTACAATTGTGGTACTTATAGCTAACGCAGAGAATAAAGTAGGTCAAATTTTTTTGGTTTTATTTTGGCTAACGTGATACAAACTTGGCTTGTAAAGCAAAACCAACCAAAGCTCTATTTGAACACCTCGCATTACTAGGCAACACATTAATAGTAGTTTTTAAAAAATTGGAGAAGCAGAGGGGAGCTCTAACTGAGTTACAAGATTCTGAAGAGAAGATGCATCGGAAGATGCATGCCATGATGCCAAATATATGTGAAAACAAGCCGTTAGAAAATCATTCATATTAACACACTTCGGCTAGGGCCCTGGCTGGGCTGCTCCGAAAGTCTAAATGTGACTTAAAGTAACCGGATTAAAGAAATAAATGTATTATTATGTCTCAATAGTTAGTTTCAAAGCTAAAATCGTAATTCAATTCTTAGTATCCTATTAAAAGGTTTATTCATGGCACCGAATCCTTTTTCTATATGTTGAAAGATAAAAAGAGATTTTGCAGGCCGAAATATTAATTCGTACAGAACAAATACTGCAAATATAGGGTTTTTATCTATACATAGCCAAGAACATGTCCCTTAATACAGGCCAAGAATAAAAGTAGCCAGAAAATGTTGCGGTGCCATAAATGTGAAGACTATCGAAAGAATTGTTGATGAAGCAGCGCTCTTGTATGTACTCATAATATATGGTGTAGGCAGTCGTGTATTTCGACTTAACCTCCTTTAAAGAGGAATTTCGCCCACAAGAAAGAAAATTACTATCGATAGGCACTTAGAAAGTGAAGGTTTACTTTATAAATAATTATTGAAAGAAACGTAGGTTGCGGACCATTTTGATGGCTTTGGGATGTATAACCTTTTTTAAAATATTCCGATCAGCAATTAACACAAATATAAAAGCTAATTTTATAATTTTTTTTTTATATAATAAAAAGTTTTAATACTTTTTAGACCCATTATTGCAACTTTCCAATAGGCTAAGGTAGTAGGATGTTATCGGGTATATTATCTTTTTCTTCGTTATAACTACTTTGGACTAAAACTTAAAGTAAAACTAATCGATTTTTTACTTTAGAAGCCGATTTGACTTAAAATCAACTTTGCAAAAGTACTAGAGAAAATTTAAATAGGCAAATCGATCAGACATACAGGCACCTCACAGAACTTTATTCCGATCGAAAGTATTTTAAACTCCGTAAATTGGTTTTTCAGAAAACGAGAAATGAATTCCTTTCTCAAAATGATACCACTATGAAATTTCAAAGTGGATTTGATACTCTTTCAGGTTTTTGCAGTTTCTAAGTTTGCTTTTACTTTGTATCCTTATTTGGATACGACTGTTTTTTATTTATTTTTTTTTAAGAGAAGTAGCACTTCAGCCATTATTACCTAGGGAAAGGGAAGATGTTAGTTAGTTATTTTACTTCGCCGGCAAATATGCTATGAAGAAGTACCGACGAAGGAGGCTGCCTCAAACTTTTTGTTACTTTGGTGTGAACGATGTTGCCATATTAAACGTAAAAATCGTTTTTATAAATAAACATAATCAATCGGAATCTAAAAAGGTTTAACAACTTGCTATTCAAAGTCACCTTTCAAGGTAGCGGGCAAAACAGCACGCATATTCTTACAGATGCTTTTTTTGTTTTACTACCTAAAACTGTATGTTTTGCTTAGCGTGTTGCTAGCTACACAAACTTACAGTTTTCGTTGATCGTTTTGAAAGAAAGCACTTATCCTCATATCGGAAATAGGCATTATTTAATATTTTGTTTTTACAAAAGAACGGCATAAAATCTTTAAATTTAAGATTTCAAAAAAATTGAAAAATAGTATTGCTGGTTTTTTAAGTAGGATCTTAGTGTATCTAGTGTAATTTTATGAAATTGATGCAATTTACAACCAGCATTTTTTTAATATGTTGAATTAAAAAAAAAATAACTACATTTTTGTGATTATAAATTAATTAATTATAAAATAATTAAATTTTCATAGTTTTCTGTACTTTAGAAACTGTAAGTGGAATTCTCTTGAAATTTTCTTAAAAATGCCAAACGAAAATTCGCTAAAATAAAAAAAGTACTTAAAGAAAAAAGTGCCGAAATTGCGATTCGCTCTTGAAATAAGGTACAGACATAAATAAAATTCTCTAGAATACCTAGACTAAACTGTTACAAATAAAAACGACAATCATTTCAACCAAATTTATTTAAAGGAATCACAATAATTTGTAAGCAATTAAGACTAAATAAAGAATTTAAATAAAAAAAATCATTTTCTTTGAGTAAAATCTAAAGAAGTTTAAGACTCGGAAAATAAAATATTGTCATTTTCTTCTTGTGAAGATGTTAAATGCGATACGTAATTTATAACTTCGTATATCTCTATTAATTGATCCTGAAAAAAGTTACTTTTATAATTTGTTTGGAACATAAAAATTAATGTTCAACCTACTGTCGCAGTTTGTTTGCTTGTAGTGAAAATCCTTGAAAATTTAAGCGAGGATATATAATACAATGCGGCGCTGAGAGCGTCGTGTTCAATGTACGTTTTTGTATTACCATTGCTTTTTGTAAAGCCTCCGTACCGAGTTGGTTTGGATCATATCTTGTTTATTTAACATTTTAACCAGTCACGAAAAAAATCTCCAATACATATACATTGCGCATTTAGCCAATGGCTAAAAACTTCATAAATATCCAATTGACAGATATATCGAGGTCATTAATATACTCTTTGAGGCATAAAATGGAAATAATCATGTAGTAAGTAGAATTCCATCTAGTCGTATTATAAAGACATATATCCTTTTTCCCATCATTAGGACAGTTCGATTCTTTTTTGCAATATCTCGTCCATCCTTTATATCTGTTTCCAAAGTTCTGATAGCATCCTATGACGCTAGTTTTATTGTAAGCGCTGCACAATGAACCACTGAAAACACTGAGTACAATTGGGTCTTAATTGTGTTATATCTTTTTGTATTGTAATGTTCAGTTTCATCTGCCGTCGTTAGATTATCCTCCTGTAATTCTTGTAGTAGCTTTGAAAATTTGATTACGTTGGCACCATTGTCGGTAGTGTTAAAATATATTTGCTTTGTATCGATATTGTATTCTTACAGGCGTTTCTATATTTTCTCTTTCAAATATTGGTCTGTGTGTGTTTTTTTTTTAGTTGAATCATACGTATGTACAAAATTTTTTGTGGTTAAATCCAAAGTTTGAATATAAAAATAATTCTTGCAGAAAAACCGACTTGAAAATAGATTTCAGCTCTTTGTCTATAACAGTTCAAACAGTTGGAAACATGCATCAAATTACATTAACTATGGTAACACCCTTATATTTCCACATTTTGTACTTGTTATAACGGACTTAGCAATACAATTTCTTTGCACATTTTAAATGTCTAACCACAACTGTTCATCAGTTTGGTCTTACAGCCCATTCAGGCTGACACGAAATTAAGTCATTTCGTGATTTCGGCCGAAATCAACTTGAAATTACGTAATTTCGCATACATTTTACCATTGCCCAAATTATCTCATTTTACTTAATTTCAACGAAATTAACTTGAAATTACGATAGACAACGCTGTTTTTGTGTAAAATACTACTTTGTGTGCAACCATGAACTTATTTACAGGAATACACGTATGTACATACATTGATATATACAAACATGTATGCATAATAACCATAGTGATGGATTATGAAAACTGCAAGAACTTAAACATTTTTAATTTATTTTTTGATATTTTATTATTAAAAGCTACCAATTTAATTAACATCAAGTGTTGTCTTTTTCTTTTTTTCCATTTTGTACAAAACTTGAATTCAAAAGAATAATATAATTCTAACATAAAAACGAACAGCTGTTTCTGAAACTAACTCAAGTGTCAAAAACCCACTTTAAACACTCTAGATTTCGTTCGTAATTTCAGTTTGAAATTACATAATTTCGTGCCAGCCTGAACGGGCTATTATACATCAAATTATATTACTATTCATTAAAATAATTTTATTATTTTGGATGATTGCCTCGCGGCAAAATGACTTTATAAGACTACCTGACAAAAATTTTTCACTTACTATATATTTTAATATAGAAACTTAAAATATATAATAGCTATTGATATCTTAATTGATATTAATAAAAACATTTATTATTTGAATTCTCTTTTATTTTTTTATTTACTTCAATTGTGTTTGATTCCTTTATATAAATACTTCATGATATCTGTTATTTATAAATACAAAATTAAATGTAATATTGCGAGGATAGCATATCCATAAGGGCATTTTGCTATTGCTCAATGGAAACTCGACATAGGCACTTTTCACAGAGATTTTAACAACTACAACTACAACTACACGTTAAGACACTGATGGCAAAACATAATAAAACTTAAACTTAAACTTTTTAGAATAAAATTTTTAGAAAACTAACCACGACAGACACAACTAACCCAGTTCCTCAAACAATCCTACACAGCATAAACTCGCAGCATTTAGGCTTATGATCCAAAGATTTAAGATAGTGCCACTGGTTTCAGAAAAATATAACAAAGATTTTTACACAATTTACACTAAAGCTAAAAAAACGGTTACATTCACATTGCTATCGTCAAACTACTCAGACAATACAACACCGAAAACAAGAAGAAAGAATAAAAAGAGACAATCAGTACAACACGACGAAACATTTTTATTTACACAGGACCAAAAACGTATAGATTAAATAACCTTTTTCAGAAAAAAGGCTTTCGGATAACATAAAAAACGAGCAACACTCTACGAAACAATTTTAAGAAATCTACAGAAACAACCAGTTGAGTATACAAATTTACTTGCACCTGCAACCATACATATATAGGACAAACTGGACAAATTAAAAACAAGGTTCACAGAACGCATGCGATCATACAGACGGCAAAGAGAGGACTCCAACTTCCCAATAAACCCTAACACTTATGAGCACGACCTAAGGGAAATTGACATTACTACATCCTAGTAAAAAATGACGAAGGCTAGACATTCTTAGAAACATGTAAATATGCAAATACGAACATCTAAGGTAGATATTAACGAACAGGTAAAAACCGTAACACCAAAAGTCACGATGCTCGTTTTTAGCACCATCTAGTAGTAAAGACTATTACTTATAGATTATATTTTTTTATTATTACATTGCTTATACTGTAATGACTAGTTTAAGAATGAATACAATATATTTTTGCTTTTGTGTTACATTTTCTTATGTTAAGATTATTTTAATAACTGAAATGTAACATCAGATTGCCTTGCGGATACGTGGAGTGGTAACGTAGTCAAACTACAACTGTGTTAATAAACACAACAACTATTTATAAAATATTGATAGCAGTAAAAATGGTGTAAGAGTGTGCACGTACATGTGTGGTCTGGTCTATGCAAGTTTGAACATTTTTAATACTAACGGACAGAGAACTGTTGAACTGGGATAACTATTTCACAAGGAGCTTCTAGCCCTAAAATAGTAAGCGCAAACTAGAAATCAGTTCCGCTTGCGCCGTTGGCATGAGTTTGTAATTTTCCACGGTTCCTCTTGTTCGGAAATCTCTTGCACCAGTTAAACTAATAAACCAGTGCAAGGAGGTAGCTTTACTTCATTTATTTAAATTTTGCACTGGGCACAAATTGGTTTATTGTTTTTTAAGCTTTTACGACTTTAAGGAGCCACTTCTTCAACAACTTTTGTTTTCTTTCGTTAAATTTCTTTGTCAAAAACTTTTTTCATTTTATTGTGATGGTATTTAACATAAAAAAATTGTGAACGCAAAAATATGTACTTTAAATTACACGAGTTGCAAGCGTTCTGCATTCACTTTAATTTATGTTTTTACGTATGTATGCTTACACGGGCTGCCAGTGTTCTTCGTTAATTTTAATTTATACTTTTACGTACGTACACTTCTTATCATACAAAACAAAGTGGCGGACGTTTTCGAGTATTTATATATTTCACTTTATTTTCATATTTCCTGTTGCAGCGAACTTTGCAAAATAAGCATCAAAAGATGCGGTCATATAGTTGCAATTACATCAACTTTGGGAAATTGCTTTAATATCTAAATTCAAACTGTATAATTGTTCTTATAGCGGACTTAACAATGAAGGTTTTATAAATTTTAGTTGTCTGCTTAGATCAGTTTAAAACTTTGGCCACAAACATCAAATTACATCAACTATTAATACACCCTTTAATTTATTATTTTAAATAATTATATATCTTCCTACACCAGACAAGGTAGTTCGTAGTGTTCGTATATAAAGACTCAAAAGATAGGATCATATAAGTTAAATTTCATAAATTATGGGAACACTCTTTAATTTATAAATTCAAGTCGTTTACTTGGCTGTGTTGAAATTTCAGCTATCTGTCTATAACGGTTCAAAAGTTTGGCCATATACATAAAAATAGATCAACTATTGCGACACTCTTTAATTTCTAAATCCAAATTTTATACGTGGTATTATGGTGGACTTAACAATGCAGTTTTTTTTTTTTTTGCATATTTTAATCGTTTGCCTTCAACTTAATTAAATTCAATTAGGTTACCCTTTAATTTATAAATTTTAAAATATATGTTGGTTATTATGATGTTCACAGTAATCGACGTTCAGTCATATTTTCAAGCGTTTGTTTTCAACGGATCAAAAGATAGACCTAAATGGGTCAATTAACCTCAAATAATTTTTAGATTTATTTTTGCATTACTTTTTGCTATTAGGAGCTAAAGAGATACTCAGTTTTTTTACCTTTCACCACAAAAAGTGGAAAAAGGGTATATATAAGTTTTGCATTCCATGTGTAATTTCTACAATATCCATTTCCGATCCAATAAAGTATTTATATTCTGAATCCTTATGCATAGCGAAGTCGATTGAGCGATGTCCGTCTGTCCGTCCGTGTTAGTGTTGAAATCAAGTTTGCCGAGGCACTAGATCAGCAAAAAAAAATATGTCAATCGATCAGACATAGTGTCGAAAGAAGTGCAGTGAAAACACCACGCATACCTCTAATTTTTTCATGTTATTTAGAATAATAAAGTAACTCCAATCCAACAAAATAAATATATGAGGTGATAGAGAATTAAAAATAAGAAAAAATAACACCACGTGAAAAAATTGGCGATCGCACTTATTTTCAAAATTGCGGGGCTCTGAAATTTTCAAATTTTTTAAAATAGCAATATAGATATCATATTAGTTTTGAAGAGATCTTTCAAGAAATACTTAAAAATGCTTAACGCATCAAGAGCCGATGACATTTTTTTTATAAAATTTTATATAGAAAATATTAAACTTTGCTAGAAAAGTTCTTTTAAAATAAAAAATAGGTATTTTCACTAAAAAACTTGAAATTCAACAAAAAAAAAAACAAAAAAGCACTAGATTACCAAAAATATTGCAATTTCACTAAACGATTAAAATTTCACCAAAAATTTAAAACGTTTGGTCAAATTCTTTACTTGCAATGAAAAATTTCAAATTTCATTTAAAACCGAAAATGCACAAGAGCTAATTAAACACTATGAACAATTTTCGAAACAAAAAAATAATAAACACATTTACACTATTGAGTCCTTTTTAACCAAAAAATATAATTTTTGCAAGAAATTGCACTTGCAATAAAAAATTTGAAATTTCATTTAAAACCAAAAATGCACAAAAAATAATTAACCACTATCAACATATTCCCAAAAAAAAAAACACATTTGCACTATTGAGTCATTTTTTATATAATAATTGTACAAGTGAAGCTGAAAACATAATATCTGACATCTTCAGAATATTCCTTTCAGCGAAAGTTCAGCTTACTAAGAGCTTATATACCAATGGATACTTTCACGAAGATATAACTGTGTATAAAATGTAATAAAAAATTGCGATTACCTTATCCTACGCCCTTTCCACATTCCGAAACCAATAGAAATTCCGATTACGAATACCTGCAATGAAATAGTATTACCAGCGAACTTCTCGTACCGAATCAAGAGTCTTCACCAGGCATTTTTATTGCAAATACTCTGTTAATATGCATTTATTCGTATCATGAATACTACTAATAACGAAAAATAACACTGATTATGAAATAATTAAAATCAAAGAAACAAAACTAAAAATAGAAAAACAAAAGTCTTAATTATTCTAAAGAAAAATTTTCAATACCAATTTAAGGAAACGTTAATTAACCTTTGCTCGAAATACAGTGATATCTTTTGTCTAGAAACAGAAACAGTTACAACTAACAATTCATATTCCCGTATCATTCATGCATATAAATATCTTAAAAAGGCATTAATGAGTCCAACACTGCTACAATATCCAGACTTCACAAAATAATTTTGTATAACAACAGACGCAAGCAAGCATGCATGTGAAGCAGTCTTTACACAAGAATTTGAAGGCAAACATTTACCAATTGCTTACGCTGCAAAAACATTCATTCAAGGCGAAAGCAATAATTCAACCATCTAATAAGAAATAACTGCTAAACACTGGGCTATTACTTATTTCAGACCATACATTATGGCAAACATTTCACTGTCCGTACAGACCAAAGACCACTGTCATACTTGTTTTCAATGAAAAACCCTAATTTTAAACTAACAAGAATGCGCCTTGATCTTGAGGAGTACGGCTTTACTGTAGACTATCTTTGGGGAAAAGATAATTACGTACCGGAGGCACTGTCGCGCATAACCATAAATGATCTTAAAGACATGATTGAAAAAGCCAATTCAATTTTAAGGATCACAACAATATCCATGGCGAATAAGGGCACAAATTATACATCAAATAAACCGTGGAATAATATTAATGAAAGTAATGAAATGTACCTACCAATTAAAATTCTGACGTCAGAAAATATTATAAATTAAAGATTATGCCTACAAGATGTTACATTAAAATAGGAAAAATTGTAATCACATTAATAAATATTAATGAATAATTTACTAATGGGAAATTTGACTTAGGAAAATTTTTGCCTAGGCTAGAAGAAGTGGCCGGTAAAATTAAAATTGAGAAATTACAAGTGGCACCGACCGAGATTATTTTCGAATTTATCTCAATAAATAATTTTAAACAAACGGGCAATTAAATGTTAAATAAATTAAAAGATAGCGCTATTAAATATTATAGATATTATGCGGAAATATTACGATATTGTGGAGTGTACAGAACAATAGAAAAGATAAAGAGGTATTACTGTTGGAAAAATATGTCAAAAGGCATAACAAAATATGTAAAATCATTTCAAAAATGTCAATGTCCAATAATTCTTATACCAACACCTGTACAAGCATTTGATACAGTGTTTATAGATACAAAACTCCATTTCCACATTCAATCCATGGAAACGAATATGCCAAAACATCTGCTAAGGCAATATTTGAAAATGTCATTCTTACTTACGGTCCAATGAAGACGTTCATTTCATTTGTACTGAATACAAAACACTATATTAATGGAACTTTGTAATCTGCTTAAAATTAAAAAAATTAACCTTGACAGGACATCATTTCCAAACCTTAGGTACGATAGAAATAAGTCGCAGAACTTTTAGCGAATACGTACGGTCTTACATATCTGTAGACAAAACCGACTGGGATAAGTGGCTTAAATATTTTACATATTGTTTCAATACAACATCATCCACAGTACACAATTGCTGTCCTTATGAATTAGTTTTTGCAAAACTTCCCTACTGCGAGAATGGAAGAGAATTCTAGTATTGCTGAGTGGCAGAGAAGGTTGTCTGCAAGTGATAAGGAAAGGTGGACTTATTTGCTTATCCCGAATATTGTATGCTGGTTTGGAAGAAGTCACGGTGATTTTGACTCTTACTTGACCCAGATGCTTAGTAGTCACGGTTGCTTTAGGTCGTACCTGCATCCGTTTGGACATGACGATGCTCCATTGTGTCCAAGCTGCGTTGGTAATGCAATAGAGGACGCTCACCATGTATTGGCAGACGAAGGCCAACGATTCCAACGTGCAAGGGAAAATTTGGAGGCAGAATCAATATAGTGTAGAAAAATAATATATAACTCTAGAACGTTGGTTCTGGTTGAACTTCATATATTAGAGGAGATTTCTACACTATATTGATTCTTCTTCGAATCTCCTCTAATAAAGAAGTTCAACCAGAACCAACGTTCTAGAGTTATATACACACGTCCAGTTATACAAAGAGCGTTGCATGGTCGGAACTCCGTTGTCCGGTCTGATACTATACCCTTATACTTCCTGCAAATTTTTCCTTGCACGTTGGAATCGCAGGCAGAGTACATGCCGAGCGTCCTCTATTGAATTGCCGTATAGATAGGTATATAAAAAATCTCCGTAAACCTAGTGTTAAAGAGATCCTTTAGGTAATCTTTTTAATTATATATATATAGTACTTAATTTTTTATTACTTTTAATTCTCTGTCACCCTAATAGATGTTTTTTTTTTGTTTTTTTTTTTAATTTAGTTTATTTGACTAGACTGGATTTACATATACGGTAAGGGGTATATAAGTTTTGGCATAGCCGTATATAGCACTTTTACTTGTTCTTATGATCTATTACTTATTAATGTTTACGTGACTTTTATAGGTAAATCTTTTTTTCTAATTTATAGTTCTTAATAAATCTGTTTTAATAATGTTGTTCTCTATTTTTTCAGGAGACAGGAAACAAAAATTCTAAAATTTTGCACCAGAAATACGAGGGCTGCTCTATATATTTCTGGCCTAATAGTGAAAATGCGAATATTTATAATCAAAAATGGTTTTATTGTTTTTCAAAGTATTCTCCAGCATGATTTATACACTTTTGCATGCGCTCAAACCAGTTGTCGAAGCACTTTTTCCACTCCGATTGAGACACCTTTAAAACATGGTTTTTGAACAATTCAACAGCTTCTTCTGGCGACGAAAATCGTTGACCACGCATTTTTTTCTTGATGTGCGGAAACAAGAAGAAGTCATTAGGTGCCAAGTCAGGGCTGTACGGCGGACGACCCATTAATTCGACGTTTTGGCCTGTCAAAAACGCTCTGGTTTGAGCTCGCATAGTCATGGTGAACAATGATTTGTCTTCTCTTGTTGGTTTTTCGAATTTCTCCGATGACTTCAGGCAACCAAATTGTAGTGTTCCACTCAGAAGTGACTGCCCTATGTTGCTCAAGCGGAACAGTCGCCACATGACCAGTTTTGCCGAAGAAACAGGCGACCATTTGCTTCGAAGTGCTTCTTCCACGAACAACTTTCGTTGGATTTTGCTCGTATTTGAAGACCCACACGGTCGATTGTTGTTTCGTTTCGGGCTCATACGCATAGATCCATGATTCGTCACCTGTGACGATCTTATAAACGTCTTTTGAAGCACCGCAATCGTATTTTTGCAACATTTCTTTGCACCAATCGACACGAGCCTTTTTTTGAGCGACTTTCAAATTGTGCGGGATCCAACGAGAACAAACCTTTTTTTCGGCCAGGTGTTCATACAGTATCAAATGTATGCTGGTGGAAGAAATGTCCAGGGATGTCTCTATCTGTCGGTATGTCGCATGTCGATCTTGCATTATGATTTCACGCACGGCATCAATGTTCTCAGGCACAACAGCCGTTTTTTGACAACCTTCACAAAATTCGTCTTTGAGCGAGCTTCGGTCACGATTTAATTCATTATACCAATTTTTCACAGAGCTATAGGATGGTGCTTCATCGCCATACAAAGATTTAAGTTCATCAATGCACTCTTCTCGTGATAATCCACATCGAAAGTTGTGAAAAATGACGGCACGAAAATGTTCACGAGTTAATTCCATTTTTTTCTATAGTAATTTTTTAAGTCACTGTAAACAACACAAATAATAATCGTACGTCAAAACGTTTTGAGTACGATTGTGCTTAAAAATCACAAACTTTCGAATGGAAATGTCAGATTGCACTCTCAGATTGCAGCACTCAGTGTTGCCAGGCCAGAAATATATATAGCAGCCCTCGTATCAGAAAGAATAAAAAAATCCAAAATTTTTATTCTGAAAAATAGAAAATGTTATACAAAACTTACTTACTTATTTAGTAAAACAAAAGATAGAGTACAAAAATTGGACATATCAGATGCAGTATACAAAATATCTTGTAATGGTTATAACAGTGAGAATTGTAATAAAGTATATGTAGGTACAACAAAAAATAAACAACAAAAAAAAATAGCTGGACATAAATCTGGTCAAAGAAATGGAGACATTGATAAGCTACAATCCCATTATGCCAGTATTCCAACTGTAAAGATACAAAAAATTGAATATAGAAAATAATAATAAACGTCGGTATTTGTTACAAAAATTTAAAGTTTTAACAACAACAACAAAATAAACTTTATGGCTGATAATGAAAATGTTGCGCAGTGTAATTGACATTTAATCATGTTGCCAAAAGTCCATCTTAAAAAAATACTATGAAATAAATGAAAAATAATGTTGCTGAAATAGTTCTCTGTTTATTTGTGAAAAAGTCTAGAAATATTTGTCGCAGCATGTTTTTCAAACTAAAAAGTGTTTCTGGCAACATTTATTTCTCAACTACGAAATAACAACAGCAGCACTTTTCTCGTACGGAACTTTTGACAACCACTTTTTCAGACCGTTTGTTTTAATTTAATTTTGTTGTGTTAGAGATTTCAAAACAAAAAAGCAAGTTCAAATTTTTTTTTGTTTACTTTATTTAGTATTAGGTTCGAATTAGGAAAACGAAAACAACTCCAATGTACTCAATTTTGTACCGTTGAAAAATCTTGCGAAATAAGAAAATTTTTTATACTTAGTCCAAAGCCCTTTATATCGTAAGACATCATTTACGCGATTTCGTATACTCTCCACCAATTCCTGTACAATTTCTTTTAGAATATTCTTTAAATTTTTGTAACAAATACCGACGTTTATTACTATTTTCTATATTCAATTTTTTGTATCTTTACAGTTAGAATACTGGCACAATTGGATTATAGCTTATTAATGTCTCCATTTCTTTGACCAGATTTATGTCCAGCTATTTCTTTTTTTTTTTTTTGTTTTTGTTTATTTCTTGTTGTACCTACATATACTTTATTACAATTCTCACTGTTATAACCATTACAAGGTATTTTGTATACTGCATCTGACATGTCCAATTTTTGTACTCTATTTTTTGTTTTACTAAATAAGTAAGTAAGTTTTGTTTTATATTTTTCAGTATAAAAATATTGGATTTTTTTATTATTTCTGATATTTCTGTTGCAAAATTTTAGAATTTTTGTTTCCTGTCTCCTGAAAAAATAGAAGACAACATTATTAAAACAGATTTATTAAGAACTATAAATTAGAAAAAAATTTACTCATAAAAGTCAAGTAAACATTAATAAGTAATAGATCATAAGAACAAGTAAAAGTGCTATATTCGGCTATGCCAAAACTTATATACCCCTTACCGTATATGTAAATCCAGTCTAGTCAAATAAATTAAATTAAAAAAAAACAACTATTAGGGTGACAGAGAATTAAAAGTAATAAAAAATTAAGTATTATACACATATAATTAAAAAGATTACCTAAAGGATCTCTTTAACACTAGGTTTACGGAGATTTTTTATATACCTATCTATACGGCAATGCAATAGAGGACGCTCGGCATGTACTCTGCCTGCGATTCCAACGTGCAAGGAAAAATTTGCAGGAGGTATAAGGGTATAGTATAAGACCCTACAACGGAGTTCCGACCATGCAACGCTCTTTGTATAACTGGACGTGTGTATGTAACTCTAGAACGTTGGTTCTGGTTGTACTTCATAGATTAGAGGAGATTCGAAGAAGAATCAATATAGTGTAGAAAAATAATGGAAAAAATATATACAAAACAAAAAAAAAATATATATATATATATATATATATATATATTTGTACATGTATATATATATATATATATATATATATATATATATATATATATATATATATATATATATATATATATATATATATATATATATATATATATATATATGCTTAGATGCTTAGTAGTCACGGTTGCTTTAGGTCGTACCTGCATCCGTTTGGACATGACGATGCTCCATTTTGTCCAAGCTGCGTTTGTAATGCAATAGAGGACGCTCCCATGTATTCTTCGTCTGCCAACGATTCCAACGTGCAAGGGAAAATTTGGAGGCAGAATCAATATAGTGTAGAAAAAGTATATATATATATATATATATATATATATATATATATATATATAAAAAGTATATATATATATATATATATATATATATATATATATATATATATATACTTTTTCTACACTATATTGATTCTGCCTCCAAATTTTCCCTTGCACGTTGGAATCGTTGGCAGACGAAGAATACATGGGAGCGTCCTCTATTGCATTACAAACGCAGCTTGGACAAAATGGAGCATCGTCATGTCCAAACGGATGCAGGTACGACCTAAAGCAACCGTGACTACTAAGCATCTGGGTCAAATAAGAGTCAAAATCACCGTGACTTCTTCCAAACCAGCATACAATATTTGGGATAAGCAAAAAAGTCCACCTTTCCTTATCACTTGCAGACAACCTTCTCTGCCACTCAGCAATACTAGAATTCTCTTCCATTCTCGCAGTAGGGAGTTTTGCAAAAACTAATTCATAAGGACAGCAATTGTGTACTGTGGATGGTGTTGTATTGAAACAATATGTAAAATATTTAAGCCACTTATCCCAGTCGGTTTTGTCTACAGATATGTAAGACCGTACGTATTCGTTAAAAGTTCTGCGACTTATTTCTATCGTACCTAAGGTTTGGAAATGATGTCCTGTCAAGGTTAATTTTTTTAATTTTAAGCAGATTACAAAGTTCCATTAATATAGTGTTTTGTATTCAGTACAAATGAAATGAACGTCTTCATTGGACCGTAAGTAAGAATGAAATTTTCAAATATTGCCTTAGCAGTTGTTTTGGCATATTCGTTTCCATGGATTGAATGTGGAAATGGAGTTTTGTATCTATAAACACTGTATCAAATGCTTGTACAGGTGTTGGTATAAGAATCATTGGACATTGACATTTTTGAAATGATTTTACATATTTTGTTATGCCTTTTGACATATTTTTCCAACAGTAATACCTCTTTATCTTTTCTATTGTTCTGTACACTCCACAATATCGTAATATTTCCGCATAATATCTAGAATATTTAATAGCGCTATCTTTTAATTTATTTAACATTTAATTGCCCGTTTGTTTAAAATTATTTATTGAGATAAATTCGAAAATAATCTCGGTCGGTGCCACTTGTAATTTCTCAATTTTAATTTTACCGGCCACTTCTTCTAGCCTAGGCAAAAATTTTCCTAAGTCAAATTTCCCATTAGTAAATTATTCATTAATATTTATTTATGTGATTACAATTTTTCCTATTTTAATGTAACATCTTGTAGGCATAATCTTTAATTTATAATATTTTCTGACGTCAGAATTTTAATTGGTAGGTACATTTCATTACTTTTATTAATATTATTCCACGGTTTATTTGATGTATAATTTGTGCCCTTATTCGCCATGGATATTGTTGTGATCCTTAAAATTGAATTGGCTTTTTCAATCATGTCTTTAAGATCATTTATGGTTATGCGCGACAGTGCCTCCGGTACGTAATTATCTTTTCCCCAAAGATAGTCTACAGTAAAGCCGTACTCCTCAAGATAAAGGCGCATTCTTGTTAGTTTAAAATTAGGGTTTTTCATTGAAAACAAGTATGACAGTGGTCTTTGGTCTGTACGGACAGTGAAATGTTTGCCATAATGTATGGTCTGAAATAAGTAATAGCCCAGTGTTTAGCAGTTATTTCTTATTAGATGGTTGAATTATTGCTTTCGCCTTGAATGAATGTTTTTGCAGCGTAAGCAATTGGTAAATGTTTGCCTTCAAATTCTTGTGTAAAGACTGCTTCACATGCATGCTTGCTTGCGTCTGTTGTTATACAAAATTATTTTGTGAAGTCTGGATATTGTAGCAGTGTTGGACTCATTGATGCCTTTTTAAGATATTTATATGCATGAATGATACGGGAATATGAATTGTTAGTTGTAACTGTTTCTGTTTCTAGACAAAAGATATCACTGTATTTCGAGCAAAGGTTAATTAACGTTTCCTTAAATTGGTATTGAAAATTTTTCTTTAGAATAATTAAGACTTTTGTTTTTCTATTTTTAAATTTGTTTCTTTGATTTTAATTATTTCATAATCAGTGTTATTTTTCGTTATTAGTAGTATTCATGATACGAATAAATGCATATTACCAGAGTATTTGCAATAAAAATGCCTGGTGAAGACTCTTGATTCGGTACGAGAAGTTCGCTGGTAATACTATTTCATTGCAGGTATTCGTAATCGGAATTTCTATTGGTTTCGGAATGTGGAAAGGGCGTAGGATAAGGTAATCGCAATTTTTTATTACATTTTATACACAGTTATATCTTCGTGAAAGTATCCATTGGTATATAAGCTCTTAGTAAGCTGAACTTTCGCTGAAAGGAATATTCTGAAGATGTCAGATATTATGTTTTCAGCTTCACTTGTACAATTATTATATAAAAAATGACTCAATAGTGCAAATGTGTTTTTTTTTTTTTTTTGGGAATATGTTGATAGTGGTTAATTATTTTTTGTGCATTTTTGGTTTTAAATGAAATTTCAAATTTTTTATTGCAAGTGCAATTTCTTGCAAAAATTATATTTTTTGGTTAAAAAGGACTCAATAGTGTAAATGTGTTTATTATTTTTTTGTTTCGAAAATTGTTCATAGTGTTTAATTATCTCTTGTGCATTTTCGGTTTTAAATGAAATTTGAAATTTTTCATTGCAAGTAAAGAATTCGACCAAACATTTTAAATTTTTGGTGAAATTTTAATCGTTTAGTGAAATTGCAATATTTTTGGTAATCTAGTGCTTTTTTGTTTTTTTTGTTGAATTTCAAGTTTTTTAGTGAAAATTCCTATTTTTTATTTTAAAACAACTTTTCTAGCTAAGTTTAATATTTTCTATATAAAATTTTATTAAAAAAATGTCATCGGCTCTTGATGCGTTAAACATTTTTAAGTATTTTTTGAAAGATCTCTTCAAAACTAATATGATATCTATGTTGCTATTTTAAAAAATTTGAAAATTTCAGAGCCCCGCAATTTTGATAAGTGCGATCGCCAATTTTTTCACGTGGTGTTATTTTTTCTTATTTTTAATTCTCTATCACCTTATATATTTATTTTGTTGGATTGGAGTTACTTTATTATTTTAAATAACATGAAAAAATTAGAGGTATGCGTGGTGTTTTCACTGCACTTCTTTCGACACTATGTGTGATCGATTGACATATTTATTTTTTTTTTTGCTGATCTAGTGCCTCGGCAAACTTGATTTCAACACTAACACGGACGGACAGACGGACATCGCTCAGTCGACTTCGCTATGCATAAGGATTCAGAATATAAATACTTTATTGGATCAGAAATGGATATTGTAGAAATTACACATGGAATGCAAAACTTATATGGGTATCTTTTTCCACTTTTTGTGGTGAAAGGTAAAAAAACTGAGTATCTCTTTAGCTCCTAATAGCAAAAAGTAATGCAAAAATAAATCTAAAAATTATTTGAGGTTAATTGACCCATTTAGATCTATCTTTTGATCCGTTGAAAACAAACGCTTGAAAATATGACTGAACGTCGATTACTGTGAACATCATAATAACCAACATATATTTTAAAATTTATAAATTAAAGGGTAACCTAATTGAATTTAATTAAGTTGTAGGCAAACGATTAAAATATGCAAAAAAAACTGCATTGTTAAGTCCACCATAATACCACATATAAAATTTGGATTTAGAAATTAAAGAGTGTCGCAATAGTTAATCTATTTTTCTGTATATGGCCAAACTTTTGAACCGTTATAGACAGATAGCTGAAATTTCAACACAGCCAAGTATACAACTTGAATTTATAAATTAAAGAGTGTTCCCATAATTTATGAAATTTAACTTATATGATCCTATCTTTTGAGTCTTTATATACGAACTACCTTGTCTGGTGTAGGAAGATATATAATTATTTAAAATAATAAATTAAAGGGTGTATTAATAGTTGATGTAATTTGATGTTTGTGGCCAAAGTTTTAAACTGATCTAAGCAGACAACTAAAATTTATAAAAACCTTCATTGTTAAGTCCGCTATAAGAACAATTATACAGTTTGAATTTAGATATTAAAGCAATCTCCCAAAGTTGAGATAATTGCAACTATATGACCGCATCTTTTGATGCTTATTTTTCAAAGTTCGCTGCAACAGGAAATATGAAAATAAATTGAAATATATAAATACTCGAAAACGTCCGCCACTTTGTTTTGTATGATAAGAAGTGTACGTACGTAAAAGTATAAATTAAAATTAACGAAGAACACTGGCAACCCGTGTAAGCATACATACGTAAAATCATAAATTAAAGTGAATGCAGAACGCTTGCAACTCGTGTAATTTAAAGTACATATTTTTGCGTTCACAATTTTTTATGTTAAATACCATTACAATAAAATTAAAAAAGTTTTTGACAAAGAAATTTAACGAATGAAAACAAAAGTTGTTGAAGAAATGGCTCCTTAAAGTCGTAAAAGCTTAAAAAGTAATAAACCAATTTGTGCCCAGTGCAAAATTTAAATAAATGAAGTAAAGCTACCTCCTTGCACTGGTTTATTAGTTTAACTGGTGCAAGAGATTTCCGAACAAGAGGAACCGTGGAAAATTACAAACTCATGCCAACGGCGCAAGCGGAACTGATTTCTAGTTTGCGCTTACTATTTTAGGGCTAGAAGCTCCTTGTGAAATAGTTATCCCAGTTCAACAGTTCTCTGTCCGTTAGTATTAAAAATGTTCAAACTTGCATAGACCAGACCACACATGTACGTGCACACTCTTACACCATTTTTACTGCTATCAATATTTTATAAATAGTTGTTGTGTTTATTAACACAGTTGTAGTTTGACTACGTTACCACTCCACGTATCCGCAAGGCAATCTGATGTTACATTTCAGTTATTAAAATAATCTTAACATAAGAAAATGTAACACAAAAGCAAAAATATATTGTATTCATTCTTAAACAAGTCATTACAGTATAAGCAATGTAATAATAAAAAAATATAATCTATAAGTAATAGTCTTTACTACTAGATGGTGCTAAAAACGAGCATCGTGACTTTTGGTGTTACGGTTTTTACCTGTTCGTTAATATCTACCTTAGATGTTCGTGTTTGCGTATTTACATGTTTCTAAGAATGTCTAGCCTTCGTCCTTTTTTACTAGGATGTAGTAATGTCAATTTCCCTTGGGGCGTACTCATAAGTGTTAGGGTTTATTGGGAAGTTGGAGTCCTCTCTTTGCCGTTTGTATGATCGCATGCGTTCTGTGAACCTTGTTTTTAATTTGTCCAGTTTGTCCTATATATGTATGGTTGCAGGTGCAAGTAAGTTTGTATACTCAACTGGTTGTTTCTGTTGATTTCTTAAAATTGTTTCGTAGAGTGTTGCTCGTTTTTTATGTTATCCGAAAGCCTTTTTTCTGAAAAAGGTTAGTTAATCTATACGTTTTTGGTCCTGTGTAAGTAAAAATGTTTCGTCGTTTTGTACTGATTGTCTCTTTTTATTCTTTCTTCTTGTTTTCGGTGTTGTATTGTCTGAGTAGTTTGACGATAGCAATGTGAATGTAACCGTTATTTTTAGCTTTAGTGTAAATTGTGTAAAAATCTTTGTTATATTTTTCGGAAACCAGTGGCATTATCTTAAATCTTTGGATCATAAGCCTAAATGCTGCGAGTTTATGCTGTGTAGGATTGTTTGAGGAACTGGGTTAGTTGTGTCTGTCGTGGTTAGTTTCCTAAAAATTTTATTCTAAAAAGTTTAAGAAGTCAATTCTTCATGTTATTGTTATGGTCATGATAATGTAAAGTTATGTCTTGCTCTTTTTCCATTGTGTTGTGATTTTGTTATGTATGTTTTCTAGGATGCATATTATGTCGTCTACGTATTTGTTATAATTAGTTTTATTTTGTTTTTCCATCAGTGTCTTAACGTGTAGTTGTTCTAAATGTTGTGTTAAAATCTCTGAAAAGTGCCTATGTCGAGTTTCCATTAAGCAATAGCAAAATGCCCTTAAAATGCGCTTAAAAAAAATTAAAATAAAAGAGAATTCAAATAAAAAATGTTTTTATTAATATCAATTAAGATATCAATAGCTATTATATATTTTAAGTTTCTATATTAAAATATAAAGTAAGTGAAAAATTTTTGTCAGGTAGTCTCATAAAGTCATTTTGCCGCGAGGCAATCATCCACAATAATTAAATTATTTTAATGAATAGTGATATAATTTGATGTATATGACAAAACTGATAAACAGTTGTGGTTAGACATTTAAAATGTGCAAAGAAATTGTATTGCTAAGTCCGTTATAACAAGTACAAAATGTGGATGTGGAAATATAAGGGTGTTACCATAGTTAATGTAATTTGATGCATGTTTCCAACTTTTTGAACTGTTATAGACAAAGAGCTGAAATCTATTTTCAAGTCGGTTTTTCTGCAAGAATTATTTTTATATTCAAACTTTGGATTTAACCACAAAAAATTTTGTACATACGTATGATTCAACTAAAAAAAAACACACACAGATTTGAAAGAGAAAATATAGAAACGCCTGTAAGAATACAATATCGATACAAAGCAAATATATTTTAACACTACAAACAATGGTCCCAACGTAATCAAAGTTTCAAAGCTACTACAAGAATTGCAGGAGGATAATTTAACGACGGCAGAAGAAACTGAATATTACAATACAAAAAGATATAACACAATTGTACTCAGTGTTTTGAGTGGTTCATTGTGCAGCGCTTACAATACAACTAGCGGCATAGGATGCTATCAGAACTTTGGAAACAGATATAAAGGATGGGCGAGATATTGCAAAAAAGAATCGAACTGTCCAAATGATAGGAAAAAGGATATATGTCTTTATAATACGACTAGATGGAATTCTACTTACGACATGATTATTTCCATTTTATGCCTCAAAGAGTATATTAATGACCTCGACATATCTGTCAATTGGATATTTATGAAGTTTTTCAGCCATTGGCTAAATGCACAATGTATATGTATTGGAGATTTTTTTCGTGACTGGTTAAAATGTTAAATAAACAAGATATGATCCAAACAAACTCGGTACGGAGGCTTTAAAAAAAGCAATGGTAATACGAAAACGTACATTGAACACGACGCTCTCAGCGCCGCATTGTGTTATATATCCATGCTTAAATTTTCAAGGATTTCCACTACAAGCAAACAAACTGCGATAGTAGGTTGAACATTAATTTTTATTTTCCAAACAAATTATAAAAGTAACTTTTTTCAGGATCACTTAATAAAGATATACGAAGTTATAAATTACGTATCGCATTTAACATCTTCACAAGACGAAAATGACCATAATTTATTTTCCGAGTCTAAAACTTCTTTAGATTTTACTCAAAGAAAATGATTTTTTTTATTTAAATTCTTTTTTTAGTTTTAATTGCTTACAAATTATTGTGATCCCTTTAAATAAATTTGGTTGAAATGATTGTCGTTTTTATTTGTAACAGTTTAGTCTAGGTATTCTAGAGAATGTTATTTATGTATGTACCTTATTTCAAGAGCGAATCGCAATTTCGGCACTTTTCTTTAAGTACTTTTTTATGTTAGCGAATTTTCGTTTGGCATTTTTAAGAAAATTTAAAGAGAATTCCACTTACAGTTTCTAAAGTACAGAAAACTGTCAACATTTAATTATTTTATAATTAATTAATTTATAACCACGAAAATGAAGTTATTTTTCTTTTTAAATTCAACATATTAAAAAAATGCTGGTTGTAGATTGCATCAATTTCAAAAATTACACTTGGAAAAAAGAAAGCAAAAAAAAACAACATATTCAAGAAAAATATCGTGAGATAGGTCTTATAATTGACCAGCCAAAGCAAGGAGAAGGAAATTCTAATGATGGAAACACAGCAAGGAGATTTTTTTCGATCCAGAAACTGCAGCTTCTATAACTGGAGTAGATCATGATTTAATACGACGATTGCAAATCATATTAGAAGTTATAGCATGTAGCAAAAGATAGATGCAAAAAAATTTGATCAGTATGCTAATGAGACAGCAACCCTTTATAACCAAAAATATTCTTGGAGACATATGTCAACCACAGTTCGCAAATTTTTGTTCCATGGGGAACAAATAATTTAGCACAATATGCTTCCAATTGGAAGTCTCTCAGAAGAAGCGCAAAAAAAGGAACAAAGACTACAGATTATTTCGCGAGTACAATACAAGATATTGTACTAATGAAGATCTTATTAATATTTTGTTGTGCACATCAGACCCATATATGTCCAGTATTCGACAAAAATGGAAATCAACCTCATTAGAGTTAAATGAAGAAGCTAAACAACTACTGCAAAATGAAAATCAAAGCTATTTGGAAGAAATTTTTACTAATATTGTTTAATTAATACTAGTTTAAAGATTATAATTTGTTTCTAATTTTAGTATAAATTTATATTAATACATTCAAATAAAATATATGTGCCAAATGTGTGCATTTTCTGACCAAAATTAAGTTTAGGAATAATAAATAAGTATTGGTTGTAAAATACGATTGAAGAAAATAAGAAATTATAAAAAAAACCTGTTTAAAATGTCAAAATATTCAACTTTTACATGGAAACTCAACAAAAAGTTAAAATGCATTTTTAACTCCACATTACTTACGTTCCTATCAGTCGATTTTTACGTTTGAACACGCAAATTGAAGCTCAAAGTCCCTCCTATTGAACAAAACAAAATACCAATCTGGTCAAAAGTTATAGAGTTTTGACCGCTATCTCGCGAAATTGACCACTGTGTGGCGTGCAACTTTTCGTAAAATGTAGTGTTTTTTTTTAAGTTACCATATTCGAAAAATGCCGATTGCAGCGTTCATCACCCAGATTTCTTAAAAATGCATTGCATGGCTTGTCAAGGCCTTATTTTCAATAACTGTTAAAACCTACTTAAAAAAAAAAACAAAAATACGTATCGACCAATTTTAGAATTTTTTCAACCTAATTTTATTAAAAAAAAACTTTTACGTTAATTCAGTAACGTTATTATAAAATTGGCTTTCAAAATTTGGAAAAACTAACAAAGGAAAAAAGTTTATATATCAAATCTTAAGGAAGAACTCCTCTAAAAGTATAAAGAAAAAAAAATCCATGTTTTTCCTATCTATCTACCTATTGTAAAAAAATTATAAGCCTTGAAACATTTTTTACACTCAATGTTGCAAACTTTGACGTCGTCAGGACCTACCCTATGCTGAAGCAATGTGTGTCCAAATGCAATCGCGTAGCTAGTTAAGAAATTCTCGACTTTTATATAATTTACATTCATTCCACTATGTCTTGACTTCTGAAAAAATCTATCAGTAGCATTTCCGGTATATTAAAATAGAAAAAATTATCTTACGTCCAGTAAGTTTCTCAGCAACAAAAGCTTGCGTTTCCAATTCAGACTTTAGATCTGTAGAAGATCCGAATTTCCCGGCAGCAGTACTAAAGCCCTACAGCTTGGTAGCAAAGATAAATAATGTGGAAAGTGAAAACTTTCTCTGAAACTTAAGTGAAATAAACGTAGCTTATTAATCAGGGGCAATCAAAGCTCGAGCTGAACATCTTACGTTACCGAACAGTATGTCAACTACCTGAAGTGTCTAAAAAAACCGGAGAAGAAAAAGTGGTCTGTAACCAGGTGGCAAATCTTAGCTCTTTTTGGCGGAGCAGTAGTTGTATAAAGAAGAGAATGATAGTTTTCCAGGTTAACTGAATTTGGTTCGGATCTTTGCATCGTTAAATCCGAAGATTTCGAACGACGAAACAAATAATGGTGCATTTGTTTACATATTGATATACTTTTGAACTTTGGTGTAATGAATAAGGGGCCAAAGTTTTGATATGGCTTAAATAGCTGATTTATTTTTAGGAGCGACTTAATCGCGGCGCTCGACTGAAGGCAAAGTGCAGCTTAAAAATCTAACATAATTTTGGTCAGCTTATATACTAACTTTGAGAAGTTCTTGACGACTCAAATGAGTGAGTTCTAAAATCTTACTCAAAGTCTTAACTTTATCTAATAAGTAATAAATTTATATCTTACCAGGCAATCATGAATTTGAGGAGCTTTACAAAACTTATAATTGAGTGGTTTCTTAATATTAATACTTAACTCTAATTAATATTTGCCATGGGAAAATAAATGTTATTTGATTATCAAAAATTTTTCAGACCATACCCATATGCATAAACACTTGAGTATTTATTTAAATCAAAACACAAACCTTTGCCAAGTGCAATAACATTGCCACGTATCTATTTTAAATGATTTATGCAACGGCCGGGCGTCATTACTGAGTGGTGTCAAATGAACATTGTTTATTAATGTTACAAATCTTTTCGTACAATTATTTTGTTTAAAGAATTTATAGTACATTGGCAATGCAGGTTGTTAATATTTGCTACATGCTGTTGGTTAAATTGATTGTTCGATTACGCTATATTGGAATCCTCTAAACTTATAGTTGGCCGCAATTTTTACAACACATTGTCAGGCGATACATAACAAGTATTCCAAGAAAAAGCGAACATAATCGGATGGCGTGATTTTCGGTAGAAAGCATAATTTTCTGTATGACATATTTGGGAGAACATTTTTAGGTTATGGCTTAATTTTTTATTGGGTTGAGTGCCAAATACATCAAAATCTAGCCGAAAATAAGTACATAACAATGTCGCATTTGTTAGTTTAAACGCAGAATTCGCAATAAGGTAGTAATTTTCCTTTTCATACGTTTCATCAAAAGATCGAATCAATCATATTCATAAAATAGAGTCTTTGTTGAGAATTGTAAATTAATCATTTGTTCTTGCGCTAGAATGCGATATTCCGCCAAGTTATGTCCAAACCTTCATTCATACAGGACAAATAATGCAAACATGACTTTTCTACACAAAGTCAAGAACATGTCCCGAAATATGGGCCAAGTAGCTAGAAAATGTTTTAGTCGTATAAAGAGGAAGATGTATCGGAAGAGTTGCCGATGATGTACAGCCCTTGCCTGTAAGTAAGTGTGCTAGCAAGAGTATTTATTGCCGAAAAATACTGATAATATATGATGCAAGCAGTCTCTTCGTGGTTATTTTTAAATTTTGCTAACAAGAAAAATTTTTAATTATTTTTTAATAAATATTCACCAAAAAATGTGTAAGTAAATCTGCGATAACTAGATTTTCATTTATATGAGTGTACTTCCAGCTTAAACTGACCAATACGCGAAATTTAATTTAATTTTTACGTAAGATTATTGTGTTTGAAGGTACCATGAAAACTAGAGTCACATAAGTAAAAATCACGTCATTATTATGGCACACTTCATTTTAAAGTTTTAATTTTTCTACTCGTTGCTAAAGCGCAAATTTTACGTGCCTGCCTATAACAAAAGAAACAGTATTTTTGTGAATTGACGTCACTTTTAAATTATCCCTAATTTTTTTTGTGAAAATTGTTACATTGCCGGAAGAAAAAATGTAAGGTGAACTAATTTATAGGTAAAAAAAATTCTGTATTGTTTATTGAAAAAGCAAAAAAAAAAACCGATAGTATTTAAAATGTACATATATGTACGTACTTTACATTTTATTTTCCAAGTCATTTGTACGCAATGACAAAGACACTACTAGAAATGTAAACTTTGGTAATAGGTTTTTTCCACCAATACAATAAAGTGTCATACCCCTCATCTCTCATGCCGGGGTAGTGCTTATGATAGTAGTTGTTAGAAGATATGTGTTTAATTAATATTTTTATGTATTTATCAGGCATGTTCTGACACTCGCACGTTTTTGAAATCGCATGTGATTTCAAAAACGCCAACTTTTGTTTTACTTGTTCTGAAACTCACGCGTTTTGCTTGCGATTTGCTTTTTTTCAAACTTATGTTCGAAAAACAAAAACATATGATTTGGCGGTGCAAAACACAAAAATCAAAAGAAAATTAAAAAAATGGCAGCAGCCTTCTTGCTTAGTTTAATTTCTTCAAATAAACATGAAATTAAAAAAAGAAGAAATTAAAAAACGGGTGCTTAGAGATAATTTCAATCTATTGGATATTCCAATCCAATAAATATTTATTAATTTAAAAACTTTATACAAAGCAAGAAATAATTTGACGACAAATGAAATTTCTATTAGTGATGTTGCATTTAGCAACTTTAAAGAAAAAGATTACTTAGATCGTGAGTAATCAGTACTTTAAAATTATTTTTGCTTATATTGTTAGTTATAACATACACGTTCAAAACGCAGATCGTCCTAAAAATAATTGAGATATATTTATTAACGTACATTAACACTTAAATCGCCCATTTAATAAGCAGTGAATATTTGTTTAAGATTTTAAAATGTGAATAATCGCATTTTTATTTGACTACCGACTAAACATTTAACCGCACTAATACTAATATATTTTCGAACATCAATAAGAACAGCTGTTTTTATGAAATCGCAAGTACTCAAGAAAAAACCAACACAAACAATTGATAAAACAAAGGGCATATTTTAAATTTATTATTTAACACTTTATTTGTGTAAAAATATAAATAAATTTGGATAAAAATAAAAGAAAACATATTAACTTTTATTTGTGTATAGTGCTATTATTGTTTTAAAGTTTATTTTAAGTAAATTTTTAACTTCACTTCAGTCTGTGCTTGCGATTTCAAGTCGCCAACTCACATCGCAAGTTTTAGGCGATTTGCGATTATCAAAACATGCCTGTATGACAAATTTTTGATCAGCCGAAATATTTAAAACTAAAAAAAGATGGTAATATGTTTTCTTTTTTGATATTCAGTAATTATACATATGTATATTGAAAATGTAATATTATATGTTTTCAATATTTTTATTTTTAGTTTGGTCTGTAACTACAATGTTTGGTTTCCCTATAGTCCCTTTCTATTTTAAAACAGCTGGGGGGAGTCTTAAAACTTAAAAAGAAAACAAGGCTGATCAGTGTAAAAATCTTTTAAGAGCATAAGACACGTTTCTTTGTATATAATATATAATTAACATCTCATATGACTTAGTCGCGTGCGTGCTCTCTTAAGCAGGAAAAATAAAATTTCTTTAATGTTTTGTTACATCAAAACCGATATAATATTGAAAATCAATGTGATGATTTGACCAAAAGACGTAACCACAAAATTGTGAAAAAAAAGGTTTTTTCTTCTTAATTAATTCTAATGAAATGTAAGATCCTGCTCATTCGTAATAATACATGTCAGTAAAAATTAAATAAATTTTTTTTTCTAAGAAAATTAACAAGAAATTCTGACACGCTAGGCGAAAAAAACTATTGCACAGAATTGGCTTTGCCTTATATCTTAAATATTAAAAGATTCTTTAAAGAATATAACGCAAACATGATTTGGATATTAATAAAACTGAAGGAAAACTATTAATAAAAACCTTCAATATAAGAAGAAAAAAAACTTTAATAAATGTTATATTATTGTTAAAGTAATGCTTTAATTAATCAATAATGCTTTAATTAATAATAACAAAATATGTTATAAAATAAAAGTAATAAAGTAGTTAGTATAGTGTTCGTATGAGAGGATTGTCGGAGTAATTGCATTTTGTCTTAAAACGGGTGTTTAAATTTACAATACATTGCGAAAAATTGTTTTAACTATTAAAATTTTATTTGAGTTGTTGAGAAGAGAGTTTCTGTTAATAAGAGGATACAATATCTTTTTCTATATATCAACTTTATTATTAACGTGAGAAATGTGTGCGTTGAAGGTAAGTTTAGGATCCAGACATATTCCCAAATATCTAATATTATTGGACCAACTTATGTCTTTGCCCAAAAGAGTGAGATTGTAATTTGGTAGATAACAAAATTTTTTTTTCTGGTAAAAAAGATGGCTTGTGTCTTCTCCGAATTAATTTTAATTCTCCATTTGTTAAAATACTCTTCCAAACGATTTAATGAGCATTGAATTTCGGTCAGTATATTCTGCCTGAACTCATGCGTGAAATAAATTGCAAGATCATCTGCATAAGCTTCAAATTTACTTGAAGAGATTGAGGGCAAGTCAGCACAACACAGGTTGTACAAAATTGGACCGAGAACAGACCCTTGTAGGACACCTCCAGGAATTTGGGCTAAATCTGAAAAGCAATTTCCAATAGAAACACAAAAGTATCTATTAAACAAGAAGCTGTTAACAATCTTTACAAGAAACATCGAAAAATTATACTGGATAAGTTTATAAAGTAGACCATTATGCCACACAGAGTCAAATGCTTTTTCAACGTCTAGTAAAACAAGTGCTGTTGATTGGCCTATGGACAGGCCTTTTTTGACGTCATTACAAATTCTTTTAACTTTAACTGGTTTATTGAGTATTTTGCCTGGTTTAGGGATAGGTATAACCTTTGCTGTTTTTCATGTTTTTGGAAAGTACTGTCGATTCAAGCAAGAATTATAAATATTTGTTAGAAATCTCACAGCAATTTTCGGTAGGTTTTTTAACATTTGGTTATTTATCTCGTCTAGTCCACAAGATTTCCTTTTTTTAAGGTTTCTTATGATTATTCCGACATCACTAGCAGTGATGTGTTCTTCGCTTGAAGTATCAAAACTTGAAGCATTAAAATTTTCGAGAGCTTGGTTAACAGAAGTTATGTGGGAAGGCACACCTAAGTTTTCAGAAACCCTATGATTAAGTTTAAAAAGTTCTGCAAAGGAATTTGTTTTGTCTTCGTCTGAAATTAAAATACCATCATTTGTTACAAGAGAATGACATTTATTATTCCTATGTTTTAAAATTTTTGTGATATTCCAAAAAGGTTTGGATCCCTTGTCCATTTTACTCAATTTTTAGTTCCAATGTCGATTTCTATATGAATATATTTCGCTACGAATTAGATGTGTATATTTTTTCAAAAGATAAAGATCAGAAAGTTGTCTATATCGAGCCCATTCGCTACGAAATTGATTTCTAAGTCTTATTAAATACAAAATATACTAGGGGAGTTTTATGCAATTAGTCTGTGGTGAGGATAATCGAACTGATTCTCTTACAGCTCCTTATAAGGAACTCGTAAAAAATTGTATATTGCCGTCGATGGCTTCACAACTACTGAGTATAGAATTATTATTAGCGTTATTCAAAGAATTTTTCAGAATATATTTATATTTTTTCCAGTTAGCACATTCAAAGCTATAAATTAAATTTCCTGTTATTGGATTGCTTGTAGAAAGGTTGAATGAAACTGGTAGATGATAAGAGCTTAAGTCATTAAAAGTACGAAGGTTGGAAATAAATTGAGGTATATTGGACAGAATTAAATCAAGAGTGGATGGATTAATATTAGGAGCAGATGGAATATATGTCCAAGAAGAAGGAAACAAAATGGATACTGGAAAATATGAAGTAAAATCATTAAGGATTTGGCCCCACTAATTAGCGCGTAAGCAGTTCCAATTTCTATGCGTGGAACTTAAATCACCGCAAATAAGGTACTCATTGTTAGTATTTAAAAGTTTTCTTTAATCACTTTTAAATTTAGATCTACTTACACTATTATTTTGCCCGCCAGGAAAATATACACTATAAATGTATATGCTTACGCCACGTCTAACGCTTAAATTAATACCTACATTTTCGATTACATGAGTTTGAATTTTGGGAATTATTGTAAACGTAATTGTTTTTTTTAACAAGTATAGCAACACCTCCGCCGTGTTGATTTACATGATCTTCTCTTATGCATAAATATTTAGGATGATAGAGAATATTTGATTGAGTGAGCCAAGTCTCACTCAAAAGACAAATATCTATATCATAAACATTTAAAAAATTAATAAATTCAGAAATTTTGTTGCGAATACTTCGACAATTCCAGTATACTATTTTCAAGTTAGACAAAGCCATTTTTTATACATTTTTATAAACAAACTTAAAAGCTAAATGACTTATTACGCCAAATTGTTCTTGTTTATTTTTACATTCACTTAGTTTAGATATCAATTCCATTGTGAGATCAATAAATTCTTGCTCAGAGAATAGATCTTCCTGGTGATTATTAACGGTAGAATTATTGTTTTTGTAAAAATTAGAGTAATTTGTTTCTGTATTAATATTTGGTCTCCAATTTTTTTTAAGACTCTTGAATTGGTTTATTTGATTTTTTATTGTTGTTTGGTAGATATGGAAAATTAACTAAGCTGTTGTTATTAGGTTGATTTGGCTTGAAAACTCTTCTGGAACGATTAGATCGATTCAAAACATTCTCTCTCATCTGAATATAAGCAGAGCGACTGGGACATGAGGAATCAGTTTTACCACAATTGGCACAATTGGATTTTATTTTTTGATTGACACTCAATAGTTTTATACTTTTCAGAACAAATGGCGCATCTCGCCTTAACATTGCAACTCTTTTCCCGTGACCAAACATTTGACATTTTCTGCATTGAACTGGTTTGTTCTTTATTTTACGTTGATATTCCCATGTTACAATGGTGCGGAAAACAGATCTTACATTTTTTTTTAGGTCAATCATTTTTGTTGTTCCATTTTTAAAGTAAACAATGTATATTGTATCAGCATAGTACACTCCAAACCAAGAGAGATTAGTTCATTTTTTACTTGCGTCTCTGTTTTGCAATCGAGACCATGAAGAATAACTTTGAACGGCTAATTGTTTTTGTTTTCATGCGTAAAAAATTGACAATTATTTTCACGCAAAATCATTATTATTAAATTATAAGTTTCTAAAGTTCCACACAAAATTTTTAAACCAATTGATATTTTCTTTATAAGGTATTTAGTAACACCTGCATTATCTAGCAGCTTTAAAAGATCTTCAGTATTTTGCTTCAAAACCTTAATGGGTGATAATTTAGCAAAATGAGTTTTTTCGTTTTTTTCACTGTCCATTTCAGCTTCATCTTCTAAATCATCCTTATCAAAAACTTGTAGAGGGGTCCAGAAATTTTTTTGTCTATTACACACAATAGCCAACACGAGACTGAAAATTAAAAAAATATTTTTTAAAATAGTGGTATATTAAATTTATCAAAATTTTCACAATTTTTGCAATTGTGTGGCTTGCTTTTACAGTTGGATTCATAATATTATCTTGATGCGATCCCTCATGAAAAGGCTCTCATCATAATTTTTATGGCACACAATAATACTTATTTGAGGTCGCCCATAAAAAACTCATCTTTGGGATTGAATTTGACGTTTGTTGAGATAAATGCCATAGTTCTCGTCCCGAGTGTAGAGCGTGTGTTATAATGCAGAATAAAATGTCGTTCACAGATGTTTAACATCGTATTATATTAAAAAGGGTTTTAAGCTTAATACGAACCGTGAATTCCGATAATATTAATAATTAACCTTTTATTTATTGTTTCATTTTTAGGTTCAATCGCTAAAACTCTTACATGTGCAGAACTGCATAAACGGGCAGAAAAAATAGCAGCACTTTTGCAGGAAAAAGGAAAAGTTGAGCCAAATGATAATGTCGGTTGGTAGAAAAACTGTAAATTGCAAAAAAAGAAAAATAAATTATTTTGACAAATATTTTTTTAACGCAGCATTGATCTTTCCTCCTGGATTAGACCTACTTTGCGCATTTTATGGATGTCTTTATCTTGGAGTTGTACCAGTAACTATAAGGCCACCACATCCTCAGAATTTGATTACAACTCTACCAACAGTTCGAATGATTGTCGATGTTTCTAAAAGTTTGATTGTTCTGTCTATTCAGTCAATAATTAAAATTTTAAAATCACGAGAGGCTGCTGTTTCCGTTGACCCAAAGACATGGCCTCCAATTTTTGATATTGACGACAATTCAAAACGTAAATTACCTTGCCTGGCGAATTCTCCATTAGATTCAACAGCGTACTTAGATTTCAGTGTGTCAACATGTGGGCGTTTAAGCGGAGTGAATATAAGTCATCGGTACTAATTATTACTTTAAAATTCCATTTATGAATATTTTAGTTGATAGTTATTCTTATTTAAAGATCTCTTTCTAGCCTTTGCGCCAGTTTAAAACTATCTTGTGAGCTGTATCCATCGAGACATGTAGCATTATGTTTAGACCCATATTGTGGACTAGGATTTGCTATGTGGACATTGATCGGAGTTTATAGTGGCCATCATTCTATATTAATTGCTCCATATGATATTGAATCTAATCCAAGCCTTTGGCTTGCAACTCTTTCGCAGCATAGAGTGCGCGATACTTTTTGTTCGTACGGTGTAGTTGAGTTGTGTACTAAGGCTCTTAGTAATTCTATTCCACTATTAAAGCAGAGGAATGTTGATTTAAGATGTGTTCGCACTTGCGTAGTAGTAGCAGAAGAAAGACCGCGCGTACAGCTTACCCAACAATTTTGCAAACTATTTCAGGCTTTAGGATTGAATACTCGATGTGTTTCGACTTCATTCGGCTGTCGAGTTAATCCCGCCATATGTGTGCAAGGAGCTAGCTCAGCTGAAAGCGCACAAGTTTATGTTGACTTAAGAGCCCTAAGAAACAATAGAGTTGCACTTGTGGAACGTGGGGCTCCTAACTCGCTTTGTCTTATGGAATCTGGAAAATTGCTACCAGGAGTTAAAGTTATTATTGCCAACCCTGAAACAAAAGGCCACTGTGGTGACTCTCATTTAGGAGAAATTTGGGTAAGCAAATTAACTTTCTGTAAAGCTGGAAAACATTTTTTAATGGAGTGCATAATATATGGACCTTGCACTTTTACAATTATCTTATTATTTTTTAGATAACTAAAATATCTTTTTTTTATAACAAGCGCTCTGATATTATTTAGCCATAAGTATCTACTATTGGCATAAATACATATAATAAAAAACTTGAAAATGTCCAAAAGTTAGTACGAATATATAAGGCCTTGATGAACAACTTGGAATCCAACATTTTTTCTGTTTGAAGTAAAAGTTACACCGAATTATATTAAGCATAACCCTTTGATAACAAGAAAAGTTAAAATACTTTTAATAATAATTTTTAATATCATCCTAAACAAGCCCGCAGAACGCAACAACAAAAACTGATCTTATCGTTTGGATCTTTAGCTGCAGCTTTGTTTAAATCCTGATATAACGTAATATAATTTGAACATCTTTTGCAGAATTTTCCTAATTGTTTTTAAACTCTCAGTGTTAAAAAAATAAAAGCCTTTAATTGCCTTCTAGAAATCGTTGCTTGATCGTATCTTTATCTAAAAACTATTAAAATAGTGGTAATAAGAAAAAGGAGAGGTCTAACGTATTAAATATTATATACTATTGCTGACTGAATTAAATAATTGTATATTTGCTTATAACTAAATTCTTACCTTAAAAAATTATATAAACACTGCAAATGTGAACTCGTTCATAGTTGCTGGATTAGCAGCAACACCTCTTTAAGATTTTCGAAATTTTATATAGGATAATTATTTATTGAATTATGTTTGTTGGTTAGAAAAGCTCTATACGTATTTCGCCCTTTGCTTGAGCCAGCTCATCAGGAAATCTTTATCCAAATTCTTAGAAAAGCCAAAAACATTTTCTTTTAAAAACATTATTAGAGTATTTTTAGAACATATATAAATATGTTAACACTTTGACAAAAAATTACCAACAAATAAGCCACGTTACTATTTTTTATATTCCTTTTTGTTTAAGGCGTATTAAAAATAAAAATTTTCAAGAGAAAGTTAAAATAACAGTGATGCCCACAGTTTGCATTAACAATGCATATTTTTTATTTTTAAAGTTATATTGCGAACTAATTTACTTTGTGTTTTAACTTACGATATTTTCATGAAATATTTAAAAAAAAACTACAAAATGAAATATATTACTGTGAGAAAAGCATGTCCATATGGCCATTTCCTTCTAATCATATAGCTCATCATTGATCTATTCCAGTATTTTATATTTGAAACTAAAGAGTCTCACATCAATTGCAGGAGTCCTATATAATGGAAATAAGCCAATTCGTAGTATGGAGTTAAACATAAGAATAAAGTGTTAGAGTTGATGAAAGTGCTAGAGTTTCCACGACCTTTACATCTAAAAAATCGGGGCGCCCAATAAGCGGCACTGGCTTCATAGAATTTTTAATACGAGAAAAGAGAAATATATGACGCCAAACAATGTCAAAGTTCGCTGCGCGCCTTGTTAAATAATAGGATAGGGGCTACCCTCAAAAAATATCTTTAGAGCTAAGCTTAATCAAAAGAACATACTATGTGTTATGAAAACTGTGAGAAACATGCGACGCCGTACTGAACATAAATCCTCTATACGGCTACCAAATGGTGAATGGGCAAAGAATTTTTAAGAAAAAAAAAATGTATTTGTTCCACATGTTACAGACTTCTGTTTTATCAACACCACCATTGAAGGACCAATAAAATTCCAACTTCCGCCATAAAATTTGCTATTAAAGGTATTTAAAGCTCTGGGCGGCTAGAAACTTTAAAGATAAATTCCTCAGCGGTTAAGGGAATACAATTTAAATAGGTAAGTTTACATTTGCTCGGTTCTGCTTTTAAGAAAAATTTGCGCTTTACAACACAGAAGAATGCAATAAATGTCAATATAAAAAAAGTAATACTAAATCTATTACAACGCAGGGTTGGATATTTCTTAAATAATAAATTGTAATTCAAAATTAAATTTGATTTCAAAGACAATATGACTTAAACAAAAGGGTTGAATGCAGGATCAATCTGGCAAACTCCGCTCTTAATTTTTACGCGAAAAAAAATGTTGAATTTCATAATGAATTACATGTTTTATCTAAAAACTAATAACCAACTTCAACTTCTATACCATGAAGTTTTAACGTTTAGAACAATGGTTTTTGGTGATACGAAGGTTTTAGCGTTTTGAATTAGAAAGATTATCAGGTAAGGATGGACTTATTATGTACAAACAAAATTGTTATACTCTATAAAAAAACCGCTTGGTTTAATCCAATATTTAACATTTTGCATTAAAAATTAAAATGTAAGCCGTGGTTGATTGGCTAATGACGCGTAGGAAACAATGTTTCTAAGGGAAAAGAAAAGTACCAAGGCCAAAAGAACTATTTTATCCTATGCCAGGATTGACGTCGGTTTTAGTGTTAACAGATGTTTTGCGCAGGTTACATATTCTTAGCAATGTGTAGTCTGTTAAGAAGAATAATAAAAGTACTAAAAATTAACGAATTTCCGAATAAAACAATGATGAAAAACCACCAAAAATATATAAAAACCTATTATATAATCAAATATTTCTAAAAGGTTAAACAGGGAATATTTATATAAAGAGATTAACGTAAGAAATGCTGCATATAATAACTGTCCCAATAGAGAAGAGACTAAACTATAAACAAGATACGGAGAAACCCGATGTCCAACATCATTGTGATTCATCATGACAAACGCTAACAATGTTAGGTCATCAATGAGCAATGATGGTTTTTCTTTGATGTGATATAGATTAAATGTCTGAACTTTCATAGATGACCGCAGTGGATTTTGTCTCACAGCGAATTTTTATGTTGTGTGTCGCTAACGTGGAGACACGTAGCAGACAATATCAATTGGAGTCAACAATAAATTTTTTTATCTTTCGTTGTACCCGAGACTTGCAGGAATTTTTTACTAATGATTCATGCATGAAGTATAAGATATCAGCCTTAATGATTACGATATATCGGTGACAATGGAGACATATGTAGAAAATTGTCCCCAAAGTTTATTTTTCTTTTTTTTTTAAGAGAAGTAGTACTTCAGGCAACAATGCCTATTTAATTAGTGTGTAACCGTGCTACATTCTTTACGAAAGGGATAGAGGAGAGGAAAGGACAGGTGGTAAAAGTATAGCCAATATGCTATATAGAAGTACCGACGAAGGAGGCTGCATGTTTTAATGTTAATTCTGAATATGTATTTATACCATTAAACAGAAAAAACAATCTTATTTTTTGGTTGTCGCAGGGGTTGAACCCTGGACAACCAGATTTGTAGTCAACGTGCTTACCACCTCGACCACAGCAGCTCAACGTAAACAAGTTTATGATATCCAAATTTTATATTAAAAAGTAATCTGAAGTGCACAAATCTTACAAATAGCTTAAAATATTGAAAATTAAATTTGGAATTTATTTTTTGTTTTGAATTTCCCACTTTACTCACATTGCAGTCTTCTCATCGGACACAGATGTTTTTTAACCATCTTTTCTTCTAGTGAGGCTTTTAGCACTACGGTTTTTTACTTTTTTTTTAAAGGTGAGCGGAACGCGATAAGAAATTTTTCAAACGTGTCAAAACTCGTGCAATCTTTATATAAATAAATGAAAAAAGAAAATTATTTAAAGCATTTTCGTATTGGACAGATATTAAATAAAACTTATAAAACTTTTTCTTTTTTAATATAACATAATATAAGCTTTTTTAAATTTTTAATTTAAAACAAAAATTATTTGCGAAGAATTGATGAATATTACTCACTTTTCAAAGCCATTATAAAGTTGGAATATGATTTTAGTGCTTTCTTGTCTTTGGTGCCATTATATTTGTATTGAAAGAGTAAATCTTAATTAATAATTACCTCCAAATTCTTGGTCAAGGCATCGCAAAGTAAATGGCGCATTGATGTTACCTTAAAAAATAAAAATATCCTTATGTTAATTTTTTAGTAGCGTGGAAAAATTATTGTTTACTTACTAAGTTTTCACGATTTTCGCCCATAAGCTCATCTTCCATTGCTTTTAGGTCCTCATCAGATTTTATCGGGAAGGAACCAAAGGCTACAGATAGTTAGTTAGTTAGTTGGGAGTGGCAGCCTCTCGCGACCAGGTTCACTTGAGCACAAACGAATGGTCCGTTGTGATACCACAAAGAAGGCGGCATGACTCCCTTTACCCAGCCGAGAACCATGAGGATTCACGGATGAACTTCGCTATGTCCCCTATAGAGTGAGATGATAGCTCCGTAAGAGTTCCAAAGAAAGGAGAGCCCAGAATTCTTAGTCTTCTTCGAGCCAGGGATGGGCAGTGGCACAGGAGGGTGCAGTACGGTCTTTTCCTCATCCTTCGAGCCACAGCTGCGACAGAAATCAATAAAAGGCAGACCAAGTCTTTCAGCATGCCTGCCGATTAGACAGTATCCAGTAAGTACCGAGACCGTGATACTTATGGATTTTCTGTCCAGTCTGAGCAGCTGCCTGGTTCGCTTGAGGTCCAGTGTAGTCCACAGTTGTCTGAAGACACAACAGGAACTTTCCTCTACCCATAATTTGCGAGCCAAATTTAGGTAGTGGTTCTTTATGGCCATTTTCACCGTTGCCAGAGGAGTTCTAACGTCTGGTAGCGGGAAGACGTTAGGAAGCAATGTGCCTCGTTTAGCAAGATCATCGGCCTCACAGTTACCCTGGATATCCCTGTGACCAGGGACCTAAAACAGGTCAATCTGTGATCGCTCCGATAAAGTGTTCAGTAATGAGCGACAACTCAGGAGTAGCTTAGATGTACTGTATGTACCAGCAAGCGCCCTGATTGCCGCCTGACTGTCCGAAAATATCCGAATGGCAAGACCAGAAAAATTGTCCCTAAGCGCTATTTCGGATGTTTTCAGAATGGCCATTCCCTCGGCTTGAAAGACACTGCAGTAGTCAGGGAGTCTAAGGGAGAGTCTTAGTCCAAGACTATTAGAGAAGATTCCGCAACCGACTCTGTCGTCCAGTTTCGAGCCATCGGTGTAGATGTCAACAGTACCACTCACAACCACTTCGTTACGGACCCATATCTCCCTATTCGGAATATGGATTTGAAACCCGTGGTCCAGAGCGGGAGTAGAAGAGATTTAGTCCACCATTGATGGCAGTGGCACATCCCGATCGATAATCTTAGAGTGCCCTATGTCCAGCCTGAGCCAGCGTGAGAGGGCATTAAGTCTGGCTGCACAGCATTTAGCCTGTTGCAATACCAGAAGTTTGGTGGGTAACCAGTGGAGAAGAGCATACAGAGCCTTTGTCGAATTAGTTCGAAGAGCCCCAGTAATCAAAATGGCGGCTGTTCTCCTGACTTTATCAAGAGGATTTTGGTTGACCGTTCTCTCAAAAGCGGGCCACCAAAACACAGCACCATAGAGAATATTTGGCTCTATAACTGCCTTATAGAGCCAGGAGATGATCCGAGGCTGAAGGCCCCATCTTAGTCCTAGAGCTCTCTGACAGAGATAGAGTGCACAGGTCGCCTTCCGTGCTCCTTCGGCAATGTTTGCCTTCCATTGAAGTTTGGCGTCTAGTATCACCTCAAGGTATTTCACACTTTTACTTACACTGAGCACAATGCCATTCAGCCTAGGTAGAGTAAAAATCGGAATCTTGTTTCTCCGTGTGAAGAGCATAACCTCCGTTTTGCCGGGGTTGACAGCAAGATCAAAATCGCAGCACCATTGAGATAGAACATTGAGCGAATAGTTCACCCGTTCTGTGAGTGTTGTCAGGTACTTCCCAGAGACTGCGATAGCAATGTTATCGGCATAAGCTATCACCCTATTACCCGTTTGGTCCAGTCGCCGTAGCAGCGTGTTGACTGCCAGATTCCATACGACGCTACAGATAAGATAGCAAAATTTCGGCTCCAAAAAAATATTGTGCTACCCCTAAACTTTCGCTAGTTCATTTTGCTTTTTTAGGCAATGATCGATCTTAATTCTTTATTCGACCTGCTGTCGCAAAACCACGTCAACAGTCGCTGTAAAGTTTTTATAATAGCTATCCTCAAATAGCAGCAAAAACATTTTGAACTGAATTTAGTTAATGTTTAATAGAATTTCAGCTTCATTTTTTTCCACCAGTTTAAAAAATGCCCATTAAATGTGATAACGTTGGCAAATTAAAAATTGTTCGAGTGTCGGTTATATGTTTTCCTTTGACAACATCTCCAGAAAATGATGATATTCAAAAAAAATTGTTGTTTGTTGAGACTTATAAAGCATAAATTGTTTGGAAAGTACAAGTTTAAGAAACAATTTGTGTTAGCCATATTTAATTCTCTTCCCTTTTTCAAATCTTTCTTGCTGTACGTAGAGTAATTGCTTATAATTGATGTATTTTTTAGCTTTGTTTTTAGTTGCGACAGCACGTTTGAAGGACGTCTCACAATTTTCTTGATATGTCCTAAATAATTTTTAAATTCATAAGCCGCTAAGCTATTACGTAGTCCAAAGGCTTCTACACAGTCGGAAAAGTGCAAAAGGTTACATATACCATGTCACTCTGATGATACAAAATAAAACAAAATCACCCAGAAGCTGCTTTGCTATTCCCATATTGGTTTTATAGTGCAAGGGGCAACACAATAAGCTGTACGCGACACTCAAAAGAAGAAATTGGTGATAAATATCATTCCTAAAATGTCCTTTAGTGCCACAATTCCCATATATAGAGTAAAGTTTCGAAATTCTGTTACTTTCTATCTTGCAAACTCCGACAAAGGTCTTGGGGATCGACCGAACTCTTTTGGTAGAATTCAACGTAGGGAAATTTTTCCAACAATATTTTTTTTTATAGTTTTCTTGCGAGACCCAAATCGATCAAGTGCATTCTATCTATGGGAAATTGAGTCACCACTTTTATGCCCAAACGATCTAGTTCGCTTTGTTCACTTTAAAATTTGAAGGTGTTATGCTCCAGGTCTTGTCTGTGCTTGCAGACCCAGTAGGGGTACTATAAACAGTCAGATTTCTTACTCTTCTTCCTTACTATTGACAACGATTGCATCCATGAAATGAGCAATGACCCACAGTATCAGTTACAAAAGCACGAGCTGGTGCATAAGAAATAAACGATCTTATACGTCAATGTTACATCACGCGAAGAAAGGCCATCAGTAATTAATTGCTTAGCTTTATAAATAAAAGCGTGTAGAAACGAATGTATACACTTAAGTTTTTATTCACAACAGACGCCCCAATTGGGAAAACTGATTTTAACGTAGGACTTGCAACTTTGCCCACAATTGGGCAAAGATTTGTTTGTACGTTTAAATATGGCATCTCCATCAATTCCTATTTCAATGGTTACATTTTCACTGTCTGCAAAACAGTTGACAATTTTAAGTCCCTAATGATTATATTGCCCAGAATTAATGCTCCGAACAATAACTTTTTCCGTTTTGATACTGAGAAGGGTGTCAATATGTACAGGCATGTCCAATTTTTCTTCTTCCAAAACACTGACGAAATCGTTGCCGAAAGCTTTTCGTACATGGTATTTTACAGATAACCTTCTTAATTTTTCTCGTAAACCTATAGGATTTTCCTAATTTGTTAACTTTATGCAATCAGGTATAATTTTCTTCGCAAGTCACTTCAAGGGCACAGGCGCTAAAAGTTTCACTAATACTTGGCTCAAGCTTGCCCAAACGTCGTAAATATTGAGTCTGTTTTTTTTTAATAGCCCGTTTTATTAATTTTCTTGAAGACATTTTAACTTCCATATATATCTATAGTTAGAAATGTTCCGCAAAAAATGCTATTAAATTCACCATTTTAAGAAAATCTTTTAACTTTGCACTTACCACTTTAGCAGAGAAACTAAATATGAATACAAAAATAAAAATAACTAAAAAATGTACTAACTAACTAAAAAAAAAGTAAAAACAGTTCGTTATTTTTGCTTTTTCGTTAATGGAGACATGTAACAGACAAAATCCTGCAGTGCTAATCTTTTTATCGAACCATAGCAGGCAATGTCGTTAACTTTTAATTTTCTTAAGTAGGGTGACACTACAATGTCGATGTCTCTCTGTTTGTGTCATTGTCACGTTGATTCATCAATGAAGTTTACATTTTTGGATTTTTTTTCAAACTTCGACTTGATACTGACTCTGTGACAATGATTCATCAATGAAAAAGTCATACTGACGATGTCGATCAAGTACCCCACCCGGAATGTGCTCACGTATATAGATACATAATAAATAAATATAAGAAATCAAAATAATTTTTAGTTTAAATGTTTGTTTACAAAAGCTTAATTGTTTTCAAAATTAGTTTTTGTGATAATTGTTGAATATATTTTTTTCAGTAATGTCCAATTAGAAAAATTTTTTGTGTATAGTATTTTCTTTTTTATAAGATCCCTTATAATGACTATCGATGTTAGCTTTTGAAAAACAAGTTATTTAATTAATTGTTACATAAACTACAATTTATAAAATAAAAGGAAGAATAAGACCTTGAGCCGGAATAAGAATATATTTTCTTATACAAAAACAGGTCAGCTATTTAAAAATATATAATTCGAATAGTTAAATCACGAAAGCAAGTCTTAGTTAACGACACTACTTGCAAATGTGGTGTAAAATGATGCACTTTTCAGTGTTTTTGTCTACAGGACTTATAAGCATACATAATTATTAAAAGTTTTAAAAAAGTAAAATAGTAAGGAAAGAGAATTATGGTTTTAAAACGGTTACGAAATTTATAAATATAAAAAATAAAGGAAAAAGCTTTTGGAATGTATAACTATAAAATGCTAAATCGATAGCAGTTAAACATAAAATTTCTATCCTGCAATTTTCGTTAGCTTAATAATTAGAAATAATTTTATATGGAAGTGGCGTGCGTATAAACGTAGTTTTATTATAAGTGTATGAACTAGAGGTCTGCATCGAGTATGTTTTTGTTGTACATGTGAAGTTTCTTTACTTTGCGATTACAGTACATACTTTTTTGGTACAACGTACTTATGTGTGAAGGAGAAAAAACTGAAAATAATGTTGCCTAGCTGTTTTATTTATGTATAAGAATAACATAAAGGGCAATTGTTAAGAGGTAGTTACTTATTATTGGCTTTTAATTATTGTTTCTGTTTTTTTTCAGTTTAAGTTTTTTTGAATGTTTTAAATATAAAAGTGTGAGGGTTTTTGCAGGTAAGAGAAAAAGGTAAAACCGTTATTAAAACAAATATGTTTATTAAACATTGAAAAATGTGCTTAATTCCTATGTCCGATGCCAACCGCTAGCACTTCAGTAGCCGTATTGTCATACTTTTTTTCATAAACCTTTATAAGTATTGATCAAAACGTTTAAGATTTAAACATGGGTCATTTCATGTTTCCTTTTAATTTTATTACAACAATAGTTTTAAAAATAAATTCAATATTTTAATTATATATAAAAATTAAATTTCAAATCACAATTATTTTTGGTTAAAGTAACTAAAAAATCGTAATCTTATTTTTTAAACACAAGGAAATAATAAAAAACAAATAAACAGAAAATTAATCAGTTGCACAGATATTTTGTACTTCATTGTAAATATCAATTTTTTTCACGTTGCAATGCAAAAACATTATTTGATTGACAGTAAGTATATTAGATCCAATGACAGACCTTTTATCTAAAAACAATTTTTTTGCCAAGGTCTTTTCGGAAGCAGCACTTCTTGCTTGAGTGCCCAGTAGTTTATAGCTTACTCTATGTAAAAAAAAAATTCAATTTTATGTAAGTTCCACCAATGCAAAATATTAATTTCATCATGAAATTTATTATCAGTATTTTCATAAAGGCATATTTCGTGTTTAATTTTATCGTCGGTTTTCAATGACGCTGGCTCTTGAAGAAAGTCAGAGAGAAGCTCAGAGTTAAAGTTTGATAATGTTGGATGTTGAAGGTATATTGTCATCTTCTACACTTATATTTTCTGCTCATGTCCTCATTAAGTTTTTACATTCTCCTTTAATAATATATTTTTTTTTCATTTTCCGAAAATTGTTTTAACTTTTTTGTTGGTGGAAATAGAAAAAGTGCAATTTTGTGATAAATATTCACATTTTTTACAACTAATTCGCTTAAATAGCAGCTCAACTTTTCTTTTAAAACTTTAACGATATCAAGATCGTGTTGATTAATACCACAAATTATCCTTAGTCGATGAATATGAATGTACTCGTATAACCAGTACAATGTCGCATAATTCTCACGAAGTTTGTTCGAATGAAGTTAAAACTTTTACAATACCGTCAATGGAATTTAAATTAATATTACTAATTCTTTGGACTTCATTTCTTTCTTGCAGAATTGATGTTATTTCAAGCCAGTTTTTTTCCTACTGAACTTAAAAATAGTAAATGGTGTTTCAGCGCGTAGGAGAAAATCTTTTTAATGTTGATTGTAGCCATGAATTGATTCAGGTTTTTTTAAATATTTAAACAACTTGGAAAACCCATATACATAAATTTATTTTACATAGAAAAGCGTGGACATTTTTTAATGAGGGTTTTAAAAATATAAAAAATAATAAAAAGTGTATCGATAAGCACCCGTAAATCACAGGTAGATTATGACTTGAAATAAGCAAAATCTACCCGTATATTAATTTTCATGTCATAATGACTTGAAAATACTTGCGGATTATAAAAAACTATTTTTTTGCACCTAATATGTTTTGAATTTCATAAATATATCAGTTTAAATATTTGTAGTAAAACTGAATGAATTATTTTTGAGCAAAATATATTTTTAGTTTTATTTTCGCATGTGGAAACTTGCTTCGTTTATTCCTGTCCTTAATTCTATCAAACTAAAAAATTTTCTCGCAGTCTTTTTAAGGCATAAAGTCATTATGTTACAATAAGTGATCCAACTACAAGAATACAATATGCAGTTTTCAGCTTATAGCATCTTTATGACACGAACGCTGAGTACATAAATTAAAATGGGTATTGTCAAATATTCTTTAAAAATTATGTTCAGTTTTAAAATCGTTTTGTGTGCTTGACACGATTACCTAAATAAGTACAACATGAAGTTTTGAGTTCCTCACACGAACGCAACCGAGTACCAAGTAATAGCTAAAATCGTGATATGTACTTTACTCTATCATACATAGTACCTAAAAACGATGACCACATACTTAATGCAAGCGAGCAAATGCGAGTAACTTTGTTGTTATAAAAAAAATTGCACCTTATTCTTTTGATACATCGATTAAATATATTTGTGCAGACCTATAGTATGAACACAAAAACCAAACGGTAGTTTTATACAAAAATTAAATTTATTACACAAAATTTAAATTATTGAAATAGGATCAAACATCAAGCTGAATTCAAACACAGCGGAAAAACGAATAATAAAATTTAACACTTCATAAAAATGTCATTTGTAGTATGATTAAAACTTGATTAAAAATAATATTACAAGGTAATAAATAACACAGTAGAAGTTAGCAATACTACATAAGTTATCTCTAGTTTGTGTAGTATGCGGTAAACTACAGATTACAGATTACTACAGATTCCCCCATTGGCTCAGCTAACCAGTAAGCATGTTTCTTGCGTTGATGTCTGAAAATTTGATCATACCCAATTACGTGTTGGGAACCTGCAGCCACAATCGAACCATTAGTGCGGTCGGCAAACAATTCAACTATCTTAAAGAAATACAAAAAATGCAAATTATGCGAATGACCTACGCTAACCTAAAAATTAAGATGATACTCCCTTACTAATTTACAATCTAATGTAATGTTGATTTCTAAGACTGAAGAAGAGATGATCATTTTAAATACATGATTATGTTGTATATGAATAATTGTACTGATTAATAAAAAAATAATACAATTTTTAATTTTAAATAGATTTTTATATATTTTTATTTATTTAAGATTTATTATTTAACCGCAGAAGGCAGAACTTAAAACTGAACTTATTAAATTATTAAGTGTTTTGTTTATTTATTTAAGAAATGTATTTTTTTTTTCTTTGCTCCAAATTTGTTTTTATGCTGCTTCTGATTGCAGCAGTTTTAATTCATCTAAGCACTGATTAAGGTGCTCAGTCAGAATATTCAGAACTCAGTTTGTGTTGGGGTTTTAAACTCAAAATTAGTTCTGATTTATTTCAAATTTTCTTCTGATATTTATTCTAAATTTACAATTTTAAATAATTCCATTACATAGACAGTGTGTTTTTTAATTGTTAACAGATTTTTTGCTTGAACTGTCTTTTCCTTTTTTTTTTTTGTTGAATTTTGCGCCATAAATTCTGTCTATTGACTTCAAGTGTTTTGTTACATTTGTGTGAATGAATGTAATGAAATAAATTTAATCTTAAAGTTCATTTGGTTGTATAACATGAGCAAAAATTAATTAACTATTTTAAAGCGAATGTGTTTAATATTATATAGTAATTTATTATATAGTAATATGTATAATTATTTTAATAACTTCAAATTATTTACTTCAAACATTGTGTTCAATTCTAACTTTCTATGTTTATTCGATTTCAATAATTTCTGGTATACCTCATTGTAAATTTTATTTAAATATTCTTTCGATATGAGCTTTTTTTATTTAAATATTCTTTCGATCTTCGCCTGATAAAGCGAGATTTTTTATATGCTGCTTTTGCACATAAATCATTAACTTCTCTAGAGACAAAACGTATTTTGCTAGAGCTTCATTAGCATGCATTACAAAGCTATTATCTTTATTTTCTATGGTTCCATCCCTTGGTCCATTTTTTATATTTTTTATACCGGTTTTAATAATATTAAATTTTAATTCATGAATATTCTTTATATCTTGTAATGATGTACATTCCCACATATGATTTTTATGTTGGCTAAGGGATATGTCACTCTTATTATTTATTTCCACATTTTCAGTATTTTCTTTTGCTTTCATTCCACATGTTGTTTCTAAAATTTTTGATGGTTTACTTCTGTCTTCTTTTATAGGTATCATATTTTTTAACATTTTAGAATCTAATTTGATTCTTGAAAAAACCTTTGCGTTCAGGATGCGCATGTCCTTTCAGCAATTGTAGGCCCTTAATCCTTCAAGTTAAATATTTTATATGTTAAATATTTTATTTATTATTAGTTTATTTAACAAGTTTATTTTACGAGTATATGGCGACCAAGCCAAGCGCAACCATAATCCAAACTGCATGCCTATGCGTTATTGCTGTATCATTGTTGTGCTTATGTCGTCTTATTCGATTTTATAATTGTCCGTAGCCATGTAACAGCAATTATACAAATTCTATTAATTAAAGAGAGAGTTGTAACAAAAGTTAAATGCTGGCTGTTCCTATGTGCTTTTGTGAAAATAATAAGGTGTGTTCGTAGCGAAGTATGTTTGTTACGCGGCATTAAATCAGAAACAGCCAAGGGCAAAATTTAAGTGAGGCTGCTGTAGTCAAAGTGGTAAACACGTTGACTACAAACCTGGTTGTTCAGAGTTCAAATCCTGCGGCAATCAAAATACAAAAAATGTTTTTTTCTGTTTAATGGTATAAATGCATACTCAGAATGAACAAAAAAAAACGTGCAGTCTCCTTTTTCGGTGTAGATTCGCCGGCGAAGTAAAATAACTATCTATCTTTCTCCTTTCACCACCTGTCTTATTTCTCATCTAACCCTTTCCTAAAGAATGTAGCACGGTTACGAAAAATAACTAAATAGGTTTTAACGCCTGAAGTGCTACTTCTCTTTAAAAAAAAAAAGTAGCAGCTTGTATTAGCGGAGCATCTCAGCATAACAAACTCTGAAACAATATCTGGCGATTTCATATGCTATGTTAACTAATATAAAATATTAATATAGATTTAAAATACATTTTAGGAAAAATTTGTATGAAAAATTTGTCAACAACACATTTCAAAGCTATTTTATTTTTTAGGAATATGGCAGTTGGTCTTTATTTTTTTAAATATTTTCGGTATTTTGCTACTCTATTGTGTAGCATCATCAGGAAAACTAAAATTTTTTTAAACATCAAATAACACAACAACCAAAATGTAATAAAAAAATATTTACACAATGGAGAAGCGAAGTTTTGAAAATATGATGACCTTAATTTGAATTACAACCGAACAAACTTATTTAATTTTACCCATATTAGTCAAGAAAACGTGCTCGAAGCATGTGGTCATATCAAATCTAACGGTGTCTGCTATAATGGTCTACATCCAAAGTTTATCAAGCTTATTCTTCCATACACTCTAATCTTTTTAACACATTTCTTTAACACGATAACAACAACATCTTTCCCGTCTGAATGGAAACATGCTAAAAATATACTGATCCTGAAATCTGAGTTATCGACTATTTGACTGTGGAAAGACTTTCTCTATGCTAAGAAATTTATGGATGTCATAATATTATACACCAACTCATATCCGAATGCTACTGGCAAAAGCCTATTTAGTGCCTACACTAATGTATGGCTGTGACCTGTTTTCCAGTTGTGATGCTGTAAGTAGGCGAAGGCTCAATGTAAAACAAATTTAAAATGTTACATTTGATAACGTTATATTTGTTAACGTGCCGAACCCTTTTTTTTTATACAAGATTATATGTAGCCAACAGCCTTCCTATCTATATGAGAGAATAAGTTTTTCTAAGTCTAATAAAAGGAACAAGATTAATAGTGTCAGATACAATAAATCAATATCGGAGCATCGCTTTCTCATTCATGCGATTTGCCTCTGGAGCTAATTACCCCCTCAAATTCAGCTTATAAACAATGCAAGCCATTTCAAATTTGCCATATTTTAGTACTTTAGTTAAAACGTTTACACTAGTTGCATATATGTAGTTATCTGCGCATAATATTGTATCAGTTTTAGTTGTATTATTAAAACTATATGTTTGATTTTCATATTCTATTGTTTTTTTTTTTTTTTTCTGTTTTATAATGTTAAGAACTTTAGCTTAGTTGCCAAATTAACACCCAATACTGTAATATACGAATTGTCCTTGTTTCATTTATAATTAATAATAAATAAATAAAGGGTCAAGTAAAAACTATATTTTTCTGTTTTATAATGTTAAGAACTTTAGCTTAGTTGCCAAATTACCACCCAATACTGTAATATAAATAAAAGGTCAAGTAAAAACTATATTAGAAAATATTTGGTTCCACAATAATAAAAAGAATTACTTTCTTCCGGCTTTCGAGTGGGAATCAAGAAGTGCGTCTTTTTAATCTGTAGTCTTCGAGATAGCCAATTTATTTACATCCACATTCTTTTTCACAGGTTGGTTTTTGGTGCTGGTCTTAGAATTTCCCCAAGGATGTTTAAAAACTCTTGCAGCAGCTTGAAACGGATCATCTCCCACTTTTCACGAGACGTAGCTCCGCCGCAGGAGCTTATGTGTAAAAAAGCCTTATCCGTGGGTTTGTAGAAACCTCACTGTAAGGTTTATTAAAGACTCTAGACTAATTCTGTGGCTGAGGTAGCGTTTTGGGACGTTTTCTGTGAAGTTTGAAGTTGCGTTGTTGCGATAAATACCTTGGTTGTTGTATAAATACCTTAAAAGATGCTGCAAGCAGAGATTAGTTCTCTCAGCAATAAGAGCATCTAATCCCCAGGACCAACCTTGACATCACCCATATATGAGGTGGTGCCCAGACCGGACGGTTGCCTAAGGGAAAGCCATGGTCTTAAAAAACGTGGCAAGGTTTTTTCTGTATGGAACCGCATATCAGCAGACACGCGGCATTAACCCTGTTTGATCCTATCTTGTTTCTATTGATATTGAAAAGTATATGTCAAGGTAATGATTTGAAATTCCTGCATAAATTGCAAAATCCAAAAAATTAGAAAATTTGCAGGGATTAGATAGTCAATAAGTTGTTGTACCTGTGAAAAGAACTACATAATTGGTATTTTTAATTTATTTTTATAAATATCTTCCTTTTGAACTTATGATCCTAAAGTCATACCACGTTTGCTTGGCGCTATTCTCCTGCTAAGATAAATTTTCTACTCAACGATTTCAGAAAGTTTTTGTAACCGTTACATAACACAGTATGCCTTAGAGGAAACTGATAAAGGATAGTTTTATTTTTATGTTCTGATACTTGAATTTCACATAAGTAGTTGGAAAGTTTGTTAGCATTCCATAAAAGTGGTAGGCATCATGTTGAGTGAAACGGTTATTGCTTCTTCTACAAAACTTCTATTCTTTGGAGAAAGCTAGGTGTCTCTTCATGCAGGCTATTACTATTTCAGTATATAGAAACTGTGAGTTCTAAACCACTTCCGGTCAAAATGTTGAAATGTTTCAAAAGCCATAAATCAAGTTGCAGAAGCCATTGATGTCATTTTAATGGCTTTTTTATGCTTATGAGCCACGTGCTGGACCCTTTTTTACCCTCCCGCTATTTTATTACCCATAAAAAAGGCATTAATGTGGGCACGTGCAGGTGCAGTTGTGAAGTGCAGGTGTTCATTGATCTTGTGTATATTGGTGGGAAAGAGAAATTATATATTCTTAGCTATCTCTAACTACAGTTGCTAACATGTTTTACATTTTTCAACATAGCTGTGTCTCAACACACCTGCTGTGATTGACTTCTCTATTCCTTCCATATACTTGCGATCACATTGTCACACTTATTAATATACAAACCCACGTCATCTAGCACTTCACATTTGATCAATTAGTTGGAAGAATTTATTACTCTTCGAAAAAAATACAATCCTTATTGTATAAAAATTTTTAGTTTTTTTATTTTTAAAAACAAAATTTTTCTTATATTTTTTCTTTCATATCGCTTCCGCTTAATGAAAACCAAGAAATCTTATTCAATGACCTTAACACCTGCACACATCTTACATTTTTAACCCTCGTCATTCTATAATGACACACGTGCTTTACTATTCATTAAATATTCAATAAAGATTTTCTACTCCCCAATACTACTATTGACCCTTTTTAAATATTCAAATCACGATCATTTCAATCAAACCTTAAAATTAAAGAGAAATCAACATATTTTCAAAATAAAGAACACGGGAATATTAAACTAAATTTATTAAACTTTTAATTTTATTGTGCTATTTTCCCGATGTCGATTATTGGAGATTAAAGCACGTCTCGATGGCCATTTTACTACCGCTTACTTAGCTCGTCAGGAAACTTCTCACAATTATTTTAAATGAACTAAAGATTTTTGTCTAAACAAAAAAGTAAAGACAAAAATCAAAGTTCAAGCCAAAACAAATTTATCAACTTTGATTTTCCTCTTCTTTATCCACTGTATACGGCTGACTTTTTTCGGCTCTTTTTATACAGTTTTAAAAATGTTGATATTTTATTTTTGCTTATTGCACAGGCAATTTCAATAATTTACAAACCAAAAACACGGGAATATTAAACTAAATTTATTAAACTTTTATTTTTATTGTGCTTTTTTCCCGATGTTGATTATTGGAGGTGAAAGCACGTCCCGATGGCCATTCCGCTACCAGGAAACTTCACACAATTATTTTAAATGAACTAAAGATTTTTGTCTAAACAATAAAGACAAAAATCAAAGTTTAAGCAAAAACAACAAGATCAACTTTGATTTTACTTCTCTTTTCACCTCCAAAGTTTTGGTATTTTGAGGGTTAAAAAGTGATTTTAGTAAATATTTTACAAAACAAAAACTTTAATTACGATCACAATCCACCTATTAGAAATGGCCCAGAATAACTTCGGTTTGGAATTAAGAAAACGCATTGTTGACGATTATTCCAAAGGAATGTCTCAAAAAGCAATATCTGAAAAATATAAAGTTCACAAAAGTTCAATATCACGAAAAGCAAATAAGTATAAAGCCAAAAAAACAGTTTCGGTGGTCCATCTGGGAGCACGTTTATGACACACAAGACAACGTACAGATAACTTGATCGTTCAAACTGTAAAAAACTACCTTTTATTACATCTTCGCAACTAGTTAAAGACCTCCAATTACTAATAGCTGCCTGAAGTGTCCGTAGACGCTTGGTAGATGGCTTCTTACGAGCGCACCGTCCTGTACAAAAGCCGCTTATTTCAAAACGTAACCAACTGAAGCGGTTAAAATTTGCTAGAGACCACCTAAGTTGGCCAATTTCCAAATAGAAAAGTGTATTATTCAGCGATGAGTCTAAGTTCAGTATAATCGGAAGTGACGGCTAACGCGGCTGAAATCTCGATTATATTGAAAATTAAAAAGTTAATTTTTATATAAATTGGCAAACAAGTTGAGTAAGTTTTTTGTTAGATACTCAAAAAAATTAATTCAAGATTTTTATGTATGTAATGCATAAATTTTTTAAAAATTGCGTATCTATTGAATTACATTACTAATAAAAAATTAGAAATTTTTCTAAACATTAGCATCCATATTAATAAAAATTATTTAAAAATGTGTTTTATGACAAATTTTCCATCCAAATTTGTACTTAAATTAAAATTTTTGTGTTATTATAGATTGTCTTTTTAAAGTTTTTTTATAACTTAAAAAATAATTCTCCCATACTACTTTTTAATAAATTGTAAGACATAAACATACAATTACATTAAACAAACTTCAAATAAAAATGCAAAAGATTTCCCATGATTTAAAAAATCAAATTGTTGAAATAAAAAAAATCATTTGCACGATTATGTAGACCAAATTGGTTATCCTGAGAAAAAGTTGTTTTTCAAACAGGATGGAGATGTCAAACATGCAGTCGCTAGGAATGGGTCTTCAAATCAAGAATTTCAAGAAAATAACCCAATTAAAAAATTGTAGGTTTTGCTGTAGAACTTCACGGTACGATAATGTGCCAACAAACTAAATTGAATTGAATTTTCAAGTCCATAGGAGTAGTCAAAAGTATGTCAGAACGTAAGCTAGGACGTAAACTTATCCTTACCAGTTCTGCTCATGTTCCTTTTATTCATTTTTGTACTTATAAATTAGTTAAAGTAGCCTTAAGATTATTAGTGCATTTTACTTTACCACTTGGCTCGTACAGCACAAATAAAATATGCAAAGTAAAAACAAGATTAATTCTGTTTTATTAATACTTATTAATTTAACTTACTTATACTTATATTACTCAATTCCTTACAAATTTTTAAGTTTTCAGAACGTCGGAAGAGGATAAATACGAAACAACAAAAAAGTAATATGAAAAACCAATAACAATTTACCTAGTCAAAGAACATTTAATAATACCGAATGGTAATAAAGAAATGGTTACAGCTAAAATAAAAGAATAATCGTACAATAAAAATAAACGTACAAAATAAAAAAAAGTTTAACTTGACATCAACTCTAATCATGAAGTGGAGTTAAGAATCGATGATCGCCGCTATAGAAGGGTAAACTTTAAAGAACAAAATTTTCCACTTTACCCGGACCTATCGTCATCGATCGATCTTCTCAATCATGAAAATGAAACACTGAACGTTTCAATGGAAAGTTGATCAGTTAAACTTTTAAAGATTACATGCAATACATGACATATTATTATACCTTGATGTCCCTTGTACATAAAAATGCATCTGTCGTGACGTTACAAATAACAAGCACTATTTAAGGTGCTTACTGTAAAATAAAATCTGTAGAGTTTACTACGACAAATTACGAATTGGCTCTAAAAATTTTGACGTATCAGACATTTGCTAATCTACAACTAATAATAAAAACTTCTGCATATGCTTTAAAATATTTAGTTGGCGTCAAAGTCTTTTGGTCAAATGCTCGGTTGAAAGATAAAATTGTTGAAGTCATCTTATTTAAGCTTGAAAACATAACAACGGAACGATGACGAATTTTAGTAGACTCAGGGACACAATTTAACTTCATCACTGAGAGTTAAGCAGTTCAACTAATGTTCGTCATTCCATCCCAGTGGTTATTAAATCTTATTACAAGACGTTTCCCTTTGAAACAAGTTTATATTCCCTCAAGAATTGGCAAACGTCAACCTGTACTGGAACTTGCCGCTATCTCTTATTAGAATTGGAAACGGTCCTTCCGCTTGCAAGAGACTTAGCTCGGCTGGCTTGTTACAGGTGAAATAGTGCCGCCTGAGCAGGAAATTCCCTATAAGAGAAAGTAAAATGTATCTACTAGAAACTTTGAACGAGTGAGGAAAAATTATGCGAATTCGTTTGTAAATAGACGCTACAAGGCCTCCCGCTCAGAAGGCCTCTATCTAGAATAGACTGGATGGCCATTGAGGATACGCAAAAGCTATTGCGTAAGCAGGCGGTTTCAGTAGCTATAAATGGCTATAGATTATAACGACACGTTCTACGCTGGTTGCTGGGATACTGACAGCGGAGTCCAGGGTTGTTGATTTTTGTCTGTAGGAAGGAAATAAAACAATTTTTCTTTTAAACGTTATAAAACGTGAATTCATTGTTTATTTTTCATAGTTGTAATGTAACAGTTGATAGTCGGGTGACGTAGTGGTTTATTTGAACTTGCAGCACGATGACAGTAGTCAGCAGTGGTGCTGAAATGTAGTCCAGGCAAAATAGTAATCAAGGAAGCTGGCTCTGTAGTTTACGGTTTTTAAGATGGACTGCGGTGACCACAGTCAGCGGCAGCGTTGAGACGTCGGCTAGATAGGCTATTAGGCTGGCAAAAAAAAGGCAGCGGCGGTTATTGTAGACGGACTGCGATAACCACAGTCGGCTGTAGCGTCGAGACGTAGACCAGACAGGCGATTAGGCTGGCAGCAAAAGGCAGCAGCAGTTGATGTAGACGGACTGCGGTGACAACAGTCAACGACAGCGTCGAGACGTAGATCAGACACTTGGCTACAGTGATGGCAGTCAGTGGTGGTTGTCGCTAAACGCTTTGACACTCACCGGCAGCGTCGGTAGGTTAGCCGAGTACCAGGCTGCGTTAGCGGCGATGAGCGGGTGATTTAGTCGGTTGGTCGACTATTCACACTGGAGTCGCTGATTTTTAGAAGTTGGTCGCCAGCTGTAGCGACGTTCAGTGGCAGCGCCCGGGCTTTTGTGCCAGACATGCTCCTGCCAGTGCCCGGTTTTAGTGCTTGGCCGCGCAGCCTTACCTTGGGGAAATGTATAATTCCTTGCCAAGATAAGCCACAAGGTCGAACCAACGCCGGTAGGAGTGTAACTTCTGTGGCGTTGTTTTATCAAGAAGCGTAGCAACTGTCGCTCAGCTATGGGTGAGCTAGGCAGCGCAACAATAAACCTGGGAAATTCTATAATTTCTCGCAAAATCTATCTTCGCTAGTCGAGTCACTCACAAATGCAGTTTAACCGAAGATAAGAAATATTCCTCGCCAAGCAACTTCTTACCATTTCCTAGTAAATGAGCTCTTTTTTATATTTATGCGTGGACACACACATTCATCCACACACATAAACGCATACGGTTGTGTTTAATCGGTAAACACAGCCGAGTGACAGCTGTGATGTTGTTGCTTGTTACAGCTGGCTTTTTATTTGTTAATTTTAATATATAGGCATAATGTGCCGCCCGACCGTTGATTTAAAATAACAACAGGCAGAAACTTAGACTAAGATAAATATAATTAATTTTAAATTAAAATACATAATTAATAAAATACATAAATAAAATACATAATAATAAAATACATAATTAATCTTACTAAGGCTTAATTCTAAAGTTAATAATACAGGATATTTCACATTCAATTCAAAGGAATATACTTATAAATAAAAAACAAAATATGTATATGAATTTTTGTGTTGACAAAAACTAGTAGACGATTTTTTTTCGTTACACTGCCTTCTCTCCGTCTTGGGCCGAAAGGTCCATTTATGGTGCTCGGAGTTCACGGATCTTGCCACTTCGTGCGATCATAATTTGGAATCGCTGACCCTCACAGACTCGTAACAGGCGCAACTGTTGTCGGCTTTTCAGTCTCTTAAGGAGTTCTTCCACTACGGCTTGTAGAGGGCCCGGTACTTCTACCAGGAAAATCTCGGTGGTATCTTTCGATGGAGATGTGCTCAGTTGTACCTCGGAATCGCTTACCACTGCCGATGGTGACTTTCTTATGGTCTCTGGAAGATTAACTGATACAGCCCACCCCCACTACGGATGGCGAAGAAGATATTAGGGAAGGCGTTGTTGCGTCTGATGAGGATGCTGTGGACGGAGTTGAAGGGGATGATGAAAAAGAGCTTGCGCCGAATATTACCTCGAATTGTTAACCCCAGGTAAAATTCGCCTTTCGCCAGAGTTACGCATTTTGAAAAACACTATGCTAGGCTGGATTGTAAGCGGAAAAATGAAAGAAAACACCAGCAGATCAGCGGTATGTGCAGTATACAAAGAAGACGAAAGAACCACGAACGAGCTCGTACAAAGATTCTGGAGACTGGAGGAATTTTAATCAGACAACGGTCTCACTGTAAAAGAGAAAAGATGTGAGCAGTACACCTGCCCTTTCTAGAGAACCCAGGTTGTCTAGGGGAGACGAAAAAATTAGCCTTTTCAAGATAATTGGCTTTAGAAAGGCGTCTATTGATGAACCCAGATAACAGTATGTGGACTTTATGAAGCAGTACGAACAATTGGTTCACATGACCCGCATAAAAAACTCTGAGCTGACGAGCCCTGAATATTACATCCCACATAATTGGATAATCAAACCCGAAAGTAAAACCACGAAACTCCGATTAGTGTTTTATGCATCGGCAAAATCCTCAACAGAAAAAGCTCTGAATTACATATTGTGCGTTGGAACTCCAACTCAAACAGGCCTGTTTAAATTGTTATTACGTTTTCGAATGCCACGATTTGTTTCTGCACGGACATCGAAAAAATGTACAGATAAATCCATATAGGGTCTATGCAACTAATATATTGGAGAAATAATACAAATGAAGCTGTGGAAACATATAAACTCAACACAGTAACATACGGAACTTCCGCAGCCCATTTTTTAGCAACAAAATGCCTGCAACAATTAGCAGACAGAAACGCGGAGGAATATCCATTAGGCGCTACGACATTACGGCATTATTTTTATGTGGACGATGGTATGAGTGGATCCAATAGCATCACTACGGCAATAGAAATGCAACAACAATTAACAAGTCTACTACAAGAAGCTGCGATCAAGCTACGAAAGTGGTGCACAAATTATATCAAACTATTGTCTGGTATGCCTCTTGAACACGTAGAACTAAATCTAGATTTTTATAATCAATTGGCAAAGATATTGGGATTAACATGGAATACCAAGGCGGATTTTTTTTTTTTGCATCAGAGTAAACATTCTAGAAAAAATAAAATCACCAAGCGCTCTATAACATCAGATGTAGCTCGAGTATTCGATCCGTTAGGCATCGCTAGACCAGTAGTGATCACGGCTAAATTGTTTATACAACAACAATGGCAATTGCAACTCTCATGGGTGAACCATTACTAGCAGAACTCAATGATCAATGGGCGACGTTCCGTACAAATTTACAGCATCTTAACAATTTAAACAAAAAGAGGCATATTTTTGACGGTTAAATTTCAAGGAATACACAGATACACACTTTCGTAGATGCTTCTGAAAAGGCGTATGACGCTACAGTATACGTACGTTCCAAGCTACAAGACGGACTACTCATAGTGAGACTTCTATGCGCCAAGTTACTCATTGCTTCTAAGAAAGGTGTCTTTGCCAAGGTGAGAGTTATGTGCTGCCCTTCTTGGGGTTCAGCTTACTACAAGAGTGAAAGAGGAACTACGAGCTGAACACATGCCCACGTATCTATGGTCGGATTATGAGATAGTGCTTCATTGGATTAATATAACATCATCCACACTTCGCAGTTTTGTTGCAAATAAAGTCAGTAAGATCCCAGAACAAACCATGGAGACACGTCAGTTCAAAGCAAAACCCGGCTGACCTTATCTCAAAGGGCTTGGATCGAGAAAAACTAATTCACAGCAGCATCTGGTTTTATGGGCCAATGTTTTTACACGGCAACGAGATCCAGTGGCAAAAGGAGTTTACTAAAAATCACAGACCGCCCTCCAGCGAGGAATTCAAATCGAATTCAGTAAGTGTATTATCTACAATTTCAAAGCAATTAAAAGACATTATATACAAAATCAACAATCGCATTAAAAACATTAAATTATCAAAAATAGAACGACCGGCTAGCAATGCGCTAAGCCCTCCAGAACTAACTTCAGCTAACCATCTTATAGTCAAAGCTATGCAAATTTAAGAATTTAAGAATGAGATTCGTATACTAAATAAGTTGAAGCAGCTCGATAAGACAAGCCACATTTGTGGATTGTCACCCTTTCTGGACGATAATAATATACTGCGAGTCAGCGGAAGGTTGAAGGCTTCAAACAATTAATGCAATGCTAAGCACCAAATGCTTCCACCCTACAACGATCCTTGTGGCCCACAAATGCTACTATCCATCTTCAGGCAAGAGTTTTGGGTAATAAAAGGCAAAATAATTGCCAGAAATACCGTTCAAACATGTGTCATGTACAAGGTCCAAGCAAAAGCTAATGCAGCAAATAACGGGAGACTTGCCAGCCTGCAGAGTCACCCCAACTCAGCAATTCTTAATATCTGGAGTTGACTACTGGGGTCCTTTGTGGGTCCATTACAAACTAAAAGGTAAAAGGCTTCACAAGATATACATAGCGGTGTTCATCTGCTTTTCAACAAGAGCAGTACTCGTAGAGGTGGTAAGTGGTTTCATTACAGAAGCTCTTAAGAGATTCATCGCACGTCGATAATACGAATTTGCAATAAGGATGGAATAGAATTCAAATTTATATTCTCCAGAGCCCCTCATGCTTATGGGAGGCAGCTGTCAAGTCAGCCAAACAGTTACTAATCCGCAGCGTAGCAACAGCCTCGCTAACTCATGAGGAACTAGAAACAGTTATTATTGAAATTGTGGCTATTCTGAACTCAAGACCACTTACTTCTTTATCAAATGACCCCAACGATTTAACGGCATTAACTCACGGCCATTTTTTAATCGGAGAGCTACTAACGACACAAGTAGACTCTGAAGCACCTAACCCAATTAGTTCATTGGCAATAAGATGGAAATTGGTGTCACAACTGAAACATGACTCTTGGAAAAGATGGTGGAATACTTGCACCATCTACAAGAAAAAGAAAATGGAAAACGTCATCCGAAAATGCGAAGGAAGGAGAGTTAGTCATAGGAAAGGAGGATAATTTACCCGTAATAGCATTGCCACTGAGTAGAATTTTTAAAAGTTATAAAGAGAACCGATGGCAGGGTTAGAGTATCGGAGGAAGCACTACCAACAAATCGGGCATCCAAGCCAACTTGATCTAAGCCGGCGGACAAGACAGGCAGTCCACAATCCAAAAAATCTAGGACTATGACCACTTCAATGATAATGATCGTTACTTTTACTTCCAGTAGCGATAAGCAGCATTGTCAAAATAAAGAATTTTGATGGTGATCTAGGATTGTACTTTGAGGGAAAATTGAAAATGTAAAACTGACTACGGCTGAATGGAGACTAATGATTTACTAAAACTTAGCACCATTCACTTGCGATTTGAATGTTTTCAGTCAGGAGTAAATACCTTGCAAAATTATGTTCACACGTTAAACATCAATCAACATGTAACATCTTTACGACTAACTTCAACCAAATAAAGGTAGAATTAATTCAAGAAAAGGAGCTATTCTCCAACAGCATAGTAAAGAGGGGAGTGTTCAATATTATAGAAAACTTGGCACGGTCTTTGTTTGGCGTTTTTGTTTCCGAGTAAACAAATGAAATGTCAAAGACCATCAAAAATACTAGAGAAAAAACAGAATATCTCTTTTTACTGTTTAAAAACCAAACGTCTATTATCGACTCAACTATCAATATCATCAAACAAAATGAACTCAGCACGCAGATACAAACAATGGAAATTGTCAATAAATTCACAGAGCAAGAGAATGCAGTAACTAAGCAATCTGACTAGATTAGTCAAACACAACTAATATCACTCTTAGCGAACCAATTGACACTGACGGCCATAAACCTAAAAAGAATTGAAAGAGAACTCATTAGCCGATACACACAATAGAAAACTTAGCCCATTGTTGTTATCCCCAACTCAACTAAAGGACGAATTAAAGATAATAAAGTCTCATCCTCCAACACAACAACCCCTTCCGATTGCAGATGACAGCTTAATACAGCTATACAAGTTGATGAAGTCCAAGGGAGTAGTAACCAGGAGCAAAGTTATATTTGGAGTTTTGGTGCCTTTAGTCGACCACCAGCATTTAGAACTCTAACATAATATCGATCCCAAGTATAAAACACAACACTTTAATATCAATCAACCCGGAAGAATCATTTCTGGCTATATACTCCCATAGAGACAAATACATTCCATTCACAAGCCATTAGATATCGAACTGTATCACGACTAAGAATGATGTTTTTATATACAATAACAAACAGTTCTATAGCATAATATGATTTAATTCTTTTAAACCACACCAACATGAAATATTTAATTATTTTAAGGGCATTCATTAAATCACCAAAAGAGCATCATGTGTCACTTAAAAACTTATCAACGAAGGCCGGCAAACATATGTGATTTTTTTAAAAAGACTGTCGCCTTTACACATCTTGGTTACACCAAAACACTTGCCGCTGTGGGAAAGAATAAATATTTTTAAGGAGAATCTAATTACATTGAAATTCTTAGAAACATTCCCACAGTGTTAATGAATAACTATGAGAAAATAAAATCTAGAATCTACTCATAATATTATTAAAATAATCTAAAATCTAGGACAAGACTTAGAGCAACTCCTGCTAAATTGTCCTAAATAAAAGATTCACTTTATTTTGAAAAAACCAAATCAATTCTTTTATTTATTTTATTGGTTTTACGGCGATCCTGCCAGATTCTTAATAAGGAAAATAAAGCAAATTGTGCTTATTCTTATTTCGAATAAAAAAGATAATAGGAGCAAATACACAGAGCTTAAGCTTAGTTGGATGTCTATTTTAAAAATTAATAACTTTCTTTTCTACCAAAAACAATAAATTAAACGGCCTGCAACATTATGGAGGAAGGCCTAGAAGAAATCCTAAAAACATAGAAGAGAAAGAAGCCAGGTGGAAGGCGCTGCTAAAAGTGGGTAAAGACCCAGCAAACAAGCCGACAATCTTATCAGTAGGACCACGGCCAAAGAAAATCAAGAAAAAACAAACAAAAAACGAAGACATAATGTATCCAATCTTTCCCTTACCCAACATCCAAAAATCCAGAGGGGGACAGAAAAATATTCTAAAGGTGCAACTCCGAGCATTAGAATATCATCAAACATATGTCACGGGTAAAGAATTAATACAAGTTTTACTACAAATCAGAAAACATCCAATCAATTTTACAATAACTCTTAAAAATAATACTTTCATTTATTAGCAATAGAAAAATCCAAACAATTTTACAATAATTCTTAAAAAATAATAATTGAGAACCTTAGGCTTACAGTAACATAGAAAGTGTCCGCGTATTTCTAAATCTTTTTATTAACTACGTTTTGTATATGTATTTTTTGTCGCTTTAATTTGAAAACCAGAGTTTAGAAAGTACACACATCGTCCACAAAATGTTCGGTTTTAAACCAAAGCGTATATTTATTTATATTTATATAATATCTTTTATTTTATAAATAAAATATGTACATATAGGAATTTCTTTGTTTCGGACAAAATTAAACTCTGTTTACTCACTGTTTTCTATTTTAAGGTTTTAGCAAGTTAAAGGTTAATTTTATTGTTAATATTTAAAATATACTTTTTGATACCTTAACACAGTTACTCGACTTCCAGGTATAGCAAGTACCACTTCGGCAAGCTGGCTTTAGTTCGAATTGTGTGCACAGTTTTGTTTCCAATATTTTTTACATAAAGCAAGTAGTTCTGCTTTTATGTGATAATTTTGATTTTGTGTTGTTAAACACGATGTATATTGCAGTAGGTTGACATATTGCGCTAGTTCGGAGTTCGCAGCACTTGACATAGCTTGCTGCAAAGCTTCTGCATACGAGTTCGTTTGATATATCTTGCATAAGTAACTCTCATTCTAGCCAGTCGCGAAAAAATCGCTAAGAATATATAGCTCTTCTTGCATATGTATTGTGCATTCAGCCAATAGCTTAAATGCAGTAGCAAAATTTTCTAAAAATCCAGTTGACAGATATATTTGTAGAGTCGTCGAGTTCATTAATATATTCTTTAAGACCTTATATTTAAATAACCATATCATATGTAGAATTCCATCTAGTCGCATTATCCAGACATGGTAGGCTAATATCCTGATTTTCTGTTTCCAAAGTTCTAATAACATCATATACCGCTGGCTGTACCGTGTGTGCTGCACAGCGAACCGATGAAAATATTGAGGAAAGTTGGTTTTCAATTCCGTCATATGTTTTTGTATTGTCTATTTCACCGTCTTTTGCCATCGTTAAATTATCATCCTGCAGTTCCTGCAGTCCCAAAATATACTTGTCTTGACGACTGGCGACATTAATTTTTAAGCAATCCATTTTGTTTTCAACTATCTTCGCTATATCTCTTTTTATTTTTTGTCTAATATCACCAATAATATTTGAAATATGTTTGAAATTTAAAGTAATTTCAATATTTTCCTCGTAGGGCTGTAGAATTTAAAAAAAATTTTTTATCGTCAAAAATACGAAGCGGTATATATATATTTTTTTATTATTTATTTATTAATTGATAATTTTTTATTGACCAATTTTATTTTAAATTTTCATCAGTAAAGACCGCAGTAAAGACCATTGGCATTCCGTATGTTTGCTGATAAAATTTTTATCATACATAAAGTAATTGTTGTTTGTAAGACATAGTTTCAGAAGGCTTAGAAGTTGTGGCTTTTGTATTGTTGTGTGTATTTTTAGAATTTCCCATTTGTCAAGTATATTATTAATTGGCAAGGGAATCGGTATACACGTAAGGAGTGATACCACGTCAAAGGAAACTAAAATGTCACTTTTGTCTGAAGATATCGCACATAATCTGTCTTTTAATTCAAAAGAATTTTTGACGGTAAATTTTGGACATATAATTGTCTAAAAATTGGTCCAAGATGTTTTGATGTTGACGAAGAAATTGGTCTTAGAGGAATATTTTCGTTGTGTATTTTGGAAAGTCCATATTGTTCAGGTGCTATGGCTGCGTGTGAGGTCATAAACGATTTTTGGTGTTTTGATATGTTATTGCACTTGTAGAGCTTATTGACAATGTTGTTGTTCATCTTCTGCAGGTTTGTTGTCGGGTCTGTGTTTAATTTTCTATATGTGTTTCGATCTTATAAAAGTTCATTCATCTTACTTTCGTAGAAATGTGCCATTATATTCGCTATGATAGATCTCTTTCATTTTTATTGATTGGACCCATTGTTCCGTGTCAGCTATTAGATGAACAGACCTAAAGATATGCAAATTTATGCCCTAATGGGAGTATCCATTTTATTTCTATTTTTACTTCTATATTAGTTTAGTTTACGAACCAGTCTTCAATATATTGAATATTAAATTCCATGAACTTTTCTTTAACAAGCTTATTAAATTTTGTTGAATGTGTTCTTTTTGTTTTTGATTTAATGTTTTGGTATTTTTTATTTTGGTCACTAATAAATTTAGAATATTCTGTTTCGTTAAGTTTATCCCTATTTCTGCGTTTCTGATGTTGTATTGTTTTTCTTATTGTTTTTATGTTTATATGTGTGTCTATAATCTCAATGTTAAGTACCTTCATATTTAAGTTAGTCTCTACTTTTTCCATTTCTCTTTTTGCTGTTTTCGATCTAAGTAAAGTTTTTAAATATGTTGTATTTTTAATGTGTTGGTATAGTTGCATGCCTTTACCATTTTTGCAAATATTCGTCTCTCTCTGTTGTTCTTGCTAATTTAACTATTGTATTACAATATTGTATTAAAATATATTATATTATGTGAAAGTTTTAAAGATCAGAAAAAATTCTTCTACATAATTTAATACAAAAATACTCTAGAAGAAGTCGACAACCACATTGACGAAACGTTGAGTAAAAGAAAATTGTTTTATTTACATGGTTTTTAATATTTAATGACCATTATTAGCCCATTAGACTGCGGTCTTAACTGATGAAAACAACATTTTATTTTTACCAACAATACCACGAATTCTCTAGTTTTGTTCTTAGTACCAATAATTTTGTGTTTTACCATCAATTAAGAAGTAATAAAACAAATGCACAAGTAAACATTCCATACCTAAAACGTAAACAAAGCAAATATTACAGGCAAATTTGAAGAGCAGGAAAACAATTGGACGAACAAAAAGCCCAAATCAAAATATTTATTTTATGATAACAATAAACACCAAAAATTCTTTCCCTAAATATAATTGCAATAGTGCTGCAGATAAGCAAATTATTACCCTTAATCCTTGCTTTTTATAACACTACTTATTGAACATTTTCATTAATGAGTCATTCATATGACACTCGCTTTAATTTTCAAGGAACGCCACTACTTACCAATGATCAAAAACAAACTGCAATGGAAGCCTTAAATTTTTAACTAAAAAAAAAAAAACAATAATAATAACAATAATAAATGCTATTATTTTTTTCAGGATCACTTAATACAGCCGTTTGAAATTATTAGTCAAATATCGTATTCGACATCTTCCCAAGAATGTTTTACTTCGTTAGATAATACTCCAACTACGTCAAGTGCTGCACACTCTAAACTAGCACAATATGTCAACCTACTCCTAAATACATCGTATTTAACAACACAAAATCAAAATTATCACATAAAAACAGAACTTGCCTTATGTGAAAAACCAATGCAAACCTTTGGTACTAACGTACTGTAATATTGGAAACAAAATTGTCAACACAATTAAAAATTAAGCCAGTTTACCTGCAACACAAGTATCTGTAGATCGTGCATTTAGTGCACTTGCTACTGTCTTGACCAAGTTAAGATCTAAGCTATCAAAAAAATCTGTTTCCAATATATTAATAACAAAATTAAACTTTAACTTGCTCGACTGCTGTTTAATTTTTTTTTCGAAAGAGAAAAATTCCTATTATTTTATAAATATACATAAATATTTTAATTAAATAAAACAATTGTTTTCATTTGCATTTAATAGGTTTTTCCGATCGCTAATGGATACTTTGTTTTCTATCGTACATGTCCTTTTTTGCCGTCCGTACACGCAGTTATTTTAATTTTTTCATGTACGTTTTTTGCGTACATGAATTTATTTTTAATTTTTCACATACATTTTTTTCGTGCACGAATTTATTTAAAATTTTTTTTTTGCTGTACACGTACCGAAAATAAAGAACACTCAAACTTCTTTGTATTTTATGTACACGTACACAAAGAATAGCTACAGTAGTACATTCACGTACGTGTACGCAAATAAATATTTTAATAAAACACATTCGTGGATGTGTATAGAAAATCTCAAAGTTTAGAGACACACATAATTGTTATGAAAAGACAGATATGTATCGGTTGGTTTTTTTTCCATTTATGTACGAGAATTTTGTGAGTGTGCTTTCCTGAACTCTGTTGAAAACAATAAAATAAAAATGTGCTTTCTCTTTCCTTTCTTATGTTTGCTCATTATGCGTCACAAATATTTATCTCATTTTTTAAGGTACAATCATCTCATAATGCTAATGGTTACTACACCATATATGGAGATGAGACTGATTACAATGATCATTTTAATGCAAAACTTGTAACTGGAGCAACTACAGAATATTATGCGAGAACAGGATATTTGGGCTTTTTAAGACGAATGGAATGCTCACAATCTGTTTCTATTTTAGATGAAACTACTTCCAGCATTGCTAGCAGAGATAGCGATAATGAATCACTAAATTCCGTAAATCTGTCTCATGCCAATTCAGTTTCTAATACATTTGCATTAGACCAGGAAGCAAATGACCATGAACAACATGATGCCGTTTATGTAGTTGGTGCACTTGATGAAGTTATTGCGTTGCGTGGTATGAATTTTCATCCCATTGATATTGAGAATTCGGTTTTAAGATGCCACAAAAAAATTGCAGAGAGGTATTAACATATCTTTAATTACATTTCTACTTTGCTTAATGTAATTAATTTATAGCGCTGTATTTACGTGGACAAATTTATTGGTTGTTGTCGTGGAACTAGACGGAAACGAATCAGAAGCTCTTGACTTGGTCCCTCTTGTGACAAACACTGTTTTAGAAGAGCATCAGCTTATAGTTGGAGTCGTCGTTGTTGTTGATCCAGGTAATTAAAAAACAGTTCCCTTACTTCTTGTTTATTGAGATAAAGCAAACACCAACAACCTTTCTTACAAAGCCTGGTTTATGTTTAACGTTCGGATTGCGCCAATTTTGGTGTATAAAAAATGTGTACGCAAAATGCATGAAAATTGTTTAATACTAGCTTATCAATGTCCAGAGCACCAGGCTTAAAACAGAACATTTCCTAGTAAAGAAATTAATTATTTTAATCTGTACAAAGATTAATTGTAGAATTAATTATTTCAAATACATTGCGTTAGTTAGTTTCGTTAAGATAAAGAAACATATATAGTTTCCTAACATTATTGGTAAGCTTTACGTTTGTGATTACGTTTTACAATCGTCAACTTTCATTTGTATCTATGCTGTATATATACTTGTGCTCATATAATTACGTTACTCCAAAAACTAAATAACCCAAATTTGCTTAAAACTATAATTTTTATTAAAATCAACAAAGCAATTTTCCACAAAATTAAATAAGCTTAAATTCAAATATATCAACAGCTAATTTCTTATTTCTATTTAGTTATAACAAAATTATTATCAAATATTTTGTGCTCATATAATTAAGTCATCTGCAAAAAAAGATTGTTTTTAAAAGAATATGGCCAACTTAATGGGTTCAGCTAATATTTGGTTGGAAAACCTCTGTTTATTAACATTTCAGCACATATTTAGGCATTGTGTGAACCAAAGCAGCACATTGGGCGGGGCTTACTTCATCCTCAGTTATTTGCCATTAAACATGTTTGTTGTTTGGTTTAGTACGGTTACAGCCATCTTTATGATCCCTCATAGATTTTTTTATTGGGTTTAAATCGGGACTTTGTGCTGGTCAATTTAAAAGTTTAATATTGCTTGATAAAATCCAATTCGTGACTACGCGTGCGTAGCGCTTAGGTTCATTATCGTGCTGAAATGTCCATGCTAAGGGTAAAGAATCAGTCTAATCACTATCCAAATTCTTTTCTAGTATACTCTTGTACATATCGCCCGCCATTTTGCCATCAAATTGGACCAGCAACTGATGAGGTAAAGCAACTCCACACCATCACAGATGTGCCACCATGCTTTACGGCTTTGGTGTACTTTGGATTATTTTCTTGGAGGACGTCTGACAAATGGTTTACCACCACTGCCAAACACATTAAAATTTGGGCTCGTCGCTCCAAACCACCAATTACCAAAATTTTACTTTGTTCCACAAATGCTTCTTAGCAAACTTCACACCTCGCTTGATATTTTTTTCTAGGTATTCGTCCGTCCAAAGAATTTTTTTGCACACTGCGACGTACAGTTTGGGCAGATATTTTAATGCCATTGTATCTTTTTAATTGCTCCCTAATTTAATCTTACCAAGCGTCTAACTTCTGTACGGGTAGTTTTTCTTGTCGTCTTAAGTAGCAAACTTTGAAATATGTTATTTTTTATATTTTTGGACAGCATTGGCGACTTTACTACGAGAAAAGTCCAAAATGTAAGAAACTCTCGCAATATTTCCATATTTTTTATATGCCTCCCAAATGATTTTCTCTTAACTGAAGTTGATGTTTTGTTTTTTCCCATTGCGATTCCGACCACAAATGCTCTTAAACTTAAATTTATTGAATTTATATGTACCTACGATATTTCCTGTAGTAAAATGTAAATATACCTTGCAGATATAAAGTGACTTAATTGTGTGAGCGCACTACTGTAACCTTTTCAAATATTATCAACTATAATCGCGGTAAGAACGTTCTTTTTATTAAATAAATTATAAATGCAAATGCAAAATTAATGGTACTTCCCAGTTAAATTTATCACAGTTGATAAAAATGTACATAAGATTTCTTTAAAGAATATCTAAAAATACATACTTATGACTTAGTTATATGAGCACAAGTGTATAAAGTGTCGTTCTTTCCTTAAATTTATTTACTGCCAGTCCCACGATATCGCAATCAATCGTTTGTTCGCATAATTACATTCAAAACAAAAACAATTTTTTAGAATTTGTTTTTGTTTTGAATGTAATTGTGCGAACGAACGAACGATTGCGACATCGTGGATCTGGCAGTTAATATTTATATTTTTATTTAATTATTTCTACTTCCATTTAGTTTTTTTTATTATTTATTGCTTAAGATACGATGTTATAAATTACATTGCATCAGTTAATAGTTATAACTATTCATATCTGAATTATTTGATAAATAAATATTAAGAATATAGCAGAGAAAATTCGTTACTATTAAATTAAAGCATTATCTTTTCTGTATTTTTTCTAATTGATTTATGTAGTTAGCATGAAATAAAAATAGATGGTAGTTCCACCTTCTCTTTTCGTCGCCATAGAGTTTTTTTTTGGAAGAACTTTTTTTGTGTCGCTTTTTAAACAGAAAAATAAAAAAGTAAAATTTTGTATGTATAAAAAATGAAAAAATGTTTGTTAATAAAACTTATTAAAAAAAATCTTCTCTTGTCATTTTCAGTTAATATAAAAACTTTGCTTCGCATTGCTGAAATGCTAAGACTTAAAAAACAATGAATTCATTATAAAAAAACAGTTTGCTTAAAGTAGTTATAATTATTGATTAATTACGTGAAAAGGCAAATCCATTCCTTTGTAATTTTAATTAACTAAGGTAGATTGCTTTTGTGAAATATTTCTCCAAAAATGTGAAATTAAAAGCTCAGAGTTTTAGTTTGAGTGTATTTTCAATTTATTTTTTCGGAAAACTTACGTTCGGGCTTGACGCGTAGAACAAGTAGGAAGCAAACGTGATGTAACTTGTTTTATAAAAAACTATCTAAAATCAGTTGTAGAGCAGCAAGCTTTCAAAAATTAAAAAAAAAATTATCGTCAAAATATTTAAAACCACTTTTTCACTTATTACTTCAAAACCGTTTCGTACGCACATGTCTTACTACCCAGAATCGATAAAGGACAAAAATACGAATTAAACGTGTCATAAGTTAATTCCTGCAAAAAACTTGCTGAAAAGGAGCTATTAAACAGATAACTTTCGAAGGTTACAAAAATCGTCTGAAGATTCAAGGCGAATCTATTATAGTGATGGCGAATTCACTGACTTTTGCAGATAGCCTAACTGCCAAACTTTATATATAAAAAATCTGTATTCAGTTTTTTATACATATGTAGTTTGAAAATTGGGCTAACGGCGAAAACTAACGAATTCGCCACAGCTACCAGCTATTGCCCCATATCAAATACTCGACATATACCATATTACACATAAGCACTTTGGAGGTTCCTAACTCCGAAACCAAGGGTTGCCGCGATTTTTTCACTTAACATTTCTTGCTTGAAAATACATTTTGCACACAGTGGGCAATTTTTTTTATTTCGAAACTTGATTTGTTTCTTGCATTTGATTTTCAAAGCCTAAAAATGTATCTTAATATGTTGTCTATAAATTATTTTGATGTGTAGCTTAATCTGTGTTTAATTATGCACATTAATATACAGTGTATTTTTATATATGTTTAGTTAAACGGATATGCGCATAATTTATTTCGATTTCTGCTTAATAATTTTTTTCGTTCTGTCTTTCAAAAAACAAACTATATCCCGATCGATTCGTATTTTTATCCTCTTTTGATCACATATAGCAATATATGTGCACGCGCAATAGTGTCCGAGATATAAGCGAAAAACTAAACTTATATTTTTAAGCGATTTTTCAAAACTTTAAAAGTTTGCCACTTAACTTTTTTCCGTCAGTGTTTCAGAAAACAAGTTATACCACGATCGATTCGTATTTTTATCTCCTTTCGATCGTATGTAGTGGTATGTGCGCACCCGGAATAGTTTTCGAGATATAAGCGAAAAACTAAAGTTATAAATTTCAGCGATTTTTTTATTATTAAAGTTTGCCGCTTAATAACTTTTTTCGTGCAGTGTCTCAGGAAACAAACTATACCACGATCGATTCGTATTTTTATTTCATTTCGATTGTATATAGCAGTATATTTGCGCGCGGAACAGTTTTCGAGTTAAGCAAAAACCTAAGTTATAAATTTGAGCGATTTTTTTACAACTGAAAGTTTGCTGGCTTATAACTTTTTTCGTTTAATCTCTCAAGAAATGAGCTATACCACTGTCGACACGTATTTTTAGCCTCTTTCGATCGTTTATAGCGGTATATGTGCACGCGGAATAGTTTCTATTAACTGATGCAATGTAATTTATCGATATTATCTTAAGCAAAAAAACATAAAAAACTAAATGGATGTTGAAATAATTAAATAAAAATGTAAATATGTAACAAATTTAAGGAAAGAACGATACTTTATACAGATATACACTTGTGCTCATATAACTAAGCCACAAGTATGTATTTTTGGGTATTCTTTTAAGAAATCTTATGTACATTTTTATCAACTGTGATAAATTTAACTCTAAAATACCATTAATTTGACATTTGCATTTATAATTTATTTCTTAAAAAGAACGTTCTTACCGCGATTATATTTGATAATATTTGAAAATATCACTGTAGTGTGCTCACACAATTAAGTCACTTTATTTCTGCAAGGTATATCTACATTTTATTACAGGAAATATCGTAGGTATATATAAATTAAATAAATTTAAGTTAAGTTTAAGAGCATTTGAAAAAACAAATATCAACTTCAGTTAAGAGAAAATCATTTGGGAGGCATATAAAAAATATGGAAATATCGCGAGAGTTTCACACGTTTTGGACCTTTCTCGTGGTAAAGTTGCCAATGCTGTACGTCGATTTTCTTATTTATGTTCATAAATTTTCACAGTCCCCAAACTATGCGGAATATATATATATATATATATATATATATATATATATATATATATATATATATATATATATATATATATATATATATATATATATATATATAAATCATACAATATAAAGGCCAATCCTTTAACAGTTAAAAGTCTTTGCGGACATCCAAAAGTTTTGGCCAATTGTTCAAACCGATATATAACCTCGTTATCTTATGTTGTTTTAACAGGTCGAATCCACATGAGCTTTAAAAGCCCATCAACAATAACAAATAAATATTAGTGTCCTTTAAAAGTCGTACATATTGGACCCAAATGATCCACGTGCAATGTTACTAACAGCAAATCATGCTCAAGTATTGGGTACAAAAAACCTTCTTGCTTACGGTTCATAATTATATAATCATTACTCTGTTCTTCTTTTAATTTTAATTTATCAATAAAATATTCCTTTTGAGCAGAGTTCTGTCATTTGTCCTTTCCGCTCACGTTTTTGTTTCGTCGTTATCATTACTATATGTTTTGCTTAAAAAGAATAGTGTTAATTGTTAATTAAATGTAGCTAGAAAATAAAACAAACAAAATATTTATTAATAACAAAAAGACAGTCACATAAACTAAAATCAAAATAGTAGCAAACAAAATTAATTCATAAAGCGGTTATAAAAATACGAAAAATAACCTTAGAAAAATATTTACAAGAACAACACCACATATTAAATCACATCTACTCAACAGAAGATATAACAAAAATAAAAATAATCTAGTGATGGCACAACAGGTCTGCTATGACCAGATCAGGGCTTTTATGGCTATTTACAATGCAAATTGCAACTTTCCTGTTTCCGAGTTTTTTTTTTTAATAGTAGTAGTAATTTTATTTTACTTATACTTTTGTGTTAACTGGTGGGAAAGATATAATAGTGGTCACTTAGTAGTCATAAAAGCATCAGTATTTACAGGATGTTAGTACTATCAAATAGGCAAAAGATTTGAACCTTTGCTCTGTGCTATGACATAAAGGTTGAGATCGAATTTCTTCTCTGTGTATGCACACAGTTGCCTCCATCGGCCTGATATTTTCTTCTGAAGATGTTGATCCACAGGATTTTTATTTGCCAGAGTACTCCCTTCTACCTCCTTTTTAGTCTACATTAAGGTCTTGCTTTGTACATTCGGGATGAAGTCGTGTGTCAGTGCCAGCAATCAAAGGCACGAATGATCCTGAATTTAACTAGCTTTGGGTGAAGTTCAAGTTCTGGTCACACTTTTTGCATTTCGGGTTCTTATACAGAAGCCTGAACGCGGGAAGGAATATATCTATATCCGGCTTCGTTGCCCTTTCCGATTCCATATCGAGAATCCTAGAAAGTTGTCTTAACAGTGAAATTGTTGTTGCTGGTGATTTCAATGTTCACAACTCGCCTTGGATTCGCCATTCACAACCACCTCGCGCAATTAATTAATGAACTAACACATATTTCGTGTTAAAGGGCAACAACACAATATTCTCGATCTATTTCTTACATCACACCCTGATTAGTATATATTAAGCATTCTTGCGCCTCTCGGTAACTCGGATCACTGCACCACTTCCGCCAATTTTTTGGTTGCTAAACTTCACAAAGCTTCAAAAATGGCCACGAAACATCTAAAATATATGTAGAAAAAGGCTCGTCGAGATAAGCTCAAAAATTTTCCTTGTAATCTTAATTGGAGACGTTGTTTTCTTTTCGAAAGAGACGATGCCATGGAAAAAATGGTTGTGAACATTATTTTGCTTGGAATAAAAACTTTTATTTCATCTAAGCAAATTCACGTTAAACATAAAAAGAAGCATATTATACCTGACGGTGCAGCAAAAAACTAGATACTGATCCGCTATGTAAAAAGGGAAGATCTTTGTGCGCCAAGCTACTTAGGCGCGAAAAAACTATACGAGCGCACCTTCGTGCAAAAGTTCTTACTGGCAAGAGCTTTTGGGTATTCGTTAAAAGAGTGAAGGATAATAAAAGTTCCTTAATTCCGCCTTTGCCTGACAGCAATCAACTACTGCCGGCACTCGAAAGAGTATGCTAGATACATTGTTTCAAGCACGTGCAGTTAAAAAGTTTTTTGCGGATCTCAACATAAACAAGTCCCCTGGTCCAGATAGAATTTCAGCACTGGTCTCGAAGCAGTGCTCTTCGACGTTAGCGCGTCCATTAGCAAAACTTTTCAGCATTTTGTACCATGTTTGTGAGTTTAAATTATGTTGGAAGGTTGCTAATGTAACACCAACCCCAAACTGAAAAAGGCAAGGAAGGGTGAAGCTTTAGATATTTCCAGGGCGTTTGATAAAGTGTAGCATAGTGCACTCATATTAAAACTCATTGCTTTTGGTATCGGTGATAGCTTCTTTCGACTTACATCAAGCTTTCTCTTGGATCGCACTATGTTAGCTGTTATAATTGGGATCTCATCATACGAGTTCAAAGTAAATACAGGAGTACCGCAAGGTTCCGCCCTTTAACTTACCCTATTTCTTATTATTCTTAACGATCTTCTACGTCAGACTTTCAACCCCATCTATTCTTTTGCAGATGACAGAAGCATATGCTATTCATTTTCATTTTGCAATACACCAAGCCTTCCGAAAATTGCGGTTATGGAAAGCACATGGACTATACCCTTAATCGCGACCTTTTGCTAATCTTCGAGTGGTGCCCTGCGAACACTGTTCAATTTAACGCTCGTAAAACCCAGTGTTGTGTGCTTTTGCATGCGGGAATATGGTTCCTCACCTGTAATTATGGATGATATTAGAAGCTCTCGATGTTCTGCATGAAAATGCAATGCGATGTTCCGTGAAACAAGCATATTTTTAACGTCGCGATAGAAGCATTCAAGAGCCTAGGTTTTCTGAAACAGTGTAAGAAATAATTCTCTCCATCTGATCTCCTATATTGTAGTTATACGACCGCGGAGAGAGTAAAGAAGCTATTTGGTGACAGAAGAGTACCTAGCTCCATTGATTCATTAGAGCATCGACGCAATATGTGGTATGTTTCACTGTTTTATCGTTACTACAACGGAACGTGGTCTTATGAAATCAGGCAACTTGTTACTGAAAATCGTACGCGCAACGCGCTCTGCCTCAAGAGCGCATTCTTTTGTGGTCAGTTGTCTCGTGAATAGCTCTACGATTACAGAGAAAATACGTTTTATAGCCTAGCAGTTCGTATGTGGAATAAACTCCCCGCAGAGATCTTATCATTTTCAATGTGCAAAAATTCAAATCAAATGTCTACTAGCACTACTTCTAATTCTGGCACAATGCATTGCAGAAGTAGAGTTCGTCCCCTGAATGCTGATCCTTAAAAAAAAACCAAACAAAATAGCGATAGTTTTTTGAACACCAAAATGTCTTTTTTCTTGACATCGTTTGATGATATCTCATTGTAGCGATTCAGGAACTACAAGCACATCTCTGTTGTTTAGGTTTTTCATTAATATATCACCACACACAAAGTAATTATTGTAAGGCTCTTTTCCTAAAGCTTTTTTCAATGCAATTAGTTTTTCTTCTTCACACTGTTTTTTTTATAAGTGCTCTTAAAGTTGATTCAATTACATTATTTGGATTTTGACTAAGAGAGTCATGCTTCATTCTTTCTTCTTTTCTATGATATATTAAATAATTATATTCCTCTAGACATAGTTTCCATGTCTTTACACTTGGTGGAATGTCTTTTTTGTTTGCAGTTTTTTAATTTTAAAGTCCCTTATAATCTTAAACTTTACACCCAGAAAATAGGGTCTTAGCTTTTCTATCAATTCTACAATAGCCAACATAGAAGTATAATTCTTTTTGGAATCTGCAATGGACTTACTCTAATAAAAAATGGGATGAAATTCATCTCCGTATTGTCGCTGTCATAACTTGAACCTACGCCTTGAACTTACTTCCATCGGTATGCAGTTCTGTTATAGCTAAGGATTGTAAATATTCAACACAGAATTATCTAAGAATTTTTGTTTCACTAATAAAAATGCAAATAATTATACTTTGCCCAGTATTTTTTTATTGTAATTTTTAAAAAGTTTTAAAAGAAAAGCAACAATAATATAATAATCTTCTACAAACTCCGAAAGAAAACTTTGCATTTGTTTTTCATTTGCAGGTATAGAAAACTTTTGCACGGCTTCAATTTTAACTCCAGAGGGATAGAAGTGTTAATTTAAATTGGTATATCGAAGATACCTTACTTTTGGTTTTAAGAAATGACATTTTTTTTAATTTATTTCCAAATCGTTATTAAGCTGCGATTTTCTTAATGTGTTTGAGCCGAAAAGCACTATTTAGGTAATCTTTAGATGATACAATTATGTCATATACATATTGAATGACCACATTTTACTTTAATAAGATCTGAAAAAAACGTTAGACACAAATCTGTTAAAACCCAATGGAGAATTACATAAACCAAAAAGAGTTTTGCTGAACATGTACTGTCAACACCTTTAAATGGATTAACTACATCTGGATTAACGACGTTTTCTATAATATTAATTTTATCAAAAAATGTCTTAGCAGAAATTTGTACAATGCACAGTGTTTTAGAAATTCCTTCTAAGAATAGCACCGTAGTTCATATTATTATCAGGCATAATAAAAAATTCAACTTTTTAACTTTCTGCATTAACTCGAATTACTTGGCCTTTTTACGGTTATCGAAAACGGCATTCATTGTCGCTCTTCTTTTTTTGAGGTCGGTTTTAAATATATAATTTTTTTCTTTTGATATTTTTTTTAAGAATTTCATGACCTACGAATACAATTCTGTCTAAAAGTTTAATTTTATTGTTATTTGTTCACTCTTTTTTTGACATTGGAACTGATGCCTCAAACTAAGTGTGGATGTTTCTCTTTAAGTCTTAAAGGCCAAGTCACTACCAAATGATGCCTTAGTTTGCGAATTTATGTTTTGAAATGAATATTCATAAGCGATTTAAAATTAAAATATTTGATTTTTCGATACCCTCGTTCAGTTTTTTCAAAATATTGGATTAAATTTTTTAGACTTCTTTATCGTAGTTAGCAGCAAAATTTAAAATATTTTAGAAAATATTTATAATAGATATCCTGACTAAAAGTTATACGGTTTTTTATATAAAAATCCAAAATCATTGCATTTTTGTGTATTTTAAACATCAATATTTTATTGTTTTTAATAGAAAAAAATTAATCAAGAAATATGTATATAAAAACTCTTTTATTTTTTAAAAACTAAAACCATGGGAATACAAAATTAGAATAATTAAACTTTAAAATGTTTGTGCTACTTTACCGAATTACCGATATTGATTATTGAAGGTGGAAGCACGTCCCGATGGCCATTTCGCAACCCCTTACTTAGCTCTTCAAGAAACTTCTCACAGATATTTTAGATGAACTAAAGATTTTTGTTTAAACAATAAAAACAAAAATCAAAGTTCAAGCAAGAACAACAATAATCAATTCTGATTTTAACTTTTCTTTATTCACTGTGTAAGGCTGACTTTTTTCGGCTCTTTTTTTATACAAAAACAACAAATAAAACATCACAATCAGAAGCGCTTGCAATTTAATAATTAACACTTTCGTTGGCACCCCTTTTAATTAAGGGTTTCTCGTGGGCATTTTGCTATATCTATGTCATTTTTCTAGATAGCGAAATTCTGAAAACACCAAACTGCTCAAAATTAAAAATAAAATCTATCTAAGGGATAAAAGAGACATAAGATTTTGACGCGTATTTCCGTCGTGATGCTCCTTGTACCTCAGCGATGACATTAGAAACCAAGAGAAACAAATTTTTATTATGCTTAAACGGTAATTTTAAACTTGTATTTTTTATATATTTGTATGCCATTTTTAAACATACAGTGGTGACGAATTTAAGACACGACATTTCACTTATGTATATCTGATAATTTTTACATCTTATCGAAAAAACTCTAGATCGATGTTAGTTTTTTAAAGATATAAGTAATGTTATGAAAAAAAAAAATAAACAATAGTTTGTTACCTATATTTTGTTAGGAATTTTTAATTACATATTATACACACCAATATATTTTAACCCGGTCATAAATTTAGAACACAGGCAAAATAAAAGATAATTCAGTAAATTAAGATTTAGTGTCATACAAAAATTTTAGTTTTTGATGGGAAACCCCTTATTTTGGATCACGGCAGCACATCTTCTGCGTAATTTTTCAACTAAAGCCATACCAAGCTTTCCATAAATCGGTAAAATTTGTTGGCTTTACAGGTCGTACATGCTCCTCAACATGATTCCACAAGCTCTCAACTGGATTGTGATCCGGGGATTGAGTTGGCCACTTCAGAAGAGTGATATTGTTTTCCTTTAAGCAACTCTCCACCATGCGAGAAGTGCTCTTAGGGTCATTATCATGCACAAATTTCCACATTAGAGGCATGTTGTCTTCCGCGAATAGTATCATAATGCTTTTCAGTATATTTTTGTAGATGTGCTGGTCCTGTTTAGTGCTAATCTTGTAAATGGGACCTACACCACGCCATTAAAGTGCGGCCCACACTATGACATTTCCACCATCATGCTTAACCTTTTTAAGGGTGAACTTTGGATGATGCTCCAGGTTTGGAGGGCGCCATACGTAATGTTTTTCATCAGAACCGAAGCGGCAGAGCTCCGACTCTTCGCTTCAAAGTACATTTTTTCAAAATGTCATCGGTTTATAGAGATGTTCTCTTGAAGACCCTAGTCGGGACTTAATATTTTGTTTTTTGAAACAAGTGGTTTACTTTGTGCAATACACCCACGTAAGTTTTTCCCAGTAACACGTCTTTTTATTGTTTTGGACGATATGTTTATACCAAAATCCGATGAAATCTGCCTTTTAATTTTACTTGAGCTCGAGAAAGGATCTTTAACAGCTGCTTTATAAATTAAGCTATCCTCCCTCGGTGTAGTTTTTCGGGCTGTGGAATGCTGTTTAACGTTTTTGATTTTACCATGTTCCTTGATATGTTCCAGGGCATTGTAAATCTTGGATCTGGAACATTTAAATAGCTTGGAAATCTCCATTACCGTTTTTTCATCAGACTTCATTCGTTGGATCAGTTTTCGCTCCGCATCCGAACTCCATAAACCTCTTGCCATTTCTACCTGAATATTTTTGTTTATCGCAACATAAAATAGAATAAAATATTAATAACTTACCCTTTAGCCTCAAAAAATTCCAAATAATCACTTAAAAAACCGATATTTCTGAGATGTTTTAAATTCGTGGCTAGCTTCAAATGCGCGTTTTTACAATAATATAATAAAAATAGCATTATAGAGTACACTGAAAAATAAACAAGATCTCAACTGACATTGCAGGGTTGTATATATTTTCATAACTAGACTCGTTACATGTCGTGTCTTAAATTCGTGGCCAGGCAAGAGCGAAGATTTGTTGACACATGGCTTACAACGCTATGAAGTTTCCCGTCTTATGCTTTCTTTTTGACATTGTATGCCTCTTAAGAAGTTTGCTTTTTTTTTTTGTTTCTGGAATAGAAGTTATTTTCTCCTAAAAATTTTGATTTGTGTTTAAATGATTTGACTGAAGTTGTTTTTTAGATGACTTTGATTTGCAGAGTCCTAATAAAGAATATATCAACTCTTCTCTAAAATCTAAATAATTCATTAATTTTCTTGTATATTTCGAAAAGGTTAAATATTGCTTTTTAGTACCTTCGTGCGGTTTTTCTTGGACAGGAATAATAACTTATTATTTGGTTATTCTTATTAACACCTGCCATATTGGAATTATATGTTTCTACTACTATAGGTTTCATCTTCCTACTAAATCTATTCGGACACTCTTTTAATGCAGGTTTTTAAGCTGTTGTTATGTACAGAACATCCCTTGTATACTTCCAATTACTTACATATATTTTTTTATTTTGTTTTCATACGTAATCTCCTTTTTTAACTTTTTTTTACTACAATAGAAGGTTTGCCTTTTCTATTTGATCCTAAAGTTTCTGTAGAGTGCGTTTTGTGTTTAAGCAGATCCATACATAAGTCAGTACTATTATAAAACTTATTCATCAATATATGGTGGCCTTTATTAAAGCAGGACATTAGCATTAGTCGCATAACTAAAGAATGAGTTTTCGCTTTTGAGAAATTTTGGATTAATATATTTATTAACTCAAACATCTTTGATAGCCTGTCATTTTTGATTGGATATCTTTCATAGTTAATGCAACGCGGAATTTGCTCGTATCTTCTTCCAGACATAGTAGATGCGAAATTTGTCTGATAGTACAATGAATCCTTCATCAACATTTTACGAATTGTTGGAAACTTTATTTGGCCTGGATGAAGAAGAAAGCACAATCCAAAAAAAAAAAAATTCAAATTCCTGCTGGTCAGTATTTAAAAAAGATTAATAGCGACATATTCTGGTTGTTCGTATGCTCTGAAACAAGTTCGTTCCGGTGCACTCTACGAAAATCCTGGTCATTTCAGGTGTCCAAAGTGTTGAAAGAACATGAAATGGTGATGGGTTTTCTGGTACAGATATTTTTATTTCAGATTGACTAGAATTGAAACAAAAGTCGAGTATATTCGCCGTCGTCTATTGAGGATACAGATGACGTTTCCGTGCTTAAAAGCTCTGAAATATAGTTTGGGTCCCGCACAGAATACTCTCCAACATCCGCAGAAGGTTGACTTGAATTGAAAGAAAAGTCGGGAATATTCTCCGTATCTGATAACCACATATCATCTACATTATCTTCCGTATCTGCTTCTGTTTCATTCAAACTAGCTTCCTTACAAAAGGTATCATTTTTTGAACATGTGTCTTCTATTGATGATACAGATGACGTTTCCGAGCTTAAAAGCTTTAGAATATAGTTTGGGCCCGCCCAAAATACTCTCCAACATCAGCAAAAGGTTCTGAAGAATCTGGTACTATTTCGGAGTAGTTGTCGCTCGAATCTTTCAAACATCCAAACAACTTCTCTAATTTCGCCTTCCTTTTTCGCATGACATTTCTAAAAACTTGGTATTTGACGCAGAATAGCTGTGTATTAAAATATATTAATTATAAAATTGAAAATTAACAATATTATAAGTTCACTAGTACCAATATTTCATTAAAAAACTTAAACTTGTCTAGATTTTAATAAAAAACCACAACATAAATTTTGTCAGTTATTTCTGCGACTTTTCAAAAGCACTACACTAACTGCACTATAACTGCACTAATTTCCATATAAGCTTGACGTGTATATACGGCATGTGTTTGTTGGAAACAATAAGATGGTATTTTTGGACACTTTTCAAAAGGTGAATATTTGATATGACATCATGACTGAAACTTTGTTCATAAACATTCATTGTATGCAGAAGCGATGTATCAAACACAGTTGCTGATCTTTTGTTGAAAAGCTTCAATATTAAAAGTTTTAGCAGCAAAAATGTTTCTGATGTAAATGAGCGTCATGTCCCACGAGAAACCTTTGTTATGACGGATATACACGTCACTGTCCGCGAAAGGGTTAAAAACTAAAATCACGGGAATATTCTATTAAATTAATTAAACTTTATTACTATCGTGCTACTTTCCGAATAAGTTATTCGAGACGTGCTTTAACCTTCAGTATTTAATATCGGCGATTCAAATAATTTATTTGGGAAAGTAGCACGATAACTTTAAAGTTTTTTATTTTAGTTTAAGCAAACTATATGTGAATACGTTTTAAACAAATTTTTTATTAAAATTATCATCCTTGTAGATGAAGGAGATCCTTCAATATGACTTATTTTACATCGAAATTTTGACTTTAACCTATATGTTCTAAATCGCAAAGCTGGGATCGAAAAAAGAAAACTACTATAAATGCATTATTGCTTCAAGTATTTCATGAGCCCTAGTTCAAATGTGGAAATTTTGCTTCTTGTCTTAGGAATTATGAAAATTCCTTAATGTTGCAGTTTTTTGCTATTTGTACAAATGCACAGAAAATTTCATTTGATTTGCGTAATTTATGGAAATTTTATTCCATATTTAATATTTTTACTTTCCTCAAATAGAACCATTTTACCAAAGTTTTCTGAGATGAAAAAAAATATTTAAAATATGTTTTATTATTTTATTTTTTATGTATATGAATATAGATGACATGATTTCCTATCAACAAAAAAAAAATCACCTCAATATCATTCTTACGTGCAAAACTAAGTATTCTTAAATGTAAGTGTTCCAGTATAAATTTTACAAATTTTTGTTACTGAAGATAAGAATTTGTACGCGACTGTAAAAAAACTTGTAAAAAATACTTCCTGGACAAACGGAAACCAAAAGGCATTTCTAAATTTAACGATCCTATTTAAAAACTACTGATAAAAATTAGCTTTTTCGGTTATTTTTTGATAAAAATTCCTTCAAAGTTTTTTTATTTCCTTAAAAGTATTATTTATTTTCTATAAAATAATATCACAGATTATAGTACATGTGGAAAAGATAAAGTATATCTTTTTATTTTTGTGAAGATGCCTCATAACTAAACCAACGTTCTCTCATTAATGAGTATACAGAGTTCAGCCGAGAACATTTTTAGAACTGAATTATTAATTTTGCTTGAAATTGTTGTTTCCTCCCTCCTGGGCTCCTTCTGCAATTTCTATAGGAAGAAACATTTTCAATTCTATCATTGTTTGACCTTGAAATAATAATTTATGTACTGAAGACGTCATATCTCGCCAGGTATATATGGAGACGAATAGCTGAGATATTTTTACTGTATATTCCTTAAATAAAAAATTCTTGATTTTAGTTTTGGTATTGATTGTTATTTAAATAACGTTCACAATTCTAACCAACTCCTTGTCAGTGCCGCCTACTTTTTTTTTTTGTATTTTTTTAACGTCCGCATACATTTTTTTTTATATCAAATATTTTAGATTATTTATTCGTTTTATTTAAAATCTATCCAAGGATAATAAGTAAATTTTATAATCCGCATACATTTGTACATTAATTTTATTTTTTTAAAAGGTTTTTAGAAACTTAAGCCAAAAATAAATTTTTATTTATTTATATCCACATTTCAACTCCTAATTTCATAAAAATTAAATAAGCAAATATTTTTTTAACACAGACAGAACATTCTACATATTATACAATCAAACGTTGGCAAATTAATATTAATAACATTAACAAATATGTAAAAACAAACATTTCAATGATATAATGTAATTCAATAAACAAACATAACATTGCAAGACATTCTGAATCTTAAAATTCAAATTTGTGCACCGATTTTAATTACAAATGGCTTGTTTTGTTTGGAACATACTGAAATTATATGAAGGGAAAAAAGAAACAGGATTATTTTTTTTCCTTTTTTTACAGTATCTTTCACTTTCTTCATTTCATTTAAAAAGCAAAGTGAATTAAGTATTCCAAACTACCTAAGAAATAATATTCAGATACTCCAGTCCAAAAGGTTGTATACTTGTGTTATATGGCAAATTATTTTCTACCAAAATTTTCATTTTTACCAAAAACATTTTTCGAACTTGAATTTTTGTCTTGGGAGTTTTTTGTGCGTAAGATTACAAATAAAAAAGCACCGTTATTGCACCGAGTCCATAGACTATTAAGAAGGTCTTCTATAAATAAAAACGCGACCTCCAAGTTGTTTGAGTTTTGAACTTTAAACTATTTGCCTTATTGCTTGTAAAATAAATAACTTTGTTGCCACAGCCCACTTGGGTCCATTGGTTGGACGGCTTAACGTATGATATAAAAAACTAATATCGGTCTACATGATTGACAGTAGGGCAGATTATTTCTTATGAAGATCCAAAAATTCATTTGTACAAACGCTGTTTTCGAAGAGATTAAATCTTAATGTTTTTTGTTTGGAATATCAAATTTTTTAATATTCTTTCTTTTATTATTTAAAGTTTTCTTTCATACGCACATTTAAAAATCAAGACTAACTTGCTAAGCCTATGTTTATCAGTTATTAATAAATTGTGTAGTTACATAATACCTTCTCTAAGTTTTGCATAATTTTTTTTCTGATTTTACGCTCAAACAACAGGGCAAAATCAATTTGGGAATCGTAATTCCTACACTTACCTCTACAGATATTTTTTTTATTTTAGATGTCTTACTTATTTATGTTCTGAATTCCTAACGAAACTTTTACTTTATATTTTTAAAAGCATTGCTGTCATAAAAATATTTTTTACAAAAACAACGCCTTAATAAGCACGAAAGTGAAAATTCCGTTGAAATTAAGAAAATGTCTGATATTCTCATATTGCAAGTACTTTTTAAGGTACATAGTGCCTAATTCTTTGCTAGGCATTTCATAGTAAAATATCAAAGGATAATATGAAAACTAAAATTTTTTGTGGCGAAAAATATCAATGAAAAAAATATATTTATTTTTTATGGTAGGAAAATATTTGCGTTATTTGCCCCTTAAAAACTTCTATCCAGAACATATTTTTTAAATTATAAATTTTTATGTGAAGGTTATATTTCGTTTTTCACTATATTTTTTATTTAAGTATTTATTTTATAATTATGATATTATTAAATAAACTTTAATTTTTTTCTTATTTTAGGTGTTGTACCAATTAATAGCAGAGGAGAAAAGCAGCGAATGCACCTTCGAGATGGATTTTTAGCAGATCAATTAGATCCTATATATGTTGCTTATAATATGTAATTAAAAAATAATAAAATAAATATAAAAAGTATACATTTGCTCATTTAGCTGTAACAAAGTACACCGAAGTGCAAAAGGGAGTTCCACAAAAGAAGCAGCTAAATCGCAGTCTTTAGTCGATTGAATTTTCGGTGTACAGTAGATAATTAAATTAACTTTTTATATGAATCATAACGGTAAAAAATTTAAACATGCGATAGGGTTTTTGCAATTAAATGTTATTGTTGGTTTTACGGGTAACTTTTGACTTTACGTAGTGATAGATATTCATTTCAACGTATCATGTTTTTAATTTTAATTAACCAAACAAATAAATTTTTTTGTAATGTTTTTTCAATGCACTAATTTGGTGATTTATTTGCCCACAAATACAAATTAAATTAATAACACATATTATTCATACAGTCAACAAAAAAGAAAAACACTTGTAGACTTACCACATCAGAATAAATATAAACGTAAAAATTAATCGAAAATGAGTAATATATGTTTATTAAAGTTAATTTTTAGCCTGAGATCCGTATAACAATTACATGTAGAAAATATTTGCGTTACATTAAACACAGAAAAAAAAAACAAAAACAACAAAAAAAACAATATTCATGGGCAAAAAAAACTTGTACATAAGAGAAACAAAACTTATTATCTTATTCACCCTTATTCTGTTTGGCGTCGTCAACATCGTCGTCAATTTTAAGACAACATCAATACTAATTTGGTATTCCCTAACAACTTAATGACGACGTTGACTGTTTATCGATAATATAAATAAGTAAAACACACATATCTAATATTTGTGACAGATGATTCAATTTGTTTTCTATTATGTTAAGAAAGTGTTATGGAAAGTTTAAGTTTTCTAAGAAAAATTAATAAAAATTTAAAAACACAATTAAATTAAATAGTCTAAGGGCCATTATTGCAACTTGCCGTTAGTTATGATTTTAGCTGCTTTATATAGAGCTTTGCATTAATAAAACTTTCAATTTTTAATGTTATTATTTAATGGATAAAAAAATAAGTGAAGCTTTTAATATGCAAATCCATTTATCAGTCCAACAAGTTGTAATAATGCCCTTGCGAAATTCTCTAGCAAGGAATATACTTTTTCTAACTCTTCCATTAATTTTTCAAATTGACAGAGGTTAATAGTTTTAGTTTTTCACATTTCCTTTATGTTATTTTATGTGTTTCTTACATGGCTTTTTTTAATATCGCCGTACGCTTTCTATTTTTCAAGTTTTCTTTAGCACACGACACAAAACAACATCAAAAATAGCGACGGCAAACTAAACGGCAACATCAACATCAATTGTTCTTAGGGAATACCAAACATATGTCGAGAGTCATCGATTTATTACAATATTGACTACGGGAATACCGATTTACAACAATCGAAGAACACGACGTCGTCATGTGTTGACAACGCCAAACAGAATAAGGGTGATGATAACTTTTGAAAACAATAAAAATTTTTCACCTGAGTATTTTGTGTGATGATATTTTGCTTCTTTAACAGCTTGGAGTCTTCTTGGAATAGGATTAACTATAACTAGGCTTCTTGTAACCTCTACAGGTATACATTCCCGAATTTCTAGACGAGCGTTTTTAAGAAGTTTTTTTTTTGTTGGCTTATGAGCCCACAAATGCTCTTTCGGACTCAAGTCTGGGTTTTGGGCAGGTGAGTAAAACTTTTTTAGCATCATGAAGCAGCCATTCTCTGACAATAACGGCAGAGTCCTTTGGGTCGTTGTCTTGAACAAGCGCAATGCTATCTTTACGCCCATTTAAAAAATATTTTTCTAAAAATATGGAAATAATCCATATTGTTCATCACCCCTCTATAAAAACAAAATTAACAACGCCGTTTGCATACATTACATTACATTTCCATCACCATGCTTAACAGTATGTGCAACGATTCATGGTTTAAGGGCTTCGCCTTGCTTCTATCGTAAAGATTTCCGACTATCACTGCCAAATACGATAAATTTCGGCTCATCTGAAAAAAAAATCATTGTCCCTACGAATATATTCATTCGAATAAGCTAAGCGTTTTTTATCATTTATTTTGAAGAAGAGTATACTCTTGTGAGCGAAGAAGTTTCTGACAGTCTGTAGTGTTATATGAAATATTTTGCTTTTTTTAAGTTCGTTATCTATTTTTACAAAGGAATTTTTTGGATCTCTCTTAACATGGCAGATTGCAATCCATTGCAATAAATTTATATTTATTCGAAGTATGAATGGCCGTATTGTGTTGCTTGAAAATATATTGTTGCGAACATGCTTTATTTAAGTCATAAAAAGAAATAATAATAATTATCACCAAGAAAGTTAAACGAAATGCCCGTGTTCACAAATCCAGAAGCTTCTATAATACTTCTTGACAACAAAACACAAAGAGATAAATAAACAAACACAATACACAACCATACCAAACACAAACACCTGCATTGCAAAACAACTAAACAAAAATAACTAAACAGCATATCGCTGGTCTCATGTAAAAAGGCCTTAAATCACAAATTTGTGATTTCACAGGAGAAGACAAACAAATAATATAAACAGTATTTATCACAACGGTATCTGTGTGAAATGTATGGAAATTACGAAAAAAAGTAAAATTCGAGTTAAGGTCTTTCTACATGAGACCAGCGATATATAATAATTGCTTTATTATTTCGCATGTTCTACTACAAAGCAGATGGTGGTAATATAGTTTTAGGATACTCAAGAACCCTTAACATTCTGATTGTTAACTTCATCTAGTAAAGATCTTGTACTAGAGTTTTACCCGGTACAAAAGTGGTATCGTGTATATTTGTGTATTAACCGTGAATAAGTAAATAATCTCTAAATAAAGTTGTGTGTAATTATTTGGAAATAAAAGAACTCAATAAAATAGGCGTTTATAAATTTAATCAACATAAATAAAACTTTGTGAGGAGGTCCCTAATATCCTTGGCTTAATATAAGAAAAAAATTATTTTGAAATATATGTAATTTCTAGATTCTATTGGAGTAATGGTTCTAAGACAGTTGTCAACATTTTTTAATTTTGTAAACATAAAAACTGTCTACAGAACTTTTAAACAAATATTTGAAATCAAATTTTTCTAAATTCAAATTATAGGAAAATAAGAAATAAGGCTCCGATGAAGTCGTGGGCATGGCTAAGTCTTCTAAAACCATTTTTAAACCTTTTAAATATAACGTAAAATTGCTAAGTCCATCGATTTTATCCTTACAGACTATATACGTGTTTCGAGTTAAAATTTGTTATTAAAATAAACAATTATAGCTTTTTTCATAAATTTTTTTTTTGTACACAAATAATTATTTTTATTTTATGAATGTTTAAAATAATTTATTTGTATTAATACATTTCGCATTAACTTAAAATTTCCTGGGAGCGTCTATTTAGCGATGGGGGAGTTATATGCACATATTTGTGCTAGATGCTACATACGGAAACCCTAAGACAATTGCTTTATGAAGGATGAAGGGGTTCATCCTTCATGCCTTTGTTTTTTGGCTGTTTTTACTATTTTATTTATGATCGAACATGCACAATCTTGTCTCTGTGCGTAATTCTGAATGTACAATCTTCTTTTGTATCTTTCTTGCTTGCTTTTATTGTGATTCTTTATTGCCAATTACAACTTATTATTGTTACTAAGTTAGATTTATTAATTGCACTTTTCTTGTTTACGTACGCATACATACATACATATAAGATATGTAAGTAAAGTTGTAATCAAGGCATATTAATTTAACAGGTAAAAGCAGTTCTAAAACAACAACAACAATGTATTTTATGTTTGTAAAATATGTTTTCAGATGTCAAAATCAACTAACGCTGCACATAGGGACAAATAACCGAATTACGACGACAAAAATGGAGTTTCTTATTTCGTTAAATGTAACCATTATTGCCCTTATATGTTCTTTTTCCTAGCACCCAGTAAACTTATAAGTATTTGTTTTTTAACGCATCACATAAGTCTTTACGTGCAAAGTATGTAAAGCATTGCTTTAGTATTTTTATTTTTTTATTACCTATTAATAGTACACTTAATATTATATATGTATGTTTTTACATAGGCATCCTCTTAATGACTGTCGCTATTTAAAGTTACTTTCTTTTATGTAATTTTCTTCCAAAAAGTATAATTAGTAAAATTTTGAATTTCGTTATTACCAGAATATTTCTTGTCTTAAAATTTGTTTACAAAAAATTTATCATAAGGACTAAACATATATTTCTTGTTCTAAAATAATGTTTGGAATTAAAGCTAGTCATAATCTATTGTTTTGGTAAATACATATTTTTTATCATAATATTTATTCCATGTATGATGATGAGTTTAAGTAACTAAACTAGCCCGTAAAACAGATAATTTGCACGCACGTACAGACTAATGTAATGCTTAAAAAATAAATACTTATTGTTTGATTGCGCACTACCATATAGAACAAATTAAGTGCATTATTGATTACATTTAACAAAATTCCATTCATAATTCGGTTATTTGTCCCAATGTGCGCTTTAGAAAAAAAATTAATGTTATTATTATCTTCAATCATTTCACAAGACTTACATGCGATGAAGAAAAATACGTATAGAAGCCGTTATGGATGTCATTTCGCGGATAAGGAGCAGTAAAGGGATAAAATCAAGCTTCATAATAAATTTTTACACACTTTTTTGTTCTATGGAAGTTTTAAATACAAACACAAATTTCCCCGACACATGATATTAGAAAAAAAAAATCCTAGGAAAATAAAAAGTGTAAACAAAATTTGACACCTGAAAACGTAAACAAAAAACATCACCTGATCTACTAACACTACCTGTTAAATTAATATGCCTTGGTTGTAATTCTGCATTCCCAGTTATGTTTTTTGACATATTACTGGGCGACAAATGTTTTTCTACATTTCCAATTCATAAATTTTATTTTTTTTGTTAGCATGTTACATTTAACCATAATCTTTTTAAAAAATATACAAGACATGACATCAGAAAAAACAAGATCAATCGAAGTTAAAACACTTGAGTGAACCCGTCGATTAAGTGATTGTGAAATTTTTTAAAATTTAAAAAGGACATTATTATCCTTTCTCATCAATAAATAAAATAAAACTCGGAAGAATTTAATATTTTTTTAAATTAATTCAAAAAACTGAAAATGGTTTTTTTTCATTTTCAAATAATAATAAGTGAAAACAAAACTTCTACTCTCGTTTTAAATATATTTTTTTCTATCGACGGCGCTTAACGTCACGGTCGCCATGTTATATGCTTATTTAATTTATTAACTTATCCAAACAAAAGATTTATTTTTGAAGCGGTATGGTAACCGTCCTCATTATTTCATAATGTTCTTATATTTATTTTTAATTGTTGATTATTATTTATTTTAATTTTTTTAATAAAAAATAATTTCTGTTGTCATACCTTTCGGTGAAGACCGTCGTCACTGGCTATTTATTTAGTACGATTGGCGAGCGCTTTCGATGTAAAGACATCATTTTCAAGCCGCCGCCGAAAGGTATGACAACAGTATTTTATTTACTGGCGGAATAAATCCAATTAACTTAATACCAAAAATAATTTCAATAGCTTTGATTTCTTTACATCATCCAACAGTAAATATCTCCTATTAATTTTGTTTTTTTTTTTTTTGCAAATACTGCATAAACTTAGAAAAAAGTGAGCTTGAAAGAATTGGAATGTTAAAATGTATTATGGTATAAACGCAACCGGGAAGAACGAAGAATTTTCCGTTCCAAATATAAGTAGAAGGAATAAAATACTTTTGGGTATGTGAAAATGTCTTTTCAGATTCATTTAGATTGCGCTTGTTTGCTATCTTAAATGTTGTCGTAGGTTATCGTTAATTGGGTAATTGAAATAATTGAACTTATTAAAGGGATCATCAACAGAGCTGGATATATGGAGTGAATATCAGGAATTAAACAATCATCATTTTGACAGAAATGTAAAAAAAAAAATTAATGAAACGTGATTGATATTATGGTAATTTCAGTAGGGTTTCCTGTGTTATTAGCGCTCATCTAAAATTCTTCTGTACGTATTATTATATTTTTTATTTGATTCAGTTATTGAAATAATGATAAAAATCTTCTCATAATTTTTAATTAAATATATATTCAATACAATTATTTGTTTAATTGAATTAATTAAAAAATTTGTTAAATTTTAATCTGGACGTTAAAAATAATTACTTGTTATTCTTATTTTTAAACTTACTAACAAGTTTAAGAGGTTCGTGACGACTTTCTTGTTATACAAATAGTCATATGTTCAAACCCCAATAAAATATAAACAAGAATTATTAAGTTGTTAGTGGGGAAATCGGAAGCTCGAATGTTACCAGAACTACAGAGTTTACTGTCTAGATTGTTGCGCTGGGTTAAGAAGTATGCCTCTAAGCAAGACAACGCATATTGTGAGTATCGTCGAAGTTACAAAGTGTTTCGATACGGATACATGCATTCCATGCATCTGTTTAGCAAACAATAGATTTATTGAGTACAAATATGGCCAAAACCACAGAATAAAAAACACAAAACAAAAAATGAAAGAACTAAATTTTAACTTATTTATAGAATAGATAGAATTAAAAAGTGTAAAACTCAAAGACAAAAATAACATCTATGAAACACAATGTTGATGCACCATGTTTCTTCTCTCCACTCATAAAAAATTAACTGCTCAACATCAAAGTTAGTTAAAGATTTCTCTTTTTAGATTAAAAAAAAAATAATTTATTAAGCGGCTATGCGCTTTTTTTATTTATTCCTTTAAAAAATGAATCTAAACTTTACTTATGTTTAATACTGATGTTCGATTCCGACTCGTGTTAAATTTAGACTGCTCTCATGTCTAAAAATAATCTTTTTATATAATGTTGAGTTTAAACTAGGGTTAGTTATGAAAATGTACATTCTTTATCTTATTTTTATTAACACACCCTTTTCTTGGGTTGTTTTTTTGTAAATTGTGTTTACTAAAAATGTGTTTGATATTTTGTTATCTCTAGAATATGTTTACATTTGATATTTCCTTGAAATGATAGTCTTTGTCCTAAAGTGTTTGTATCTTTATTTCGATTACAATTTAGCATGTTATTACAAATAACCTTGGTTTTGTTTTATTACAAATAATCTTTGTTTTATTACAGCTAATGTTTGTGTCTTAAAGTATGTTTTGTATCTTTGTTTTAGTTTAACATGCTTGATCTTGCTTTAGCTAAAATTATGTTTGTATCTTTGTTTTAGTTTAACATGATTGATCTTGCTTAAGCTTAAATTATGTTTGTATCTTTGTTGTAACAACCTTGAGGTTGTAGTGTTCCTCAACTCTCCCCTTCCTAAATTAAATCGTCCCGATTAAAACTGTATTAGCCTGTAGCTTTACTAGCTCATTTCTATAAAGAACTTTAAAATTTTCGTCTGCTTTGCGTTGTCTGTATATTAAATTTTCATTATCTCAAAACTTTCACTATGTTTAGTGTGTATTGCTTTTAGCAATCCGGCATGTATGTTTTTATAAGTTATGTTATCTACATATATGTACTTCGTCCGTGAATTCTACTAATGTTATTTCTGTTTTCGTATGGTTATTTACAGTGTGAGTTCTGTCTAATTCGTCAATTTGTAATAGCGGTTGATTGTACTCTTGAATAATTGAACATTTAGCGCTCTGATTTTCTAGTAATGGTATGATACAGTTGTCGTCCGTGCTATTGTTGCGTTTGCAAATATATTTTCCCAAATTATTTTTACACTTTGTGATCCTAACATAGTCCTTCCCGCATCTTGCTATTTCCTGGTCAGTAACAATTTTTCCGTGTCTAAAACTAATTGGAGTTACCTAAAAATAGTCACATTGGTTAGTTAGTACCGGGTATTTGTGTATGGTGATTATGAGTTCATAAGTTCTAGCGATGTGTATGGCTGCGTATTCCATTATGTTAATTATTGGGGTTCTTGTTAATTCATGCGTAATCACTTCCCTCAAATCCTCCATGTCTAAAGCTTCCGATAAGAATTCATTGTTTTTTGCTGCATTAATAGTTCGTGTTATTTATAAAAGTTGGTCATGCACTTGTTCTAAGATTATATGGTTTTTTATATTTTTCCGATTGATTGTATTAAGAATTTTTTCGAATCTAGAGTTTATTAATTTTTGTTTTGTATTATTTTCAATTAGTGTGTTAATGGCTTTCTCTATTTTTATAACATCATCGTGATCCGGGATACTCGTAATAAATTTCAGGGCGGAACCTAAAAAATTTTTTCCTCTTCTCTGAATATTATGCTCTGTTAGCTGTTTTGTAAGAATTTCAATTTTTTCAATCCAAATTTGTTCTCTACATTAGGCTTGTAATTACCACTAAGCACTTGCCTGTACGGCAAGAATATTTTTGTTAAGTTGCTTACATGAAATAAACAAGAATAATTGTCGAATAACAATGCGTCGTCACCTCTTGTCAATACGTATTTTTTTCCTGTTAGATTTTGTAGTTTAACGTCTGCTTGAATTATTGTTGCGGTTGTGATGACCATAATTAGTGATGTTGGGAATGTTATCCTCATTTTTTGTAAGTACATAATTTTTTATATTATTTTTATGTATGATCTGCCCTCCTTAAGTTAAGATAGTGTCCTCACGATCTTCCTGAACTATGTGTTTTTTGTATCTGGTATCGCTCTTACTTCTGATGTTAGTTGTAGCCACCAACACTTGATCTCCTTGTTAAAATGTCCTAAGCATTTCTTAATTTATTTTGTATATCCTCCTTAGAGAATTTTATTAAATGAAAATGAATATCTTTGGTTTTGTATCCTGTAACTGAATGTGTAGAGTTGTTTATTTCTTTTACCACTAGGAATAACTCCTCCGTTGCTGATGTTTGTTTATGTATCTTAAATATTCGGGATAGTTCCGATATTGAATTATGTGCTCGTTGGACTTGTCCGTTTGCTTTAGACCTGTGCCTGGGGTTTGTGTCTTTTTAATGTTATGTTTTTTACACATTTGGTTCACCATGATCGTATTCAAACATTTTTCATTATCTGTCATTAACCGTTTGCAGATCGGAAAATTATTAATGAGAATTTTTCTAGTTTTCTGTCCATATCAGCCTTTGAGTCGATGTCTCTGATAACTATGTATTTAGAGAATTTATCTATACCTACAAGATACTGTTTATGCTCGTTGAAATAAATGTCTATATATATGTATTCCCCTGGATGTTCGGGAATATCCGAGTGTTGTAATGGTTCTTTTGTTGGGTTGCGTTCGTATTTACCATACAAACATGCAGTGCATTTCTTATTAAATGCCTTACAGTGTTTTCTCATGTCCGGCCAGTAATATTGTTCTAATAGTTCGTGCATATTATTTTTATAGCCTCTATGTGCTCTCTCGTGTGTTTCTTGTACTAATCGAATTTGTTCCTCTCTTTTCGTTATATCTCTTAATCTTATTGGTGTGTGTACGAATTTGGTGGTATTGAATGTATTCTTTATGATTCTACCGTATTTAAATAAATCTTCAGCTGTAGCATATATGGCGGTGATTTTTTAGTTCGGTAATTAAATTTTTCTCGTTAGTAAATCTGATAATATGACGTAATTTACTCTGAAATATTATTTGTGTATGTATTTCATCAGATACTTCATTTGGTATGAGTTCAATTTGTATTCCATATGCATTAAATGGTTGTGTTACAGTTTTTATTATTTATTCACTTGAGCTATCACTTGAATGAACCGTGCCTACTGATGATGTATTTATAGCTTTTCGTGATAATGCGTCCGCCACAACATTATGTGTACCAGGTTTATAGGTTAATTTAGCACCATAGTCTTCGATGATGGCCTTCCATCGTTTTAGCTTGGGGTTAGGATTTTTGTCTGAGAATGCGTATGTCAATGACTAATGGTCAGTACAGATGGCCAAGTCAGCTATGCCGTATATGTAGTTACGTAATTTCTTTAATGCCCAAATTATAGCCAGTAATTCTTTTTCGTTAGTACTATAATTTTGTTCGGTGGTGCTCAGTGTACGAGATAAAAAATAAATTGGGTGCCTATTTTGACTTAGAGCAGCTCCAATAGCTATGTTGGAAGCATCTGTTCAAATAAGTTCAAATGGTTAATTAAGGTTGGGTTGGTATAATTCCACTTGCTCTTTTAGACTATTTTTTAATTTGTTTACAGCTTCTATGGCTGATTGTTCCAGTTTAACCTCTGTATTTTTACTTTTATTTTTACCAATTGAGCATTTTCTCCTTTTAGGTGCAAAGTTAAGGGTTTTGAAATTTGAGCATAATCTTTTACAAGTCTCCTATAGTAACCAGTAAGTCCCAAAAAACCTCTGAGGTCTTTTAATGTTTTCGGTATTGGAAAATTTTCTATTGCCCTTATTTTTTCCGGGTCAGTGGTTATTTTATTATATTTTACAATATGTCCGAGATATTCTACTTCTTCCATGAAGAATTTTGATTTCTCATCGGTCATTTTTAAGTTCGCCTTATTTAGGGAATTAAAAATAGTATGGATATGTTGTATGTGTTCCTCTGGCGAGAAAGAATATATAATTACGTCGTCTATGTATACGTAAGCAAATTTTCCTTTAAATTCTCGTAAAATATCATCCACACATCTTTGAAAAATGGAAGGAGCGTTCTTTAAGCCGAAAGGCATACGTAAAAACTCATATTATTCGCCATTTACACAGAAAGCAGTCTTCTCTCTATCCTTTTCCGTTATCCTAATTTGGTGGAATCCTGATTCCAAGTCGAGTGTGTTAAAGTACCTAGCTTTTCCTAGATTCTGTAAAGTTATATTTATATCTGGAATTATATATCTGTCAGTAACTATATGTTCGTTTAGTTTTCTGAGGTCTATCACCATCCTACGTTTCGGTTTATCATTCTCATCAGTTCCTTTTTTGTGAACTGTTAACATAGGTGAATTATAAGGACTAAAGCTTTTTTGAATAATACCATCTTCTAGTAATTTTTTTATTTCTTTATTAACGAATTCTACGTCATTCATATTGCCCGGGTACTGTTTTGTCCAAATTGGGTCATCTGTAGTTGTTTTAGTGCTTGCCTCAATAGTTGTAGTAAAAGGTAGGGGACCTATTTTATTATTACCTATCATTAATTCTACAATCTCTTTTTTAGAGTTTAACCATTCAGAAAAAATTAAGATTTTACAAATTATATGTATGCATGGTCAATACCAAACAAACTATTAAATTTATGGGAAAACACTTAGATTTCTTCGAAATAGATTCGATAGATAATTTTGACTTAATATTAGAATGGGACGGAATAAGAAATCTAGGCGCAATAATAAACAGTAACGAAATAAGATTTGAATTGCAGGAAAGAAAGGATAATGCATACATAAATTTCACCATAGGAAGTGTCCTATTTCGAAGAAATCTATGTGTTTTCCCATAAATTTAATAGTTTGTTTGGTATTGGCTATTGATTTACCATGCATACATATAATTTGTAAAATCTTAATTTTTTCTGAATGATTAAACTTTAAAGATTTTTTTATATAATTGTGGGTTGCGCCTGTAGCTATTAACACTTCAAAAATTGTTTCTCCATCATTCATTATAATAAAGCGCAACCCATTTTTTAGTTTAAAGACTTAGTAAATATTTTATTTACGGCACCTGTTTCTACAATAATACTTTAGTTATCATCTTCCGCTGCAAGGTTATTGCTTCTCAGAAATTTAGATTTGTGAAATTTTGTGCTGGGTTCTCGGTGTCTCTTCCAAGGATTATGTTGTTGATTATGAAAATTCGTTCTGCGATGTTGATTGGTGTTACCTGATGATGTGTCCATTGGTTGATACTGATGTTGGGTAGGCACTTCTCTTTGTTGATGGACATACGATGGACGTCTGTGATGATGATGATGGTTGTTATTGGGTCTTTGTATTGGCTGTACATAATTCCTCTGTTCATTGCTGGAGTATTATAATCGTAATTTTCGATGCTCGTCATCGTGTTCTATGGTGCGTGCTACCGCAAAAGCATGTTCCAAATCCTTTATTGGATTTCCATATAGTGTGGAACGTATGTACGAGTTACTAATTCCGTCTTTGAAGACTCGTACAGCTTCTTGAGTGGCTTCAGTTGTCTTTGCATCTACTACCTCTTGTGAATGACCGGACATGGCAATTTTGGAAGTGATTAAGGTGAGAGCTTTATTAATTTCATCATGAAATTTTGATAAGTTGTGTTAATTTCTTCATTTCATCCTGAAGTACATATAATGGTCTCTGATCGGCATAAGTATAATCTAGTCTGTTTCGTATAGCATCGAAATTGAATATTGTGTTGTGATTTGTTAATACGTCTGCGGCTGCGCCTTGTTTTTATTATTGACAAGGCTTCCACGTATCTATTTGAGTTTTGGTGAATTCTGATACCTTCCATAAGCCTCGATACGTCTTCCCTCCAAATTCGGTATCTTGCGATATTGCCGTCGAATACTGGCAATGCTTAAATACGTCTAGATTAATTTCCTCGGGTGTGGTGTATGAGACGTTCACTGGTTGTAATCTAGCAGTTGCTGGTGGTGCTATGCCTGGGTTGATTGGTATTTGATCGAGTCTTTCTTTCAGCGTTCTATTCTCTTCCTGAATATTTTGTAGCATGATCTGCAAACTAGCCATAGTTTTCATAAATTTCTTCACCACACTTTTTCTTCACAATGTGCAATAATTTTACTTATGTGGAAAAGTTTTATATATATATTTTTTTTCTTTTAATGATCCTTTTCTTATGAAGGATTCTTCCTTGCTGCGACAAGGATGCTTTGGTCCGCTCGTTAGAAGGATAAAAACATATTATCCTCCTGGCAGGATCGCCAGTTAAAGATTTCTCTTTTTAGATTTAAAAAAAAAATAATTTATTAAGCGGCTATGAGCTTTCTTTTTTTTTTTTCCTTTAAAAAATGAATCTAAACTACACTTATGTTTAATACTGATGTTCGATTGAGACTCGTGTTAAATTTAGACTGCCCTCATGTCTAAAAATAATCTTTTTATATAATGTTGAGTTTAAGTACCTGTTTGCTTAAACTAGGGTTAGTTATGAAAATGTTCATTCTTTATCTTATTTTTATTAACATACTCTTTTCTTGGGTTGTTTGTTTGTAAATTTTGTTTACTAAAAATGTGTTTGATATTTTCTTATCCCTAGAATATGTTTACATTTGATATTTCCTTGAAATGAATGTCTTTGTCCTAAAGTGTTTGTATCTTTATTTCGATTACAATTTAGCATGTTATTACGAATAACCTTGGTTTTGTTTTATTACAAATAATCTTTGTTTTATTACAGCTAATGTTTGTGTCTTAAAGTATGTTTTATATCTTTGTTTTAGTGTAACATGCTTGATCTTGCTTTAGCTAAAATTATGTTTGTATCTTTGTTTTAGTTTAACATGATTGATCTTGCTTAAGCTTAAATTATGTTTGTATCTATGTTGTAACAACCTTGAGGTTGTAGTGTTCCTCAACTCTCCCCTTCCTAAATTAAATCGTCCCGCCTGTAGTTTTACTAGCTCATTTCTATAAAGAACTTTAAAATTTTCGTCTGCTTTGCGTTGTCTGTATATTAAATTTTCATTATCTCAAAACTTTCACTATGTTTAGTGTGTATTGCTTTTAGCAATCCGGCATGTATGTTTTTATAAGTTATGTTATCTACATATATGTACTTCGTCCGTGAATTCTACTAATGTTATTTCTGTTTTCGTATGGTTATTTACAGTGTGAGTTCTGTCTAATTCGTCAATTTGTAATAGCGGTTGATTGTACTCTTGAATAATTGAACATTTAGCGCTCTGATTTTCTAGTAATGGTATGATACAGTTGTCGTCCGTGCTATTGTTGCGTTTGCAAATATATTTTCCCAAATTATTTTTACACTTTGTGATCCTAACATAGTCCTTCCCGCATCTTGCTATTTCCTGGTCAGTAACAATTTTTCCGTGTCTAAAACTAATTGGAGTTACCTAAAAATAGTCACATTGGTTAGTTAGTACCGGGTATTTGTGTATGGTGATTATGAGTTCATAAGTTCTAGCGATGTGTATGGCTGCGTATTCCATTATGTTAATTATTGGGGTTCTTGTTAATTCATGCGTAATCACTTCCCTCAAATCCTCCATGTCCAAAGCTTCCGATAAGAATTCATTGTTTTTTGCTGCATTAATAGTTCGTGTTATTTATAAAAGTTGGTCATGCACTTGTTCTAAGATTATATGGTTTTTTATATTTTTCCGATTGATTGTATTAAGAATTTTTTCGAATCTAGAGTTTATTAATTTTTGTTTTGTATTATTTTCAATTAGTGTGTTAATGGCTTTCTCTATTTTTATAACATCATCGTGATCCGGGATACTCGTAATAAATTTCAGGGCGGAACCTAAAAAATTTTTTCCTCTTCTCTGAATATTATGCTCTGTTAGCTGTTTTGTAAGAATTTCAATTTTTTCAATCCAAATTTGTTCTTCTACATTAGGCTTGTAATTACCACTAAGCACTTGCCTGTACGGCGAGAATATTTTTGTTAAGTTGCTTACATGAAATAAACAAGAATAATTGTCGAATAACAATGCGTCGTCACCTCTTGTCAATACGTATTTTTTTCCTGTTAGATTTTGTAGTTTAACGTCTGCTTGAATTATTGTTGCGGTTGTGATGACCATAATTAGTGATGTTGGGAATGTTATCCTCATTTTTTGTAAGTACATAATTTTTTATATTATTTTTATGTATGATCTGCCCTCCTTAAGTTAAGATAGTGTCCTCACGATCTTCCTGAACTATGTGTTTTTTGTATCTGGTATCGCTCTTACTTCTGATGTTAGTTGTAGCCACCAACACTTGATCTCCTTGTTAAAATGTCCTAAGCATTTCTTAATTTATTTTGTATATCCTCCTTAGAGAATTTTATTAAATGAAAATGAATATCTTTGGTTTTGTATCCTGTAACTGAATGTGTAGAGTTGTTTATTTCTTTTACCACTAGGAATAACTCCTCCGTTGCTGATGTTTGTTTATGTATCTTAAATATTCGGGATAGTTCCGATATTGAATTATGTGCTCGTTGGACTTGTCCGTTTGCTTTAGACCTGTGCCTGGGGTTTGTGTCTTTTTAATGTTATGTTTTTTACACATTTGGTTCACCATGATCGTATTCAAACATTTTTCATTATCTGTCATTAACCGTTTGCAGATCGGAAAATTATTAATGAGAATTTTTCTAGTTTTCTGTCCATATCAGCCTTTGAGTCGATGTCTCTGATAACTATGTATTTAGAGAATTTATCTATACCTACAAGATACTGTTTATGCTCGTTGAAATAAATGTCTATATATATGTATTCCCCTGGATGTTCGGGAATATCCGAGTGTTGTAATGGTTCTTTTGTTGGGTTGCGTTCGTATTTACCATACAAACATGCAGTGCATTTCTTATTAAATGCCTTACAGTGTTTTCTCATGTCCGGCCAGTAATATTGTTCTAATAGTTCGTGCATATTATTTTTATAGCCTCTATGTGCTCTCTCGTGTGTTTCTTGTACTAATCGAATTTGTTCCTCTCTTTTCGTTATATCTCTTAATCTTATTGGTGTGTGTACGAATTTGGTGGTATTGAATGTATTCTTTATGATTCTACCGTATTTAAATAAATCTTCAGCTGTAGCATATATGGCGGTGATTTTTTAGTTCGGTAATTAAATTTTTCTCGTTAGTAAATCTGATAATATGACGTAATTTACTCTGAAATATTATTTGTGTATGTATTTCATCAGATACTTCATTTGGTATGAGTTCAATTTGTATTCCATATGCATTAAATGGTTGTGTTACAGTTTTTATTATTTATTCACTTGAGCTATCACTTGAATGAACCGTGCCTACTGATGATGTATTTATAGCTTTTCGTGATAATGCGTCCGCCACAACATTATGTGTACCAGCTTTATAGGTTAATTTAGCACCATAGTCTTCGATGATGGCCTTCCATCGTTTTAGCTTGGGGTTAGGATTTTTGTCTGAGAATGCGTATGTCAATGACTAATGGTCAGTACAGATGGCCAAGTCAGCTATGCCGTATATGTAGTTACGTAATTTCTTTAATGCCCAAATTATAGCCAGTAATTCTTTTTCGTTAGTACTATAATTTTGTTCGGTGGTGCTCAGTGTACGAGATAAAAAATAAATTGGGTGCCTATTTTGACTTAGAGCAGCTCCAATAGCTATGTTGGAAGCATCTGTTCAAATAAGTTCAAATGGTTAATTAAGGTTGGGTTGGTATAATTCCACTTGCTCTTTTAGACTATTTTTTAATTTGTTTACAGCTTCTATGGCTGATTGTTCCAGTTTAACCTCTGTATTTTTACTTTTATTTTTACCAATTGAGCATTTTCTCCTTTTAGGTGCAAAGTTAAGGGTTTTGAAATTTGAGCATAATCTTTTACAAGTCTCCTATAGTAACCAGTAAGTCCCAAAAAACCTCTGAGGTCTTTTAATGTTTTCGGTATTGGAAAATTTTCTATTGCCCTTATTTTTTCCGGGTCAGTGGTTATTTTATTATATTTTACAATATGTCCGAGATATTCTACTTCTTCCATGAAGAATTTTGATTTCTCATCGGTCATTTTTAAGTTCGCCTTATTTAGGGAATTAAAAATAGTATGGATATGTTGTATGTGTTCCTCTGGCGAGAAAGAATATATAATTACGTCGTCTATGTATACGTAAGCAAATTTTCCTTTAAATTCTCGTAAAATATCATCCACACATCTTTGAAAAATGGAAGGAGCGTTCTTTAAGCCGAAAGGCATACGTAAAAACTCATATTATCCGCCATTTACACAGAAAGCAGTCTTCTCTCTATCCTTTTCCGTTATCCTAATTTGGTGGAATCCTGATTCCAAGTCGAGTGTGTTAAAGTACCTAGCTTTTCCTAGATTCTGTAAAGTTATATTTATATCTGGAATTATATATCTGTCAGTAACTATATGTTCGTTTAGTTTTCTGAGGTCTATCACCATCCTACGTTTCGGTTTATCATTCTCATCAGTTCCTTTTTTGTGAACTGTTAACATAGGTGAATTATAAGGACTAAAGCTTTTTTGAATAATACCATCTTCTAGTAATTTTTTTATTTCTTTATTAACGAATTCTACGTCATTCATATTGCCCGGGTACTGTTTTGTCCAAATTGGGTCATCTGTAGTTGTTTTAATGCTTGCCTCAATAGTTGTAGTAAAAGGTAGGGGACCTATTTTATTATTACCTATCATTAATTCTACAATCTCTTTTTTAGAGTTTAACCATTCAGAAAAAATTAAGATTTTACAAATTATATGTATGCATGGTCAATACCAAACAAACTATTAAATTTATGGGAAAACACTTAGATTTCTTCGAAATAGATTCGATAGATAATTTTGACTTAATATTAGAATGGGACGGAATAAGAAATCTAGGCGCAATAATAAACAGTAACGAAATAAGATTTGAATTGCAGGAAAGAAAGGATAATGCATACATAAATTTCACCATAGGAAGTGTCCTATTTCGAAGAAATCTATGTGTTTTCCCATAAATTTAATAGTTTGTTTGGTATTGGCTATTGATTTACCATGCATACATATAATTTGTAAAATCTTAATTTTTTCTGAATGATTAAACTTTAAAGATTTTTTTATATAATTGTGGGTTGCGCCTGTAGCTATTAACACTTCAAAAATTGTTTCTCCATCATTCATTATAATAAAGCGCAACCCATTTTTTAGTTTAAAGACTTAGTAAATATTTTATTTACGGCACCTGTTTCTACAATAATACTTTAGTTATCATCTTCCGCTGCAAGGTTATTGCTTCTCAGAAATTTAGATTTGTGAAATTTTGTGCTGGGTTCTCGGTGTCTCTTCCAAGGATTATGTTGTTGATTATGAAAATTCGTTCTGCGATGTTGATTGGTGTTACCTGATGATGTGTCCATTGGTTGATACTGATGTTGGGTAGGCACTTCTCTTTGTTGATGGACATACGATGGACGTCTGTGATGATGATGATGGTTGTTATTGGGTCTTTGTATTGGCTGTACATAATTCCTCTGTTCATTGCTGGAGTATTATAATCGTAATTTTCGATGCTCGTCATCGTGTTCTATGGTGCGTGCTACCGCAAAAGCATGTTCCAAATCCTTTATTGGATTTCCATATAGTGTGGAACGTATGTACGAGTTACTAATTCCGTCTTTGAAGACTCGTACAGCTTCTTGAGTGGCTTCAGTTGTCTTTGCATCTACTACCTCTTGTGAATGACCGGACATGGCAATTTTGGAAGTGATTAAGGTGAGAGCTTTATTAATTTCATCATGAAATTTTGATAAGTTGTGTTAATTTCTTCATTTCATCCTGAAGTACATATAATGGTCTCTGATCGGCATAAGTATAATCTAGTCTGTTTCGTATAGCATCGAAATTGAATATTGTGTTGTGATTTGTTAATACGTCTGCGGCTGCGCCTTGTTTTTATTATTGACAAGGCTTCCACGTATCTATTTGAGTTTTGGTGAATTCTGATACCTTCCATAAGCCTCGATACGTCTTCCCTCCAAATTCGGTATCTTGCGATATTGCCGTCGAATACTGGCAATGCTTAAATACGTCTAGATTAATTTCCTCGGGTGTGGTGTATGAGACGTTCACTGGTTGTAATCTAGCAGTTGCTGGTGGTGCTATGCCTGGGTTGATTGGTATTTGATCGAGTCTTTCTTTCAGCGTTCTATTCTCTTCCTGAATATTTTGTAGCATGATCTGCAAACTAGCCATAGTTTTCATAAATTTCTTCACCACACTTTTTCTTCACAATGTGCAATAATTTTACTTATGTGGAAAAGTTTTATATATATATTTTTTTCTTTTAATGATCCTTTTCTTATGAAGGATTCTTCCTTGCTGCGACAAGGATGCTTTGGTCCGCTCGTTAGAAGGATAAAAACATATTATCCTCCTGGCAGGATCGCCAGTTAAAGATTTCTCTTTTTAGATTTAAAAAAAAAATAATTTATTAAGCGGCTATGAGCTTTCTTTTTTTTTTTTCCTTTAAAAAATGAATCTAAACTACACTTATGTTTAATACTGATGTTCGATTGAGACTCGTGTTAAATTTAGACTGCCCTCATGTCTAAAAATAATCTTTTTATATAATGTTGAGTTTAAGTACCTGTTTGCTTAAACTAGGGTTAGTTATGAAAATGTTCATTCTTTATCTTATTTTTATTAACATACTCTTTTCTTGGGTTGTTTGTTTGTAAATTTTGTTTACTAAAAATGTGTTTGATATTTTCTTATCCCTAGAATATGTTTACATTTGATATTTCCTTGAAATGAATGTCTTTGTCCTAAAGTGTTTGTATCTTTATTTCGATTACAATTTAGCATGTTATTACGAATAACCTTGGTTTTGTTTTATTACAAATAATCTTTGTTTTATTACAGCTAATGTTTGTGTCTTAAAGTATGTTTTATATCTTTGTTTTAGTGTAACATGCTTGATCTTGCTTTAGCTAAAATTATGTTTGTATCTTTGTTTTAGTTTAACATGATTGATCTTGCTTAAGCTTAAATTATGTTTGTATCTATGTTGTAACAACCTTGAGGTTGTAGTGTTCCTCAACTCTCCCCTTCCTAAATTAAATCGTCCCGCCTGTAGTTTTACTAGCTCATTTCTATAAAGAACTTTAAAATTTTCGTCTGCTTTGCGTTGTCTGTATATTAAATTTTCATTATCTCAAAACTTTCACTATGTTTAGTGTGTATTGCTTTTAGCAATCCGGCATGTATGTTTTTATAAGTTATGTTATCTACATATATGTACTTCGTCCGTGAATTCTACTAATGTTATTTCTGTTTTCGTATGGTTATTTACAGTGTGAGTTCTGTCTAATTCGTCAATTTGTAATAGCGGTTGATTGTACTCTTGAATAATTGAACATTTAGCGCTCTGATTTTCTAGTAATGGTATGATACAGTTGTCGTCCGTGCTATTGTTGCGTTTGCAAATATATTTTCCCAAATTATTTTTACACTTTGTGATCCTAACATAGTCCTTCCCGCATCTTGCTATTTCCTGGTCAGTAACAATTTTTCCGTGTCTAAAACTAATTGGAGTTACCTAAAAATAGTCACATTGGTTAGTTAGTACCGGGTATTTGTGTATGGTGATTATGAGTTCATAAGTTCTAGCGATGTGTATGGCTGCGTATTCCATTATGTTAATTATTGGGGTTCTTGTTAATTCATGCGTAATCACTTCCCTCAAATCCTCCATGTCCAAAGCTTCCGATAAGAATTCATTGTTTTTTGCTGCATTAATAGTTCGTGTTATTTATAAAAGTTGGTCATGCACTTGTTCTAAGATTATATGGTTTTTTATATTTTTCCGATTGATTGTATTAAGAATTTTTTCGAATCTAGAGTTTATTAATTTTTGTTTTGTATTATTTTCAATTAGTGTGTTAATGGCTTTCTCTATTTTTATAACATCATCGTGATCCGGGATACTCGTAATAAATTTCAGGGCGGAACCTAAAAAATTTTTTCCTCTTCTCTGAATATTATGCTCTGTTAGCTGTTTTGTAAGAATTTCAATTTTTTCAATCCAAATTTGTTCTTCTACATTAGGCTTGTAATTACCACTAAGCACTTGCCTGTACGGCGAGAATATTTTTGTTAAGTTGCTTACATGAAATAAACAAGAATAATTGTCGAATAACAATGCGTCGTCACCTCTTGTCAATACGTATTTTTTTCCTGTTAGATTTTGTAGTTTAACGTCTGCTTGAATTATTGTTGCGGTTGTGATGACCATAATTAGTGATGTTGGGAATGTTATCCTCATTTTTTGTAAGTACATAATTTTTTATATTATTTTTATGTATGATCTGCCCTCCTTAAGTTAAGATAGTGTCCTCACGATCTTCCTGAACTATGTGTTTTTTGTATCTGGTATCGCTCTTACTTCTGATGTTAGTTGTAGCCACCAACACTTGATCTCCTTGTTAAAATGTCCTAAGCATTTCTTAATTTATTTTGTATATCCTCCTTAGAGAATTTTATTAAATGAAAATGAATATCTTTGGTTTTGTATCCTGTAACTGAATGTGTAGAGTTGTTTATTTCTTTTACCACTAGGAATAACTCCTCCGTTGCTGATGTTTGTTTATGTATCTTAAATATTCGGGATAGTTCCGATATTGAATTATGTGCTCGTTGGACTTGTCCGTTTGCTTTAGACCTGTGCCTGGGGTTTGTGTCTTTTTAATGTTATGTTTTTTACACATTTGGTTCACCATGATCGTATTCAAACATTTTTCATTATCTGTCATTAACCGTTTGCAGATCGGAAAATTATTAATGAGAATTTTTCTAGTTTTCTGTCCATATCAGCCTTTGAGTCGATGTCTCTGATAACTATGTATTTAGAGAATTTATCTATACCTACAAGATACTGTTTATGCTCGTTGAAATAAATGTCTATATATATGTATTCCCCTGGATGTTCGGGAATATCCGAGTGTTGTAATGGTTCTTTTGTTGGGTTGCGTTCGTATTTACCATACAAACATGCAGTGCATTTCTTATTAAATGCCTTACAGTGTTTTCTCATGTCCGGCCAGTAATATTGTTCTAATAGTTCGTGCATATTATTTTTATAGCCTCTATGTGCTCTCTCGTGTGTTTCTTGTACTAATCGAATTTGTTCCTCTCTTTTCGTTATATCTCTTAATCTTATTGGTGTGTGTACGAATTTGGTGGTATTGAATGTATTCTTTATGATTCTACCGTATTTAAATAAATCTTCAGCTGTAGCATATATGGCGGTGATTTTTTAGTTCGGTAATTAAATTTTTCTCGTTAGTAAATCTGATAATATGACGTAATTTACTCTGAAATATTATTTGTGTATGTATTTCATCAGATACTTCATTTGGTATGAGTTCAATTTGTATTCCATATGCATTAAATGGTTGTGTTACAGTTTTTATTATTTATTCACTTGAGCTATCACTTGAATGAACCGTGCCTACTGATGATGTATTTATAGCTTTTCGTGATAATGCGTCCGCCACAACATTATGTGTACCAGGTTTATAGGTTAATTTAGCACCATAGTCTTCGATGATGGCCTTCCATCGTTTTAGCTTGGGGTTAGGATTTTTGTCTGAGAATGCGTATGTCAATGACTAATGGTCAGTACAGATGGCCAAGTCAGCTATGCCGTATATGTAGTTACGTAATTTCTTTAATGCCCAAATTATAGCCAGTAATTCTTTTTCGTTAGTACTATAATTTTGTTCGGTGGTGCTCAGTGTACGAGATAAAAAATAAATTGGGTGCCTATTTTGACTTAGAGCAGCTCCAATAGCTATGTTGGAAGCATCTGTTCAAATAAGTTCAAATGGTTAATTAAGGTTGGGTTGGTATAATTCCACTTGCTCTTTTAGACTATTTTTTAATTTGTTTACAGCTTCTATGGCTGATTGTTCCAGTTTAACCTCTGTATTTTTACTTTTATTTTTACCAATTGAGCATTTTCTCCTTTTAGGTGCAAAGTTAAGGGTTTTGAAATTTGAGCATAATCTTTTACAAGTCTCCTATAGTAACCAGTAAGTCCCAAAAAACCTCTGAGGTCTTTTAATGTTTTCGGTATTGGAAAATTTTCTATTGCCCTTATTTTTTCCGGGTCAGTGGTTATTTTATTATATTTTACAATATGTCCGAGATATTCTACTTCTTCCATGAAGAATTTTGATTTCTCATCGGTCATTTTTAAGTTCGCCTTATTTAGGGAATTAAAAATAGTATGGATATGTTGTATGTGTTCCTCTGGCGAGAAAGAATATATAATTACGTCGTCTATGTATACGTAAGCAAATTTTCCTTTAAATTCTCGTAAAATATCATCCACACATCTTTGAAAAATGGAAGGAGCGTTCTTTAAGCCGAAAGGCATACGTAAAAACTCATATTATCCGCCATTTACACAGAAAGCAGTCTTCTCTCTATCCTTTTCCGTTATCCTAATTTGGTGGAATCCTGATTCCAAGTCGAGTGTGTTAAAGTACCTAGCTTTTCCTAGATTCTGTAAAGTTATATTTATATCTGGAATTATATATCTGTCAGTAACTATATGTTCGTTTAGTTTTCTGAGGTCTATCACCATCCTACGTTTCGGTTTATCATTCTCATCAGTTCCTTTTTTGTGAACTGTTAACATAGGTGAATTATAAGGACTAAAGCTTTTTTGAATAATACCATCTTCTAGTAATTTTTTTATTTCTTTATTAACGAATTCTACGTCATTCATATTGCCCGGGTACTGTTTTGTCCAAATTGGGTCATCTGTAGTTGTTTTAATGCTTGCCTCAATAGTTGTAGTAAAAGGTAGGGGACCTATTTTATTATTACCTATCATTAATTCTACAATCTCTTTTTTAGAGTTTAACCATTCAGAAAAAATTAAGATTTTACAAATTATATGTATGCATGGTCAATACCAAACAAACTATTAAATTTATGGGAAAACACTTAGATTTCTTCGAAATAGATTCGATAGATAATTTTGACTTAATATTAGAATGGGACGGAATAAGAAATCTAGGCGCAATAATAAACAGTAACGAAATAAGATTTGAATTGCAGGAAAGAAAGGATAATGCATACATAAATTTCACCATAGGAAGTGTCCTATTTCGAAGAAATCTATGTGTTTTCCCATAAATTTAATAGTTTGTTTGGTATTGGCTATTGATTTACCATGCATACATATAATTTGTAAAATCTTAATTTTTTCTGAATGATTAAACTTTAAAGATTTTTTTATATAATTGTGGGTTGCGCCTGTAGCTATTAACACTTCAAAAATTGTTTCTCCATTATTCATTATAATAAAGCGCAACCCATTTTTTAGTTTAAAGACTTAGTAAATATTTTATTTACGTCACCTGTTTCTACAATAATACTTTAGTTATCATCTTCCGCTGCAAGGTTATTGCTTCTCAGAAATTTAGATTTGTGAAATTTTGTGCTGGGTTCTCGGTGTCTCTTCCAAGGATGATGTTGTTGATTATGAAAATTCGTTCTGCGATGTTGATTGGTGTTACCTGATGATGTGTCCATTGGTTCTGGACGTGGTTGATACTGATGTTGGGTAGGCACTTCTCTTTGTTGATGGATATACGATGGACGTCTGTGATGATGATGATGGTTGTTATTGGGTCTTTGTATTGGCTGTACATAATTCCTCTGTTCATTGCTGGAGTATGATAATCGTAATTTTCGATGCTCGTCATCGTGTTCTATGGTGCGTGCTACCGCAAAAGCATGTTCCAAATCCTTTATTGGATTTCCATATAGTGTGGAACGTATGTACGAGTTACTAATTCCGTCTTTGAAGACTCGTACAGCTTCTTGAGTGGCTTCAGTTGTCTTTGCATCTATTACCTCTTGTGAATGACCGGACATGGCAATTTTGGAAGTGATTAAGGTGAGAGCTTTATTAATTTCATCATGAAATTTTAATAAGTTGTGTTAATTTCTTCATTTCATCCTGAAGTACATATAATGGTCTCTGATCGGCATAAGTATAATCTAGTCTGTTTCGTATAGCATCGAAATTGAATATTGTGTTGTGATTTGTTAATACGTCTGCGGCTGCGCCTTGTTTTTATTATTGACAAGGCTTCCACGTATCTATTTGAGTTTTGGTGAATTCTGATACCTTCCATAAGCCTCGATACGTCTTCCCTCCAAATTCGGTATCTTGCGATATTGCCGTCGAATACTGGCAATGCTTAAATACGTCCAGATTAATTTCCTCGGGTGTGGTGTATGAGACGTTCACTGGTTGTAATCTAGCAGTTGCTGGTGGTGCTATGCCTGGGTTGATTGGTATTTGATCGAGTCTTTCTTTCAGCGTTCTATTCTCTTCCTGAATATTTTGTAGCATGATCTGCAAACTAGCCATAGTTTTCATAAATTTCTTCACCACACTTTTTCTTCACAATGTGCAATAATTTTACTTATGTGGAAAAGTTTTATATATATATATATATATTTTTTTTCTTTTAATGATCCTTTTCTTATGAAGGATTCTTCCTTGCTGCGACAAGGATGCTTTGGTCCGCTCGTTAGAAGGATAAAAACATATTATCCTCCTGGCAGGATCGCCAGTTAAAGATTTCTCTTTTTAGATTTAAAAAAAAAATAATTTATTAAGCGGCTATGCGCTTTCTTTATTTTTTCCTTTAAAAAATGAATCTAAACTACACTTATGTTTAATACTGATGTTCGATTGAGACTCGTGTTAAATTTAGACTGCCCTCATGTCTAAAAATAATCTTTTTATATAATGTTGAGTTTAAGTACCTGTTTGCTTAAACTAGGGTTAGTTATGAAAATGTTCATTCTTTATCTTATTTTTATTAACATACTCTTTTCTTGGGTTGTTTGTTTGTAAATTTTGTTTACTAAAAATGTGTTTGATATTTTCTTATCCCTAAAATATGTTTACATTTGATATTTCCCTGAAATGAATGTCTTTGTCCTAAAGTGTTTGTATCTTTATTTCGATTACAATTTAGCATGTTATTACAAATAACCTTGGTTTTCTTTTATTACAAATAATCTTTGTTTTATTACAGCTAATGTTTGTGTCTTAAAGTATGTTTTATATCTTTGTTTTAGTGTAACATGCTTGATCTTGCTTTAGCTAAAATTATGTTTGTATCTTTGTTTTAGTTTAACATGATTGATCTTGCTTAAGCTTAAATTATGTTTGTATCTATGTTCTCTCATTTCTATAAAGAACTTTAAAATTTTCGTCTGCTTTGCGTTGTCTGTATATTAAATTTTCATTATCTCAAAACTTTCACTATGTTTAGTGTGTATTGCTTTTAGCAATCCGGCATGTATGTTTTTATAAGTTATGTTATCTACATATATGTACTTCGTACGTGAATTCTACTAATGTTATTTCTGTTTTCGTATGGTTATTTACAGTGTGAGTTCTGTCTAATTCGTCAATTTGTAATAGCGGTTGATTGTACTCTTGAATAATTGAACATTTAGCGCTCTGATTTTCTAGTAATGGTATGATACAGTTGTCGTCCGTGCTATTGTTGCGTTTGCAAATATATTTTCCCAAATTATTTTTACACTTTGTGATCCTAACATAGTCCTTCCCGCATCTTGCTATTTCCTGGTCAGTAACAATTTTTCCGTGTCTAAAACTAATTGGAGTTACCTAAAAATAGTCACATTGGTTAGTTAGTACCGGGTATTTGTATATGGTGATTATGAGTTCATAAGTTCTAGCGATGTATATGGCTGCGTATTCCATTATGTTAATTATTGGGGTTCTTGTTAATTCATGCGTAATCACTTCCCTCAAATCCTCCATGTCCAAAGCTTCCGATAAGAATTCATTGTTTTTTGCTGCATTAATAGTTCGTGTTATTTATAAAAGTTGGTCATGCACTTGTTCTAAGATTATATGGTTTTTTATATTTTTCCGATTGATTGTATTAAGAACTTTTTCGAATCTAGAGTCTATTAATTTTTGTTTTGTATTATTTTCAATTAGTGTGTTAATGGCTTTCTCTATTTTTATAACATCATCGTGATCCGGGATACTCGTAATAAATTTCAGGGCGGAACCTAAAAAATTTTTTCCTCTTCTCTGAATATTATGCTCTGTTAGCTGTTTTGTAAGAAGTTCAATTTTTTCAATCCAAATTTGTTCTTCTACATTAGGCTTGTAATTACCACTAAGCACTTGCCTGTACGGCGAGAATATTTTTGTTAAGTTGCTTACATGAAATAAACAAGAATAATTGTCGAATAACAATGCGTCGTCACCTCTTGTCAATACGTATTTTTTTCCTGTTAGATTTTGTAGTTTAACGTCTGCTTGAATTATTGTTGCGGTTGTGATGACCATAATTAGTGATGTTGGGAATGTTATCCTCATTTTTTGTAAGTACATAATTTTTTATATTATTTTTATGTATGATCTGCCCTCCTTAAGTTAAGATAGTGTCCTCACGATCTTCCTGAACTATGTGTTTTTTGTATCTGGTATCGCTCTTACTTCTGATGTTAGTTGTAGCCACCAACACTTGATCTCCTTGTTAAAATGTCCTATGCTTTGATCCTTGATTTAACCTTTGTAGTGTCTTCTGCGAAGCATTTCTTAATTTATTTTGTATATCCTCCTTAGAGAATCTTATTAAATGAAAACGATTATCTTTGGGCTTATATCCTGTAACTGAATGTGTAGAGTTGTTTATTTCTTTTACCACTAGGAATAACTCCTCCGTTGCTGATGTTTGTTTATGTATCTTAAATATTCGGGATAGTTCCGATATTGAATTATGTGCTCGTAGGACTTGTCCGTTTGCTTTAGACCTGTGCCTGGGGTTTGTATTTTTTTAATGTTATGTTTTTTACACATTTGGTTCACCATGATCGTATTCAAACATTTTTCATTATCTGTCATTAACCGTTTGCAGATCGGAAAATTATTAATGAGAATTTTTCTAGTTTTCTGTCCATATCAGCCTTTGAGTCGATGTCTCTGATAACTATGTATTTAGAGAATTTATCTATACCTACAAGATACTGTTTATGCTCGTTGAAATAAATGTCTATATGTATGTATTCCCCTGGATGTTCGGGAATATCCGAGTGTTGTAATGGTTCTTTTGTTGGGTTGCGTTCGTATTTACCATACAAACATGCAGTGCATTTCTTATTAAATGCCTTACAGTGTTTTCTCATGTCCGGGCAGTAATATTGTTCTAATAGTTCGTGCATATTATTTTTATAGCCTCTATGTGCTCTCTCGTGTATTTCTTGTACTAATCGAATTTGTTCCTCTCTTTTCGTTATATCTCTTAATCTTATTGGTGTGTGTACGAATTTGGTGGTATTGAATGTATTCTTTATGATTCTACCGTATTTAAATAAATCTTCAGCTGTAGCATATATGGCGGTGATTTTTTAGTTCGGTAATTAAATTTTTCTCGTTAGTAAATCTGATAATATGACGTAATTTACTCTGAAATATTATTTGTGTATGTATTTCATCAGATACTTCATTTGGTATGAGTTCAATTTGTATTCCATATGCATTAAATGGTTGTGTTACAGTTTTTATTATTTATTCACTTGAGCTATCACTTGAATGAACCGTGCCTACTGATGATGTATTTATAGCTTTTCGTGATAATGCGTCCGCCACAACATTATGTGTACCAGGTTTATAGGTTAATTTAGCACCATAGTCTTCGATGATGGCCTTCCATCGTTTTAGCTTGGGGTTAGGATTTTTGTCTGAGAATGCGTATGTCAATGACTAATGGTCAGTACAGATGGCCAAGTCAGCTATGCCGTATATGTAGTTACGTAATTTCTTTAATGCCCAAATTATAGCCAGTAATTCTTTTTCGTTAGTACTATAATTTTGTTCGGTGGTGCTCAGTGTACGAGATAAAAAATAAATTGGGTGCCTATTTTGACTTAGAGCAGCTCCAATAGCTATGTTGGAAGCATCTGTTCAAATAAGTTCAAATGGTTAATTAAGGTTGGGTTGGTATAATTCCACTTGCTCTTTTAGACTATTTTTTAATTTGTTTACAGCTTCTATGGCTGATTGTTCCAGTTTAACCTCTGTATTTTTACTTTTATTTTTACCAATTGAGCATTTTCTCCTTTTAGGTGCAAAGTTAAGGGTTTTGAAATTTGAGCATAATCTTTTACAAGTCTCCTATAGTAACCAGTAAGTCCCAAAAAACCTCTGAGGTCTTTTAATGTTTTCGGTATTGGAAAATTTTCTATTGCCCTTATTTTTTCCGGGTCAGTGGTTATTTTATTATATTTTACAATATGTCCGAGATATTCTACTTCTTCCATGAAGAATTTTGATTTCTCATCGGTCATTTTTAAGTTCGCCTTATTTAGGGAATTAAAAATAGTATGGATATGTTGTATGTGTTCCTCTGGCGAGAAAGAATATATAATTACGTCGTCTATGTATACGTAAGCAAATTTTCCTTTAAATTCTCGTAAAATATCATCCACACATCTTTGAAAAATGGAAGGAGCGTTCTTTAAGCCGAAAGGCATAGGTAAAAACTCATATTATCCGCCATTTACACAGAAAGCAGTCTTCTCTCTATCCTTTTCCGTTATCCTAATTTGGTGGAATCCTGATTCCAAGTCGAGTGTGTTAAAGTATCTAGCTTTTCCTAGATTCTGTAAAGTTATATTTATATCTAGAATTATATATCTGTCAGTAACTATATGTTCGTTTAGTTTTCTGAGGTCTATCACCATCCTACGTTTCGGTTTATCATTCTCATCAGTTCCTTTTTTGTGAACTGTTAACATAGGTGAATTATAAGGACTAAAGCTTTTTTGAATAATACCATCTTCTAGTAATTTTTTTTTCTTTATTAACGAATTCTACGTCATTCATATTGCCCGGGTACTGTTTTGTCCAAATTGGGTCATCTGTAATTGTTTTAATGCTTGCCTCAATAGTTGTAGTAAAAGGTAGGGGACCTATTTTATTATTACCTATTATTAATTCTACAATCTCTTTTTTAGAGTTTAACCATTCAGAAAAAATTAAGATTTTACAAATTATATGTATGCATGGTCAATACCAAACAAACTATTAAATTTATGGGAAAACACTTAGATTTCTTCGAAATAGATTCGATAGATAATTTTGACTTAATATTAGAATGGGACGGAATAAGAAATCTAGGCGCAATAATAAACAGTAACGAAATAAGATTTGAATTGCAGGAAAGAAAGGATAATGCATACATAAATTTCACCATAGGAAGTGTCCTATTTCGAAGAAATCTATGTGTTTTCCCATAAATTTAATAGTTTGTTTGGTATTGGCTATTGATTTACCATGCATACATATAATTTGTAAAATCTTAATTTTTTCTGAATGATTAAACTTTAAAGATTTTTTTATATAATTGTGGGTTGCGCCTGTAGCTATTAACACTTCAAAAATTGTTTCTCCATCATTCATTATAATAAAACGCAACCCATTTTTTAGTTTAAAGACTTAGTAACTATTTTATTTACGGCACCTGTTTCTACAATAATACTTTAGTTATCATCTTCCGCTGCAAGGTTATTGCTTCTCAGAAATTTAGATTTGTGAAATTTTGTGCTGGGTTCTCGGTGTCTCTTCCAAGGATGATGTTGTTGATTATGAAAATTCGTTCTGCGATGTTGATTGGTGTTACCTGATGATGTGTCCATTGGTTCTGGACGTGGTTGATACTGATGTTGGGTAGGCACTTCTCTTTGTTGATGGATATACGATGGACGTCTGTGATGATGATGATGGTTGTTATTGGGTCTTTGTATTGGCTGTACATAATTCCTCTGTTCATTGCTGGAGTATGATAATCGTAATTTTCGATGCTCGTCATCGTGTTCTATGGTGCGTGCTACCGCAAAAGCATGTTCCAAATCCTTTATTGGATTTCCATATAGTGTGGAACGTATGTACGAGTTACTAATTCCGTCTTTGAAGACTCGTACAGCTTCTTGAGTGGCTTCAGTTGTCTTTGCATCTATTACCTCTTGTGAATGACCGGACATGGCAATTTTGGAAGTGATTAAGGTGAGAGCTTTATTAATTTCATCATGAAATTTTGATAAGTTGTGTTAATTTCTTCATTTCATCCTGAAGTACATATAATGGTCTCTGATCGGCATAAGTATAATCTAGTCTGTTTCGTATAGCATCGAAATTGAATATTGTGTTGTGATTTGTTAATACGTCTGCGGCTGCGCCTTGTTTTTATTATTGACAAGGCTTCCACGTATCTATTTGAGTTTTGGTGAATTCTGATACCTTCCATAAGCCTCGATACGTCTTCCCTCCAAATTCGGTATCTTGCGATATTGCCGTCGAATACTGGCAATGCTTAAATACGTCCAGATTAATTTCCTCGGGTGTGGTGTATGAGACGTTCACTGGTTGTAATCTAGCAGTTGCTGGTGGTGCTATGCCTGGGTTGATTGGTATTTGATCGAGTCTTTCTTTCAGCGTTCTATTCTCTTCCTGAATATTTTGTAGCATGATCTGCAAACTAGCCATAGTTTTCATAAATTTCTTCACCACACTTTTTCTTCACAATGTGCAATAATTTTACTTATGTGGAAAAGTTTTATATATATATATTTTTTCTTTTAATGATCCTTTTCTTATGAAGGATTCTTCCTTGCTGCGACAAGGATGCTTTGGTCTGCTCGTTAGAAGGATAAAAACATTATCCTCCTGGCAGGATCGCCAGTTAAAGATTTCTCTTTTTAGATTTAAAAAAAAATAATTTATTAAGCGGCTATGCGCTTTCTTTATTTTTTCCTTTAAAAAATGAATCTAAACTACACTTATGTTTAATACTGATGTTCGATTGAGACTCGTGTTAAATTTAGACTGCCCTCATGTCTAAAAATAATCTTTTTATATAATGTTGAGTTTAAGTACCTGTTTGCTTAAACTAGGGTTAGTTATGAAAATGTTCATTCTTTATCTTATTTTTATTAACATACTCTTTTCTTGGGTTGTTTGTTTGTAAATTGTGTTTACTAAAAATGTGTTTGATATTTTCTTATCCCTAGAATATGTTTACATTTGATATTTCCCTGAAATGAATGTCTTTGTCCTAAAGTGTTTGTATCTTTATTTCGATTACAATTTAGCATGTTATTACAAATAACCTTGGTTTTGTTTTATTACAAATAATCTTTGTTTTATTACAGCTAATGTTTGTGTCTTAAAGTATGTTTTATATCTTTGTTTTAGTGTAACATGCTTGATCTTGCTTTAGCTAAAATTATGTTTTTATCTTTGTTTTAGTTTAACATGCTTGATCTTGCTTTGGCTTAAATTATGTTTGTATCTTTGTTTTAACAACCTTGAGGTTGTAGTGTTCCTTAACTAGTTCCAAAGCTGTTGTGGGGTCCATTTAACGATAACATGTCAAAGATGTTGTAGAAATATTTACACAAAATCACAGTAACAACGATAATGAAATTTTTTAAAAACATATTTAGATGATGGTTATTCTTAGTAAAGTAATGGTTATTAGTCTTGATTAAAAACATGTTTAATGGAAATGTTATGCCTCGATAAATAAACAACAAAAATAACACTTGATGGATTAAAAAATAAAGAAAAAAAAAATTTAAAGCAAAAAAGTAAAAACTAAACGACCAAGTAAATCATTATTTTTCTTATTATTACTATGCTGATTGTTTATACTATTTCTATTATTTCTTTTCTTTTTCATCGGTCATGGATCTAGTCGTGACTCTTAATATAAACCAAATTTTAATATTCGTGTCTCTTAGGTCATTTATGCTTATTCTTGAAAGTGCATCGGCAACATAATTATATTTTCCCCTAAGATACTCAACTGTAAAACTGTATTCCTCTAAATCAAGTCTCATTCTTGTTAATTTTGGATTTGGATTCTTCATTAAAAATAGATAAGATAGCGGTCTGTGGTCAGTACGAACAAGAAAATGTTTTCCATATGTGTATGGTCTGAAATGCGTTATGGCCCAATGTATGGCAGTTAATTCTTTTTCGATTGTTGATTTGTTGCTTTCGCCTTTAGTGTATGTTTTTGAGGCGTATGCAATGGGTTAATACTGCTCCACAAGCGAATTTACTTGCATCTGTTGTAATGCAAAATTCTTTTGTGAAATCTGGGTATTGCAGTTAAGTAAGGCTCATTAATGCTTTTTTCAAATATTTAAACTCAAAATCACAATCTTTTTGTCCATTCGAATTTAACATTTTTCTTGGTTAGTCTTGATAGGTGTCTGGAATACTTAGAAAATTATTTTATAAATTTTCGATAGTAATTACAAAATGGGATAAATATTTTTGCACTATCCGCATCTGTTGGTGTTGGATAATTTTCTATTATTGAATATTTACTATCATCTGGTAATATTCCTCTATCTGTACATTTATACCAAGATGTGCAACTTCTTTCATGAAGAATGAACATTTTTTAGGATGCAATTTAAGGTTGAATTTGTGACATAACTTCTTTCATGAAGAATGTAAATTTTTCAGGATGTAATTTAAGGTTGAATTTGCGACATTAGTCGGAGAAGTTTTGTAGATTTGAAAGCATGTGTTTTTCAGAACACCCTAGTACGACTAAGTCATGCATGTAAAGGAATGCTTGATCGGGTCTTAATCCACTGAATGCAATTGTCATTATTCTTTGAAAAGAATTGGGAGCAATTTTTAAACCGTATGGTAATCTTGTGAATCTGTAAGAACAATTTGTTGTTGAAAACGATGTCTCGTGAATTTTTATGTAAGGCTATTTGATGAAATCCTGACATTAAGTCAAGGCAAGAAATATTTAGCTCTTTCTAACTGATCCAAAATATCATCTATTCTTGGTAGTGGAAATTTTTCTGCTACTAATTTCTTGTTTATTTGCCTATAATCTATCACGAGTCGCCACCTTTTGCCTTCTGAGTTAGGTAGTGATATTTTTGGTACTAACAAAATTGGGCTGTTATATTCAGATCTCTTATTAATTTTTTGATTTGTTTATTAATTTCCTATTTGTGGAAATGTGGGAATCTATAGTTTTTAATGTATACAGGAGTTGTAGCTTTTACTATAAACTTTTGTTAATAGAAATTATTTGTTGTTATTGTTTTTGATTCTAAACCGAAAACATCACAATAAGAACTTCAAAGTTTTGTTAATGTATTTTTAAATTGTTAAGGAAAATTTTTCTCCAGAATTTTTAAAATTTTGTTTCTTTCAATATTTGACTTTAATTTACTTTTAAATATGCTATAGTTAGAGATTTTTCGGTTTTTATATTAATTTGGTTGAATTTACTGATAGTATTGTTAGTGTTTAATATACGAATAAAAGCGAATATTAATTTTATCAAAAAATGTCTTAGCAGAAATTTGTACAATGCACAGTGTTTTAGAAATTCCTTCTAAGAATAGCACCGTAGTTCATATTATTATCAGGCATAATAAAAAATTCAACTTTTTAACTTTCTGCATTAACTCGAATTACTTGGCCTTTTTACGGTTATCGAAAACGGCATTCATTGTCGCTCTTCTTTTTTTGAGGTCGGTTTTAAATATATAATTTTTTTCTTTTGATATTTTTTTTAAGAATTTCATGACCTACGAATACAATTCTGTCTAAAAGTTTAATTTTATTGTTATTTGTTCACTCTTTTTTTGACATTGGAACTGATGCCTCAAACTAAGTGTGGATGTTTCTCTTTAAGTCTTAAAGGCCCAGTCACTACCAAATGATGCCTTAGTTTGCGAATTTATGTTTTGAAATGAATATTCATAAGCGATTTAAAATTAAAATATTTGATTTTTCGATACCCTCGTTCAGTTTTTTCAAAATATTGGATTAAATTTTTTAGACTTCTTTATCGTAGTTAGCAGCAAAATTTAAAATATTTTAGAAAATATTTATAATAGATATCCTGACTAAAAGTTATACGGTTTTTTATATAAAAATCCAAAATCATTGCATTTTTGTGTATTTTAAACATCAATATTTTATTGTTTTTAATAGAAAAAAATTAATCAAGAAATATGTATATAAAAACTCTTTTATTTTTTAAAAACTAAAACCATGGGAATACAAAATTAGAATAATTAAACTTTAAAATGTTTGTGCTACTTTACCGAATTACCGATATTGATTATTGAAGGTGGAAGCACGTCCCGATGGCCATTTCGCAACCCCTTACTTAGCTCTTCAAGAAACTTCTCACAGATATTTTAGATGAACTAAAGATTTTTGTTTAAACAATAAAAACAAAAATCAAAGTTCAAGCAAGAACAACAATAATCAATTCTGATTTTAACTTTTCTTTATCCACTGTGTAAGGCTGACTTTTTTCGGCTTTTTTTATACAAAAACAACAAATAAAACATCACAATCAGAAGCGCTTGCAATTTAATAATTAACACTTTCGTTGGCACCCCTTTTAATTAAGGGTTTCTCGTGGGCATTTTGCTATATCTATGTCATTTTTCTAGATAGCGAAATTCTGAAAACACCAAACTGCTCAAAATTAAAAATAAAATCTATCTAAGGGATAAAAGAGACATAAGATTTTGACGCGTATTTCCGTCGTGATGCTCCTTGTACCTCAGCGATGACATTAGAAACCAAGAGAAACAAATTTTTATTATGCTTAAACGGTAATTTTAAACTTGTATTTTTTATATATTTGTATGCCATTTTTAAACATACAGTGGTGACGAATTTAAGACACGACATTTCACTTATGTATATCTGATAATTTTTACATCTTATCGAAAAAACTCTAGATCGATGTTAGTTTTTTAAAGATATAAGTAATGTTATGAAAAAAAAAAAAAATAAACAATAGTTTGTTACCTATATTTTGTTAGGAATTTTTAATTACATATTATACACACCAATATATTTTAACCTGGTCATAAATTTAGAACACAGGCAAAATAAAAGTTAATTCAGTAAATTAAGATTTAGTGTCATACAAAAATTTTAGTTTTTGATGGGAAACCCCTTATTTTGGATCACGGCAGCACATCTTCTGCGTAATTTTTCAACTAAAGCCATACCAAGCTTTCCATAAATCGGTAAAATTTGTTCGCTTTACAGGTCGTACATGCTCCTCAACATGATTCCACAAGCTCTCAACTGGATTGTGATCCGGGGATTGAGTTGGCCACTTCAGAAGAGTTATATTGTTTTCCTTTAAGCAACTCTCCACCATGCGAGAAGTGCTCTTAGGGTCATTATCATGCACAAATTTCCACATTAGAGGCATGTTGTCTTCCGCGAATAGTATCATAATGCTTTTCAGTATATTTTTGTAGATGTGCTGGTCCTTTTTAGTGCTAATCTTGTAAATGGGACCTACATCACGCCATTAAAGTGCGGCCCACACTATGACATTTCCACCATCATGCTTAACCTTTTTAAGGGTGAACTTTGGATGATGCTCCAGGTTTGGAGGGCGCCATACGTAATGTTTTTCATCAGAACCGAAGCGGCAGAGCTCCGACTCTTCGCTTCAAAGTACATTTTTTCAAAATGTCATCGGTTTATAGAGATGTTCTCTTGAAGACCCTAGTCGGGACTTAATATTTTGTTTTTTGAAACAAGTGGTTTACTTTGTGCAATACACCCACGTAAGTTTTTCCCAGTAACACGTCTTTTTATTGTTTTGGACGATATGTTTATACCAAAATCCGATGAAATCTGCCTTTTAATTTTACTTGAGCTCGAGAAAGGATCTTTAACAGCTGCTTTATAAATTAAGCTATCCTCCCTCGGTGTAGTTTTTCGGGCTGTGGAATGCTGTTTAACGTTTTTGATTTTACCATGTTCCTTGATATGTTCCAGGGCATTGTAAATCTTGGATCTGGAACATTTAAATAGCTTGGAAATCTCCATTACCGTTTTTTCATCAGACTTCATTCGTTGGATCAGTTTTCGCTCCGCATCCGAACTCCATAAACCTCTTGCCATTTCTACCTGAATATTTTTGTTTATCGCAACATAAAATAGAATAAAATATTAATAACTTACCCTTTAGCCTCAAAAAATTCCAAATAATCACTTAAAAAACCGATATTTCTGAGATGTTTTAAATTCGTGGCTAGCTTCAAATGCGCGTTTTTACAATAATATAATAAAAATAGCATTATAGAGTACACTGAAAAATAAACAAGATCTCAACTGACATATATTTTCATAACTAGACTCGTTACATGTCGTGTCTTAAATTCGTGGCCAGGCAAGAGCGAAGATTTGTTGACACATGGCTTACAACGCTATGAAGTTTCCCGTCTTATGCTTTCTTTTTGACATTGTATGCCTCTTAAGAAGTTTGCTTTTTTTTTTGTTTCTGGAATAGAAGTTATTTTCTCCTAAAAATTTTGATTTGTGTTTAAATGATTTGACTGAAGTTGTTTTTTAGATGACTTTGATTTGCAGAGTCCTAATAAAGAATATATCAACTCTTCTCTAAAATCTAAATAATTCATTAATTTTCTTGTATATTTCGAAAAGGTTAAATATTGCTTTTTAGTACCTTCGTGCGGTTTTTCTTGGACAGGAATAATAACTTATTATTTGGTTATTCTTATTAACACCTGCCATATTGGAATTATATGTTTCTACTACTATAGGTTTCATCTTCCTACTAAATCTATTCGGACACTCTTTTAATGCAGGTTTTTAAGCTGTTGTTATGTACAGAACATCCCTTGTATACTTCCAATTACTTACATATATTTTCTTATTTTGTTTTCATACGTAATCTCCTTTTTTAACTTTTTTTTACTACAATAGAAGGTTTGCCTTTTCTATTTGATCCTAAAGTTTCTGTAGAGTGCGTTTTGTGTTTAAGCAGATCCATACATAAGTCAGTACTATTATAAAACTTATTCATCAATATATGGTGGCCTTTATTAAAGCAGGACATTAGCATTAGTCGCATAACTAAAGAATGAGTTTTCGCTTTTGAGAAATTTTGGATTAATATATTTATTAACTCAAACATCTTTGATAGCCTGTCATTTTTGATTGGATATCTTTCATAGTTAATGCAACGCGGAATTTGCTCGTATCTTCTTCCAGACATAGTAGATGCGAAATTTGTCTGATAGTACAATGAATCTTCATCAACATTTTACGAATTGTTGGAAACTTTATTTGGCCTGGATGAAGAAGAAAGCACAATCCAAAAAAAAAAATTCAAATTCCTGCTGGTCAGTATTTTAAAAAGATTAATAGCGACATATTCTGGTTGTTCGTATGCTCTGAAACAAGTTCGTTCCGGTGCACTCTACGAAAATCCTGGTCATTTCAGGTGTCCAAAGTGTTGAAAGAACATGAAATGGTGATGGGTTTTCTGGTACAGATATTTTTATTTCAGATTGACTAGAATTGAAACAAAAGTCGAGTATATTCGCCGTCGTCTATTGAGGATACAGATGACGTTTCCGTGCTTAAAAGCTCTGAAATATAGTTTGGGTCCCGCACAGAATACTCTCCAACATCCGCAGAAGGTTGACTAGAATTGAAAGAAAAGTCGGGAATATTCTCCGTATCTGATAACCACATATCATCTACATTATCTTCCGTATCTGCTTCTGTTTCATTCAAACTAGCTTCCTTACAAAAGGTATCATTTTTTGAACATGTGTCTTCTATTGAAGATACAGATGACGTTTCCGAGCTTAAAAGCTTTAGAATATAGTTTAGGCCCGCCCAAAATACTCTCCAACATCAGCAAAAGGTTCTGAAGAATCTGGTACTATTTCGGAGTAGTTGTCGCTCGAATCTTTCAAACATCCAAACAACTTCTCTAATTTCGCCTTCCTTTTTCGCATGACATTTCTAAAAACTTGGTATTTGACGCAGAATAGCTGTGTATTAAAATATATTAATTATAAAATTTAAAATTAACAATATTATAAGTTCACTAGTACCAATATTTCATTAAAAAACTTAAACTTGTCTAGATTTTAATAAAAAACCACAACATAAATTTTGTCAGTTATTTCTGCGACTTTTCAAAAGCACTACACTAACTGCACTATAACTGCACTAATTTCCATATAAGCTTGGCGTGTATATACGGCATGTGTTTGTTGGAAACAATAAGATGGTATTTTTGGACACTTTTCAAAAGGTGAATATTTGATATGACATCATGACTGAAACTTTGTTCATAAACATTCATTGTATGCAGAAGCGATGTATCAAACACAGTTGCTGATCTTTTGTTGAAAAGCTTCAATATTAAAAGTTTTAGCAGCAAAAATGTTTCTGATGTAAATGAGCGTCAAGTCCCACGAGAAACCTTTGTTATGACGGATATACACGTCACTGTCCGCGAAAGGGTTAAAAACTAAAATCACGGGAATATTCTATTAAATTAATTAAACTTTATTACTATCGTGCTACTTTCCGAATAAGTTATTCGAGACGTGCTTTAACCTTCAGTATTTAATATCGGTGATTCAAATAATTTATTTGGGAAAGTAGCACGATAACTTTAAAGTTTTTTTATTTTAGTTTAAGCAAACTATATGTGAATACGTTTTAAACAAATTTTTTATAAAATTATCATCCTTGTAAATGAAGGAGATCAATATTCAATATGACTTATTTTACATCGAAATTTTGACTTTAACCTATATGTTCTAAATCGCAAAGCTGGGATCGAAAAAAGAAAACTACTATAAATGCATTATTGCTTCAAGTATTTCATGAGCCCTAGTTCAAATGTGGAAATTTTGCTTCTTGTCTTAGGAATTATGAAAATTCCTTAATGTTGCAGTTTTTTGCTATTTGTACAAATGCACAGAAAATTTCATTTGATTTGCGTAATTTATGGAAATTTTATTCCATATTTAATATTTTTACTTTCCTCAAATAGAACCATTTTACCAAAGTTTTCTGAGATGAAAAAAAATATTTAAAATATGTTTTATTATTTTATTTTTTATGTATATGAATATAGATGACATGATTTCCTATCAACAAAAAAAAATCACCTCAATATCATTCTTACGTGCAAAACTAAGTATTCTTAAATGTAAGTGTTCCAATATAAATTTTACAAATTTTTGTTACTGAAGATAAGAATTTGTACGCGACTGTAAAAAGACTTGTAAAAAATACTTCCTGGACAAACGGAAACCAAAAGGCATTTCTAAATTTAACGATCCTATTTAAAAACTACTGATAAAAATTAGCTTTTTCGGTTATTTTTTGATAAAAATTCCTTCAAAGTTTTTTTATTTCCTTAAAAGTATTATTTATTTTCTATAAAATAATATCACAGATTATAGTACATGTGGAAAAGATAAAGTATATCTTTTTATTTTTGTGAAGATGCCTCATAACTAAACCAACGTTCTCTCATTAATGAGTATACAGAGTTCAGCCGAGAACATTTTTAGAACTGAATTATTAATTTTGCTTGAAATTGTTGTTTCCTCCCTCCTGGGCTCCTTCTGCAATTTCTATAGGAAGAAACATTTTCAATTCTATCATTGTTTGACCTTGAAATAATAATTTATGTACTGAAGACGTCATATCTCGCCAGGTATATATGGAGACGAATAGCTGAGATATTTTTACTGTATATTCCTTAAATAAAAAATTCTTGATTTTAGTTTTGGTATTGATTGTTATTTAAATAACGTTCACAATTCTAACCAACTCCTTGTCAGTGCCGCCTACTTTTTTTTTTGTATTTTTTTAACGTCCGCATACATTTTTTTTTATATCAAATATTTTAGATTATTTATTCGTTTTATTTAAAATCTATCCAAGGATAATAAGTAAATTTTATAATCCGCATACATTTGTACATTAATTTTATTTTTTTAAAAGGTTTTTAGAAACTTAAGCCAAAAATAAATTTTTATTTATTTATATCCACATTTCAACTCCTAATTTCATAAAAATTAAATAAGCAAATATTTTTTTAACACAGACAGAACATTCTACATATTATACAATCAAACGTTGGCAAATTAATATTAATAACATTAACAAATATGTAAAAACAAACATTTCAATGATATAATGTAATTCAATAAACAAACATAACATTGCAAGACATTCTGAATCTTAAAATTCAAATTTGTGCACCGATTTTAATTACAAATGGCTTGTTTTGTTTGGAACATACTGAAATTATATGAAGGGAAAAAAGAAACAGGATTATTTTTTTTCCTTTTTTTACAGTATCTTTCACTTTCTTCATTTCATTTAAAAAGCAAAGTGAATTAAGTATTCCAAACTACCTAAGAAATAATATTCAGATACTCCAGTCCAAAAGGTTGTATACTTGTGTTATATGGCAAATTATTTTCTACCAAAATTTTCATTTTTACCAAAAACATTTTTCGAACTTGAATTTTTGTCTTGGGAGTTTTTTGTGCGTAAGATTACAAATAAAAAAGCACCGTTATTGCACCGAGTCCATAGACTATTAAGAAGGTCTTCTATAAATAAAAACGCGACCTCCAAGTTGTTTGAGTTTTGAACTTTAAACTATTTGCCTTATTGCTTGTAAAATAAATAACTTTGTTGCCACAGCCCACTTGGGTCCATTGGTTGGACGGCTTAACGTATGATATAAAAAACTAATATCGGTCTACATGATTGACAGTAGGGCAGATTATTTCTTATGAAGATCCAAAAATTCATTTGTACAAACGCTGTTTTCGAAGAGATTAAATCTTAATGTTTTTTGTTTGGAATATCAAATTTTTTAATATTCTTTCTTTTATTATTTAAAGTTTTCTTTCATACGCACATTTAAAAATCAAGACTAACTTGCTAAGCCTATGTTTATCAGTTATTAATAAATTGTGTAGTTACATAATACTTTCTCTACGTTTTGCATAATTTTTTTTCTGATTTTACGCTCAAACAACAGGGCAAAATCAATTTGGGAATCGTAATTCCTACACTTACCTCTACAGATATTTTTTTTATTTTAGATGTCTTACTTATTTATGTTCTGAATTCCTAACGAAACTTTTACTTTATATTTTTAAAAGCATTGCTGTCATAAAAATATTTTTTACAAAAACAACGCCTTAATAAGCACGAAAGTGAAAATTCCGTTGAAATTAAGAAAATGTCTGATATTCTCATATTGCAAGTACTTTTTAAGGTACATAGTGCCTAATTCTTTGCTAGGCATTTCATAGTAAAATATCAAAGGATAATATGAAAACTAAAATTTTTTGTGGCGAAAAATATCAATGAAAAAAATATATTTATTTTTTATGGTAGGAAAATATTTGCGTTATTTGCCCCTTAAAAACTTCTATCCAGAACATATTTTTTAAATTATAAATTTTTATGTGAAGGTTATATTTCGTTTTTCACTATATTTTTTATTTAAGTATTTATTTTATAATTATGATATTATTAAATAAACTTTAATTTTTTTCTTATTTTAGGTGTTGTACCAATTAATAGCAGAGGAGAAAAGCAGCGAATGCACCTTCGAGATGGATTTTTAGCAGATCAATTAGATCCTATATATGTTGCTTATAATATGTAATTAAAAAATAATAAAATAAATATAAAAAGTATACATTTGCTCATTTAGCTGTAACAAAGTACACCGAAGTGCAAAAGGGAGTTCCACAAAAGAAGCAGCTAAATCACAGTCTTTAGTCGATTGAATTTTCGGTGTACAGTAGATAATTAAATTAACTTTTTATATGAATCATAACGGTAAAAAATTTAAACATGCGATAGGGTTTTTGCAATTAAATGTTATTGTTGGTTTTACGGGTAACTTTTGACTTTACGTAGTGATAGATATTCATTTCAACGTATCATGTTTTTAATTTTAATTAACCAAACAAATAAATTTTTTTGTAATGTTTTTTCAATGCACTAATTTGGTGATTTATTTGCCCACAAATACAAATTAAATTAATAACACATATTATTCATACAGTCAACAAAAAAGAAAAACACTTGTAGACTTACCACATCAGAATAAATATAAACGTAAAAATTAATCGAAAATGAGTAATATATGTTTATTAAAGTTAATTTTTAGCCTGAGATCCGTATAACAATTACATGTAGAAAATATTTGCGTTACATTAAACACAGAAAAAAAAAAACAAAAACAACAAAAAAAACAATATTCATGGGCAAAAAAAAACTTGTACATAAGAGAAACAAAACTTATTATCTTATTCACCCTTATTCTGATTGGCGTCGTCAACATCGTCGTCAATTTTAAGACAACATCAATACTAATTTGGTATTCCCTAACAACTTAATGACGACGTTGACTGTTTATCGATAATATAAATAAGTAAAACACACATATCTAATATTTGTGACAGATGATTCAATTTGTTTTCTATTATGTTAAGAAAGTGTTATGGAAAGTTTAAGTTTTCTAAGAAAAATTAATAAAAATTTAAAAAAACAATTAAATTAAATAGTCTAAGGGCCATTATTGCAACTTGCCGTTAGTTATGATTTTAGCTGCTTTATATAGAGCTTTGCATTAATAAAACTTTCAATTTTTAATGTTATTATTTAATGGATAAAAAAAATAAGTGAAGCTTTTAATATGCAAATCCATTTATCAGTCCAACAAGTTGTAATAATGCCCTTGCGAAATTCTCTAGCAAGGAATATACTTTTTCTAACTCTTCCATTAATTTTTCAAATTGACAGAGGTTAATAGTTTTAGTTTTTCACATTTCCTTTATGTTATTTTATGTGTTTCTTACATGGCTTTTTTTAATATCGCCGTACGCTTTCTATTTTTCAAGTTTTCTTAGCACACGACACAAAACAACACCAAAAATAGCGACGGCAAACTAAACGGCAACATCAACATCAATTGTTCTTAGGGAATACCAAACATATGTCGAGAGTCATCGATTTATGACAATATTGACTACGGGAATACCGATTTACAACAATCGAAGAACACGACGTCGTCATGTGTTGACAACGCCAAACAGAATAAGGGTGATAATAACTTTTGAAAATAATAAAAATTTTTCACCTGAGTATTTTGTGTGATGATATTTTGCTTCTTTAACAGCTTGGAGTCTTCTTGGAATAGGATTAACTATAACTAGGCTTCTTGTAACCTCTACAGGTATACATTCCCGAATTTCTAGACGAGCGTTTTTAAGAAGTTTTTTTTTTGTTGGCTTATGAGCCCACAAATGCTCTTTCGGACTCAAGTCTGGGTTTTGGGCAGGTGAGTAAAACTTTTTTAGCATCATGAAGCAGCCATTCTCTGACAATAACGGCAGAGTCCTTTGGGTCGTTGTCTTGAACAAGCGCAATGCTATCTTTACGCCCATTTAAAAAATATTTTTCTAAAAATATGGAAATAATCCATATTGTTCATCACCCCTCTATAAAAACAAAATTAACAACGCCGTTTGCATACATTACATTACATTTCCATCACCATGCTTAACAGTATGTGCAACGATTCATGGTTTAAGGGCTTCGCCTTGCTTCTATCGTAAAGATTTCCGACTATCACTGCCAAATACGATAAATTTCGGCTCATCTGCAAAAAAAAAATCATTGTCCCTACGAATATATTCATTCGAATAAGCTAAGCGTTTTTTATCATTTATTTTGAAGAAGAGTATACTCTTGTGAGCGAAGAAGTTTCTGACAGTCTGTAGTGTTATATGAAATATTTTGCTTTTTTTAAGTTCGTTATCTATTTTTACAAAGGAATTTTTAGGATCTCTCTTAACATGGCAGATTGCAATCCATTGCAATAAATTTATATTTATTCGAAGTATGAATGGCCGTATTGTGTTGCTTGAAAATATATTGTTGCGAACATGCTTTATTTAAGTCATAAAAAGAAATAATAATAATTATCACCAAGAAAGTTAAACGAAATGCCCGTGTTCACAAATCCAGAAGCTTCTATAATACTTCTTGACAACAAAACACAAAGAGATAAATAAACAATACACAATACACAACCATACCAAACACAAACACCTGCATTGCAAAACAACTAAACAAAAATAACTAAACAGCATATCGCTGGTCTCATGTAAAAAGGCCTTAAATCACAAATTTGTGATTTCACAGGAGAAGACAAACAAATAATATAAACAGTATTTATCACAACGGTATCTGTGTGAAATGTATGGAAATTACGAAAAAAAGTAAAATTCGAGTTAAGGTCTTTCTACATGAGACCAGCGATATATAATAATTGCTTTATTATTTCGCATGTTCTACTACAAAGCAGATGGTGGTAATATAGTTTTAGGATACTCAAGAACCCTTAACATTCTGATTGTTAACTTCATCTAGTAAAGATCTTGTACTAGAGTTTTACCCGGTACAAAAGTGGTATCGTGTATATTTGTGTATTAACCGTGAATAAGTAAATAATCTCTAAATAAAGTTGTGTGTAATTATTTGGAAATAAAAGAACTCAATAAAATAGGCGTTTATAAATTTAATCAACATAAATAAAATTTTGTGAGGAGGTCCCTAATATCCTTGGCTTAATATAAGAAAAAAATTATTTTGAAATATATGTAATTTCTAGATTCTATTGGAGTAATGGTTCTAAGACAGTTGTCAACATTTTTTGATTTTGTAAACATAAAAACTGTCTACAGAACTTTTAAACAAATATTTGAAATCAAATTTTTCTAAATTCAAATTATAGGAAAATAAGAAATAAGGCTCCGATGAAGTCGTGGGCATGGCTAAGTCTTCCAAAACCATTTTTAAACCTTTTAAATATAACGTAAAATTGCTAAGTCCATCGATTTTATCCTTACAGACTATATACGTGTTTCGAGTTAAAATTTGTTATTAAAATAAACAATTATAGCTTTTTTCATAAATTTTTTTTTGTACACAAATAATTATTTTTCTTTTATGAATGTTTAAAATAATTTATTTGTATTAATACATTTCGCATTAACTTAAAATTTCCTGGGAGCGTCTATTTAGCGATGGGGGAGTTATATGCACATATTTGTGCTAGATGCTACATACGGAAACCCTAAGACAATTGCTTTATGAAGGATGAAGGGGTTCATCCTTCATGCCTTTGTTTTTTGGCTGTTTTTACTATTTTATTTATGATCGAACATGCACAATCTTGTCTCTGTGCGTAATTCTGAATGTACAATCTTCTTTTGTATCTTTCTTGCTTGCTTTTATTGTGATTCTTTATTGCCAATTACAACTTATTATTGTTACTAAGTTAGATTTATTAATTGCACTTTTCTTGTTTACGTACGCATACATACATACATATAAGATATGTAAGTAAAGTTGTAATCAAGGCATATTAATTTAACAGGTAAAAGCAGTTCTAAAACAACAACAACAACAATGTATTTTATGTTTGTAAAATATGTTTTCAGATGTCAAAATCAACTAACGCTGCACATAGGGACAAATAACCGAATTACGACGACAAAAATGGAGTTTCTTATTTCGTTAAATGTAACCATTATTGCCCTTATATGTTCTTTTTCCTAGCACCCAGTAAACTTATAAGTATTTGTTTTTTAACGCATCACATAAGTCTTTACGTGCAAAGTATGTAAAGCATTGCTTTAGTATTTTTATTTTTTTATTACCTATTAATAGTACACTTAATATTATATATGTATGTTTTTACATAGGCATCCTCTTAATGACTGTCGCTATTTAAAGTTACTTTCTTTTATGTAATTTTCTTCCAAAAAGTATAATTAGTAAAATTTTGAATTTCGTTATTACCAGAATATTTCTTGTCTTAAAATTTGTTTACAAAAAATTTATCATAAGGACTAAACATATATTTCTTGTTCTAAAATAATGTTTGGAATTAAAGCTAGTCATAATCTATTGTTTTGGTAAATACATATTTTTTATCATAATATTTATTCCATGTATGATGATGAGTTTTAGTAACTAAACTAGCCCGTAAAACAGATAATTTGCACGCACGTACAGACTAATGTAATGCTTAAAAAATAAATACTTATTGTTTGATTGCGCACTACCATATAGAACAAATTAAGTGCATTATTGATTACATTTAACAAAATTCCATTCATAATTCGGTTATTTGTCCCAATGTGCGCTTTAGAAAAAAAATTAATGTTATTATTATCTTCAATCATTTCACAAGACTTACATGCGATGAAGAAAAATACGTATAGAAGCCGTTATGGATGTCATTTCGCGGATAAGGAGCAGTAAAGGGATAAAATCAAGCTTCATAATAAATTTTTACACACTTTTTTGTTCTATGGAAGTTTTAAATACAAACACAAATTTCCCCGACACATGATATTAGAAAAAAAAAATCCTAGGAAAATAAAAAGTGTAAACAAAATTTGACACCTGAAAACGTAAACAAAAAACATCACCTGATCTACTAACACTACCTGTTAAATTAATATGCCTTGGTTGTAATTCTGCATTCCCAGTTATGTTTTTTGACATATTACTGGGCGACAAATGTTTTTCTACATTTCCAATTCATAAATTTTATTTTTTTTTGTTAGCATGTTACATTTAACCATAATCTTTTTAAAAAATATACAAGACATGACATCAGAAAAAACAAGATCAATCGAAGTTAAAACACTTGAGTGAACCCGTCGATTAAGTGATTGTGAAATTTTTTAAAATTTAAAAAGGACATTATTATCCTTTCTCATCAATAAATAAAATAAAACTCGGAAGAATTTAATATTTTTTTAAATTAATTCAAAAAACTGAAAATGGTTTTTTTTTCATTTTCAAATAATAATAAGTGAAAACAAAACTTCTACTCTCGTTTTAAATATATTTTTTTCTATCGACGGCGCTTAACGTCACGGTCGCCATGTTATATGCTTATTTAATTTATTAACTTATCCAAACAAAAGATTTATTTTTGAAGCGGTATGGTAACCGTCCTCATTATTTCATAATGTTCTTATATTTATTTTTAATTGTTGATTATTATTTATTTTAATTTTTTTAATAAAAAATAATTTCTGTTGTCATACCTTTCGGTGAAGACCGTCGTCACTGGCTATTTATTTAGTACGATTGGCGAGCGCTTTCGATGTAAAGACATCATTTTCAAGCCGCCGCCGAAAGGTATGACAACAGTATTTTATTTACTGGCGGAATAAATCCAATTAACTTAATACCAAAAATAATTTCAATAGCTTTGATTTCTTTACATCATCCAACAGTAAATATCTCCTATTAATTTTGTTTTTTTTTTTTTTTTTGCAAATACTGCATAAACTTAGAAAAAAGTGAGCTTGAAAGAATTGGAATGTTAAAATGTATTATGGTATAAACGCAACCGGGAAGAACGAAGAATTTTCCGTTCCAAATATAAGTAGAAGGAATAAAATACTTTTGGGTATGTGAAAATGTCTTTTCAGATTCATTTAGATTGCGCTTGTTTGCTATCTTAAATGTTGACGTAGGTTATCGTTAATTGGGTAATTGAAATAATTGAACTTATTAAAGGGATCATCAACAGAGCTGGATATATGGAGTGAATATCAGGAATTAAACAATCATCATTTTGACAGAAATGTAAAAAAAACGTGAAACGTGATTGATATTATGGTAATTTCAGTAGGGTTTCCTGTGTTATTAGCGCTCATCTAAAATTCTTCTGTACGTATTATTATATTTTTTATTTGATTCAGTTATTGAAATAATGATAAAAATCTTCTCATAATTTTTAATTAAATATATATTCAATACAATTATTTGTTTAATTGAATTAATTAAAAAATTTGTTAAATTTTAATCTGGACGTTAAAAATAATTACTTGTTATTCTTATTTTTAAACTTACTAACAAGTTTAAGAGGTTCGTGACGACTTTCTTGTTATACAAATAGTCATATGTTCAAACCCCAATAAAATATAAACAAGAATTATTAAGTTGTTAGTGGGGAAATCGGAAGCTCGAATGTTACCAGAACTACAGAGTTTACTGTCTAGATTGTTGCGCTGGGTTAAGAAGTATGCCTCTAAGCAAGACAACGCATATTGTGAGTATCGTCGAAGTTACAAAGTGTTTCGATACGGATACATGCATTCCATGCATCTGTTTAGCAAACAATAGATTTATTGAGTACAAATATGGCCAAAACCACAGAATAAAAAACACAAAACAAAAAATGAAAGAACTAAATTTTAACTTATTTATAGAATAGATAGAATTAAAAAGTGTAAAACTCACAGACAAAAATAACATCTATGAAACACAATGTTGATGCACCATGTTTCTTCTCTCCACTCATAAAAAATTAACTGCTCAACATCAAAGTTAGTTAAAGATTTCTCTTTTTAGATTAAAAAAAAAATAATTTATTAAGCGGCTATGCGCTTTCTTTATTTATTCCTTTAAAAAATGAATCTAAACTTTACTTATGTTTAATACTGATGTTCGATTCCGACTCGTGTTAAATTTAGACTGCCCTCATGTCTAAAAATAATCTTTTTATATAATGTTGAGTTTAAACTAGGGTTAGTTATGAAAATGTACATTCTTTATCTTATTTTTATTAACACACCCTTTTCTTGGGTTGTTTTTTTGTAAATTGTGTTTACTAAAAATGTGTTTGATATTTTGTTATCTCTAGAATATGTTTACATTTGATATTTCCTTGAAATGATAGTCTTTGTCCTAAAGTGTTTGTATCTTTATTTCGATTACAATTTAGCATGTTATTACAAATAACCTTGGTTTTGTTTTATTACAATTAATCTTTGTTTTATTACAGCTAATGTTTGTGTCTTAAAGTATGTTTTGTATCTTTGTTTTAGTTTAACATGCTTGATCTTGCTTTAGCTAAAATTATGTTTGTATCTTTGTTTTAGTTTAACATGATTGATCTTGCTTAAGCTTAAATTATGTTTGTATCTTTGTTGTAACAACCTTGAGGTTGTAGTGTTCCTCAACTCTCCCCTTCCTAAATTAAATCGTCCCGATTAAAACTGTATTAGCCTGTAGCTTTACTAGCTCATTTCTATAAAGAACTTTAAAATTTTCGTCTGCTTTGCGTTGTCTGTATATTAAATTTTCATTATCTCAAAACTTTCACTATGTTTAATGTGTATTGCTTTTAGCAATCCGGCTATTCTACTAATGTTATTTCTGTTTTCGTATGGTTATTTACAGTGTGAGTTCTGTCTAATTCGTCAATTTGTAATAGCGGTTGATTGTACTCTTGAATAATTGAACATTTAGCGCTCTGATTTTCTAGTAATGGTATGATACAGTTGTCGTCCGTGCTATTGTTGCGTTTGCAAATATATTTTCCCAAATTATTTTTACACTTTGTGATCCTAACATAGTCCTTCCCGCATCTTGCTATTTCCTGGTCAGTAACAATTTTTCCGTGTCTAAAACTAATTGGAGTTACCTAAAAATAGTCACATTGGTTAGTTAGTACCGGGTATTTGTGTATGGTGATTATGAGTTCATAAGTTCTAGCGATGTGTATGGCTGCGTATTCCATTATGTTAATTATTGGGGTTCTTGTTAATTCATGCGTAATCACTTCCCTCAAATCCTCCATGTCCAAAGCTTCCGATAAGAATTCATTGTTTTTTGCTGCATTAATAGTTCGTGTTATTTATAAAAGTTGGTCATGCACTTGTTCTAAGATTATATGGTTTTTTATATTTTTCCGATTGATTGTATTAAGAATTTTTTCGAATCTAGAGTTTATTAATTTTTGTTTTGTATTATTTTCAATTAGTGTGTTAATGGCTTTCTCTATTTTTATAACATCATCGTGATCCGGGATACTCGTAATAAATTTCAGGGCGGAACCTAAAAAATTTTTTCCTCTTCTCTGAATATTATGCTCTGTTAGCTGTTTTGTAAGAATTTCAATTTTTTTAATCCAAATTTGTTCTTCTACATTAGGCTTGTAATTACCACTAAGCACTTGCCTGTACGGCGAGAATATTTTTGTTAAGTTGCTTACATGAAATAAACAAGAATAATTGTCGAATAACAATGCGTCGTCACCTCTTGTCAATACGTATTTTTTTCCTGTTAGATTTTGTAGTTTAACGTCTGCTTGAATTATTGTTGCGGTTGTGATGACCATAATTAGTGATGTTGGGAATGTTATCCTCATTTTTTGTAAGTACATAATTTTTTATATTATTTTTATGTATGATCTGCCCTCCTTAAGTTAAGATAGTGTCCTCACGATCTTCCTGAACTATGTGTTTTTTGTATCTGGTATCGCTCTTACTTCTGATGTTAGTTGTAGCCACCAACACTTGATCTCCTTGTTAAAATGTCCTATGCTTTGATCCTTGATTTAACCTTTGTAGTGTCTTCTGCGAAGCATTTCTTAATTTATTTTGTATATCCTCCTTAGAGAATTTTATTAAATGAAAACGATTATCTTTGGGTTTATATCCTGTAACTGAATGTGTAGAGTTGTTTATTTCTTTTACCACTAGGAATAACTCCTCCGTTGCTGATGTTTGTTTATGTATCTTAAATATTCGGGATAGTTCCGATATTGAATTATGTGCTCGTAGGACTTGTCCGTTTGCTTTAGACCTGTGCCTGGGGTTTGTATCTTTTTAATGTTATGTTTTTTACACATTTGGTTCACCATGATCGTATTCAAACATTTTTCATTATCTGTCATTAACCGTTTGCAGATCGGAAAATTATTAATGAGAATTTTTCTAGTTTTCTGTCCATATCAGCCTTTGAGTCGATGTCTCTGATAACTATGTATTTAGAGAATTTATCTATACCTACAAGATACTGTTTATGCTCGTTGAAATAAATGTCTATATGTATGTATTCCCCTGGATGTTCGGGAATATCCGAGTGTTGTAATGGTTCTTTTGTTGGGTTGCGTTCGTATTTACCATACAAACATGCAGTGCATTTCTTATTAAATGCCTTACAGTGTTTTCTCATGTCCGGGCAGTAATATTGTTCTAATAGTTCGTGCATATTATTTTTATAACCTCTATGTGCTCTCTCGTGTGTTTCTTGTACTAATCGAATTTGTTCCTCTCTTTTCGTTATATCTCTTATGCTGGGAACACAATTGGGACGAACGACGAATTTTTCGTTGCGCATATTCGCCGTCAAAAATAAAACACATTGGTGCATATGAAAACTAACACAACACCGCCGTCGACGAAATTCGTCGTGCGTGACGAACTCTCCGATAGATTTATTTCTATTTCTTACGCCGACGAACGACGACTAAATTGGAATAGGGTTGCCGTTTCTCCTTTCAGCTTTTAAATATATTAGTAAATAAAGTTATTTTTACCTTAATTATTGTTTATTTCTTAATATACATCATTAAGTTAAACATCCACAATTATTTTCCATAAAATTGCTTTCTAATGGCTTTTTCTTAATGCTTAATTTTTTGTATAACTATTTTTGTTCTATGGTAACACTTTTTTGTCATAGACAGTAAACAATGTTGTTGATTATAACAGCTGTAACTTTTTCGTCCTAATTGTGCGCCACATTGCGAATTTACGCAGCGAACTTTTACAGATGAATTCGTCGTGCAAGACGAAATTCGTCGTTCGCTTTAATCTTATTGGTGTGTGTACGAATTTGGTGGTATTGAATGTATTCTTTATGATTCTACCGTATTTAAATAAATCTTCAGCTGTAGCATATATGGCGGTGATTTTTTAGTTCGGTAATTAAATTTTTCTCGTTAGTAAATCTGATAATATGACGTAATTTACTCTGAAATATTATTTGTGTATGTATTTCATCAGATACTTCATTTGGTATGAGTTCAATTTGTATTCCATATGCATTAAATGGTTGTGATACAGTTTTTATTATTTATTCACTTGAGCTATCACTTGAATGAACCGTGCCTACTGATGATGTATTTATAGCTTTTCGTGATAATGCGTCCGCCACAACATTATGTGTACCAGGTTTATAGGTTAATTTAGCACCATAGTCTTCGATGATGGCCTTCCATCGTTTTAGCTTGGGGTTAGGATTTTTGTCTGCGAATGCGTATGTCAATGACTGATGGTCAGTACATATGGCCAAGTCAGCTATGCCGTATATGTAGTTACGTAATTTCTTTAATGCCCAAATTATAGCCAGTAATTCTTTTTCGTTAGTACTATAATTTTGTTCGGTGGTACTCAGTGTACGAGATAAAAAATAAATTGGGTGCCTATTTTGACTTAGAGCAGCTCCAATAGCTATGTTGGAAGCATCTGTTCAAATAAGTTCAAATGGTTAATTAAGGTTGGGTTGGTATAATTCCACTTGCTCTTTTAGACTATTTTTTAATTTGTTTACAGCTTCTATGGCTGATTGTTCCAGTTTAACCTCTGTATTTTTACTTTTATTTTTACCAATTGAGCATTTTCTCCTTTTAGGTGCAAAGTTAAGGGTTTTGAAATTTGAGCATAATCTTTTACAAGTCTCCTATAGTAACCAGTATGTCCCAAAAAACCTCTGAGGTCTTTTAATGTTTTCAGTATTGGAAAATTTTCTATTGCCCTTATTTTTTCCGGGTCAGTGGTTATTTTATTATATTTTACAATATGTCCGAGATATTCTACTTCTTCCATGAAGAATTTTGATTTCTCATCGGTCAATTTTTAAGTTCGCCTTATTTAGGGCATTAAAAATAGTATGGATATGTTGTATGTGTTCCTCTGGCGAGAAAGAATATATAATTACGTCGTCTATGTATACGTAAGCAAATTTTCCTTTAAATTCTCGTAAAATATCATCCACACATCTTTGAAAAATGGAAGGAGCGTTCTTTAAGCCGAAAGGCATACGTAAAAACTCATATTATCCGCCATTTACACAGAAAGCAGTCTTCTCTCTATCCTTTTCCGTTATCCTAATTTGGTGGAATCCTGATTCCAAGTCGAGTGTGTTAAAGTATCTAGCTTTTCCTAGATTCTGTAAAGTTATATTTATATCTAGAATTATATATCTGTCAGTAACTATATGTTCGTTTAGTTTTCTGAGGTCTATCACCATCCTACGTTTCGGTTTATCATTCTCATCAGTTCCTTTTTTGTGAACTGTTAACATAGGTGAATTATAAGGACTAAAGCTTTTTTGAATAATACCATCTTCTAGTAATTTTTTTATTTCTTTATTAACGAATTCTACGTCATTCATATTGCCCGGGTACTGTTTTGTCCAAATTGGGTCATCTGTAGTTGTTTTAATGCTTGCCTCAATAGTTGTAGTAAAAGGTAGGGGACCTATTTTATTATTACCTATTATTAATTCTACAATCTCTTTTTTAGAGTTTAACCATTCAGAAAAAATTAAGATTTTACAAATTATATGTATGCATGGTCAATACCAAACAAACTATTAAATTTATGGGAAAACACTTAGATTTCTTCGAAATAGATTCGATAGATAATTTTGACTTAATATTAGAATGGGACGGAATAAGAAATCTAGGCGCAATAATAAACAGTAACGAAATAAGATTTGAATTGCAGGAAAGAAAGGATAATGCATACATAAATTTCACCATAGGAAGTGTCCTATTTCGAAGAAATCTATGTGTTTTCCCATAAATTTAATAGTTTGTTTGGTATTGGCTATTGATTTACCATGCATACATATAATTTGTAAAATCTTAATTTTTTCTGAATGATTAAACTTTAAAGATTTTTTTATATAATTGTGGGTTGCGCCTGTAGCTATTAACACTTCAAAAATTTTTTCTCCATCATTCATTATAATAAAGCGCAACCCATTTTTTAGTTTAAAGACTTAGTAACTATTTTATTTACGGCACCTGTTTCTACAATAATACTTTAGTTATCATCTTCCGCTGCAAGGTTATTGCTTCTCAGAAATTTAGATTTGTGAAATTTTGTGCTGGGTTCTCGGTGTCTCTTCCAAGGATGATGTTGTTGATTATGAAAATTCGTTCTGCGATGTTGATTGGTGTTACCTGATGATGTGTCCATTGGTTCTGGACGTGGTTGATACTGATGTTGGGTAGGCACTTCTCTTTGTTGATGGATATACGATGGACGTCTGTGATGATGATGATGGTTGTTATTGGGTCTTTGTATTGGCTGTACATAATTCCTCTGTTCATTGCTGGAGTATGATAATCGTAATTTTCGATGCTCGTCATCGTGTTCTATGGTGCGTGCTACCGCAAAAGCATGTTCCAAATCCTTTATTGGATTTCCATATAGTGTGGAACGTATGTACGAGTTACTAATTCCGTCTTTGAAGACTCGTACAGCTTCTTGAGTGGCTTCAGTTGTCTTTGCATCTATTACCTCTTGTGAATGACCGGACATGGCAATTTTGGAAGTGATTAAGGTGAGAGCTTTATTAATTTCATCATGAAATTTTGATAAGTTGTGTTAATTTCTTCATTTCATCCTGAAGTACATATTATGTTTTCTGATCGGCATAAGTATAATCTAGTCTGTTTCGTATAGCATCGAAATTGAATATTGTGTTGTGATTTGTTAATACGTCTGCGGCTGCGCCTTGTTTTTATTATTGACAAGGCTTCCACGTATCTATTTGAGTTTTGGTGAATTCTGATACCTTCCATAAGCCTCGATACGTCTTCCCTTCAAATTCGGTATCTTGCGATATTGCCGTCGAATACTGGCAATGCTTAAATATGTCCAGATTAATTTCCTCGGGTGTGGTGTATGAGACGTTCACTGGTTGTAATCTAGCAGTTGCTGGTGGTGCTATGCCTGGGTTGATTGGTATTTGATCGAGTCTTTCTTTCAGCGTTCTATTCTCTTCCTGAATATTTTGTAGCACGATCTGCAAACTAGCCATAGTTTTCATAAATTTCTTCACCACACTTTTTCTTCACAATGTGCAATAATTTTACTTATGTGGAAAAGTTTTATATATATATATATATTTTTTCTTTTAATGATCCTTTTCTTATGAAGGATTCTTCCTTGCTGCGACAAGGATGCTTTGGTCCGCTCGTTAGAAGGATAAAAACATATTATCCTCCTGGCAGTATCGCCAGTTAAAGATTTCTCTTTTTAGATTTAAAAAAAAATAATTTATTAAGCGGCTATGCGCTTTCTTTATTTTTTCCTTTAAAAAATGAATCTAAACTACACTTATGTTTAATACTGATGTTCGATTGAGACTCGTGTTAAATTTAGACTGCCCTCATGTCTAAAAATAATCTTTTTATATAATGTTGAGTTTAAGTACCTGTTTGCTTAAACTAGGGTTAGTTATGAAAATGTTCATTCTTTATCTTATTTTTATTAACATACTCTTTTCTTGGGTTGTTTGTTTGTAAATTGTGTTTACTAAAAATGTGTTTGATATTTTCTTATCCCTAGAATATGTTTACATTTGATATTTCCCTGAAATGAATGTCTTTGTCCTAAAGTGTTTGTATCTTTATTTCGATTACAATTTAGCATGTTATTACAAATAACCTTGGTTTTGTTTTATTACAAATAATCTTTGTTTTATTACAGCTAATGTTTGTGTCTTAAAGTATGTTTTATATCTTTGTTTTAGTGTAACATGCTTGATCTTGCTTTAGCTAAAATTATGTTTTTATTTTTGTTTTAGTTTAACATGCTTGATCTTGCTTTGGCTTAAATTATGTTTGTATCTTTGTTTTAACAACCTTGAGGTTGTAGTGTTCCTTAACTAGTTCCAAAGCTGTTGTGGGGTCCATTTAACGATAACATGTCAAAGATGTTGTAGAAATATTTACACAAAATCACAGTAACAACGATAATGAAATTTTTTAAAAACATATTTAGATGATGGTTATTCTTAGTAAAGTAATGGTTATTAGTCTTGATTAAAAACATGTTTAATGGAAATGTTATGCCTCGATAAATAAACAACAAAAATAACACTTGATGGATTAAAAAATAAAGAAAAAAAATTTAAAGCAAAAAAGTAAAAACTAAACGACCAAGTAAATCATTATTTTTCTTATTATTACTATGCTGATTGTTTATACTATTTCTATTATTTCTTTTCTTTTTCATCGGTCATGGATCTAGTCGTGACTCTTAATATAAACCAAATTTTAATATTCGTGTCTCTTAGGTCATTTATGCTTATTCTTGAAAGTGCATCGGCAACATAATTATATTTTCCCCTAAGATACTCAACTGTAAAACTGTATTCCTCTAAATCAAGTCTCATTCTTGTTAATTTTGGATTTGGATTCTTCATAAAAATAGATAAGATAGCGGTCTGTGGTCAGTACGAACAAGAAAATGTTTTCCATATGTGTATGGTCTGAAATGCGTTATGGCCCAATGTATGGCAGTTAATTCTTTTTCGATTGTTGATTTGTTGCTTTCGCCTTTAGTGTATGTTTTTGAGGCGTATGCAATGGGTTAATACTGCTCCACAAGCGAATTTACTTGCATCTGTTGTAATGCAAAATTCTTTTGTGAAATCTGGGTATTGCAGTTAAGTAAGGCTCATTAATGCTTTTTTCAAATATTTAAACTCAAAATCACAATCTTTCTGTCCATTCGAATTTAACATTTTTCTTGGTTAGTCTTGATAGGTGTCTGGAATACTTAGAAAATTATTTTATAAATTTTCGATAGTAATTACAAAATGGGATAAATATTTTTGCACTATCCGCATCTGTTGGTGTTGGATAATTTTCTATTATTGAATATTTACTATCATCTGGTAATATTCCTCTATCTGTACATTTATACCAAGATGTGCAACTTCTTTCATGAAGAATGAACATTTTTTAGGATGCAATTTAAGGTTGAATTTGTGACATAACTTCTTTCATGAAGAATGTAAATTTTTCAGGATGTAATTTAAGGTTGAATTTGCGACATTAGTCGGAGAAGTTTTGTAGATTTGAAAGCATGTGTTTTTCAGAACACCCTAGTACGACTAAGTCATGCATGTAAAGGAATGCTTGATCGGGTCTTAATCCACTGAATGCAATTGTCATTATTCTTTGAAAAGAATTGGGAGCAATTTTTAAACCGTATGGTAATCTTGTGAATCTGTAAGAACAATTTGTTGTTGAAAACGATGTCTCGTGAATTTTTATGTAAGGCTATTTGATGAAATCCTGACATTAAGTTAAGGCAAGAAATATTTAGCTCTTTCTAACTGATCCAAAATATCATCTATTCTTGGTAGTGGAAATTTTTCTGCTACTAATTTCTTGTTTATTTGCCTATAATCTATCACGAGTCGCCACCTTTTGCCTTCTGAGTTAGGTAGTGATATTTTTGGTACTAACAAAATTGGGCTGTTATATTCAGATCTCTTATTAATTTTTTGATTTGTTTATTAATTTCCTATTTGTGGAAATGTGGGAATCTATAGTTTTTAATGTATACAGGAGTTGTAGCTTTTACTATAAACTTTTGTTAATAGAAATTATTTGTTGTTATTGTTTTTGATTCTAAACCGAAAACATCACAATAAGAACTTCAAAGTTTTGTTAATGTATTTTTAAATTGTTAAGGAAAATTTTTCTCCAGAATTTTTAAAATTTTGTTTCTTTCAATATTTGACTTTAATTTACTTTTAAATATGCTATAGTTAGAGATTTTTCGGTTTTTATATTAATTTGGTTAAATTTACTGATAGTATTGTTAGTGTTTAATATACGAATAAAAGCTTTATTTGTCGTTACTATTGTGTTTGCAATTAAAATACTTGGTTCTATTTCTTGGTTAGGAATTAATAATTCGTTTTCTGTAGATAGTAGTTTAACTTGGCGTATGTCTTCTGATCTTGGTGGCAGAATTACATCAACACCATTATTTTGGATTGGTATTTTTATTGATTGGTTAATGTAAAAAGGGCGAAGTACAAAGTGATCACACGTGTTACTGAAATCTAAAATACAGTTATGTTTTTTTAAAAAAGTCCATACCAATAATTCCGTCACATGGTATGGGAAAAACATTTTTAACAACTTGGAAATTGTGTGGAATTAATCAATTTTTGTGTTTTAAATCGAAAAATACGCTTCCGAGTAATCGTATTTTAGCTTGACCTATTCCGCTTAGAGTTGTTATTTTGTTAGTATTTATTTATAGAGAAGTGTGTTATTTTTATTAGTGAAATGTCAGGTCCTGTAATTATTAGTAGGGTTATTGGTGTATTGGTTTTGTCTATTAAAAATTGAACGCAGTAACAAAAGTTGAGATTAAGATTGTATATTTTGCTATTTATTGAAATTCTCTTACGGGATCTTGTTGGTTTAATTCTGTTGCTCTTATGTAGTTTCCGTTCCTACGATAATTGTTAGGCCGTTGATTGTACCTATTATTATTATTAAAATTATTTGACTGCCTATTTTTGTTACAAGATGGTTTATTATTTAGACTTCTATTTCGTGGGAAATTATTTCATCCACGATAGGCATTTCCACGGAAAAAAACTGTACCTATTATTTTATCTCTGCCGGTAGTATAGTACAGCATTATGTTGTCCAGTTGCTTCTGTGCAACTGTTGACAAATTTGCTATAGCATCATTCATGCTATTAAATTGTCCTGCTTCAATGATAAGTTTTACTTTATCGACTGTGCAGTTTTTTGTAAGTGCCTTTACAGCAACTTATGTAGAATATTTTGTGGCCAATTCGCATGGTAATCCATAGTAAATGTATGCATTTTCCAAGGATTTACGTAAATTTTCAATTTCACTACAATATGCGTTTGCCGTTTTGTTGTTTTGTTTTATGTTCATAACTTTTGCAGTGAGAACCTCTACTGATTCTCTTTTAACTGAAGTTTTTAGTTTTTGAATTATTTTGTTTATGGCTTTTTCTTTGCTTATTAGATTTCTTGCAGTGCCCTTCAACTTTGTTTTAATTAATGAAACTGCAGTCGACAGATCAGTTCCCTGTATTGTATTTACCAGGTTTAAAGAGTCAATAAACGACGAAGGGTTGTCTGACTTACCGTCAAATTCTGTAATCAGCTTTAAAGCTGTGTTTAAAAATTCAACTACTGACTCATATTGTTTTCAGTATAAACTTCGATGTTGACGTTTTTATGTGTTGTATGTGGTAACTCAATATCTATGCCCTTTTTGGTTGCTATTTTTGTTATACGAATGGTCAAATCAAGAAAAACCGCATCAGCAGCCCTTTGGTGAGTCTTTTGTAATTTACGTTGAATAAAATACTTATTTCTTCCAGATATTGTTATAAGTTTTGTAGATGATACTTGACTGTTTCATTTTTTATTGGTCTATCTTGATTTAAACATTAGTATAACACTCAAAATTTCCTTTAATGTTTCTAGCTTAACAAACTTAATTTTATCTAAGTCCTTTGGTCTACTAGCATATTTCTTTCTGAGCGATCTTTTAAGAAATAAATATAGTTTGAGTCATAAGTTTATAGCTGCTATTTTTACTATCATTAATGTTAAAACCCATAATGATTTGATTTCCTTACTATGATCTACTATTTCTACTTTATTTACCACATTGGCGTTTGGGTTTTATATCTTTGACTCAGTTTTACCCATTTTGAAAACTAATTTTTATTTTGTTTTTATTTGTTTTATTTTCATTTCTATTTTTTCTGCCCATCTAATTGAAGCTATTGTCTTTTCTTCTAAACGGGTTCTATTAATAATATCTTCTTCTGTGGGAGTTCCTTCTAGTCCTATTATTTTCCAGTAGCTTGCTAGCCATTCAATTTGTTCTTGTAAAGAAGGTTCGGGGGATATGCTATTCCACCTAATTGAATTATTTGCCCTAATTCTGCCCCTACTCCTGTTCATATTAAAAAATATTTTACAAGGACCACTAAAGAAATTTAAATCTTAATGTATAAAGGTTGTTAATAAGCAAAAATATTAAAAATTTATTTAATTAACATATTTTTTGCTATTGTTTTCTTTTTCTTGTTTTTGTTAATTTCTCTAATTTTACTTTTTGCTTCCCTGATTTGTAGCACAGCTTGTCTTAGCATAAGTTCGCTGATGTTCTAGTGCTCGTACTTGCACCTTCAGAATATTTGTCCGTCCTCCTCTAGATTTTTGGATGTTGGGTAGCGGAAAGATTGGATACCCTATGTCCTTGTTTTTTGTGTATTGTTTCTTGGCCGTGGTTCTACCGATAGTATTGTCGGCTTAGTTGCTGGGTCTTTACCCTCTTCTAGCAGCGCCTTCCACCTGGCTTCTGCCTCTTCAATGTTTTTGAGGATTTTCTCTAGGCTCTCTTCCATAAGGTTGTAGGCTTTTTAATTTATTGTTCTTGGTAGAAAAGACTTTTTCATTATAGTTATGTCCCAGTTATGTGTCTGCAAAGTTATCTTCTTAAAACTTTGCAAAAGTAAAAAGTTGTGTTTATTTTTAGATTATAAGGGTTATAAGCCAACGATAGCATCTAAGCTGCTAGCGTAGATTATATCATGATCTTATTAAAATTATATCAGTTCCTTTGCCCTTAAATTTCTAACTGAATACTTGAAGCTTATTGATTTCCTCTGTTTATAATGATCGTCCACTTCTATAAAATATCCACGATTTTGTGGTAGTAGGAACCATAAAACGAAAATAGAGAAGAGCTTGTCCAAATGGTCTTGCAATCATGAAATCAACGAAATCAGTTTCATGGAGACTTTTGAAAAAAAACGCAGATATCTTTAAAACCACCAAATAGATTTTGTTCCAGCTAGCGCATTGTGTACATCCAACGTTCTTCTTTAAGAATGTATACACACTGTTTAAGCATCATTTTTAGTTTCCAAGACAAAATCAACTTGATTGCAATTTTTAACGAAATTAGTTTAATGGTAATTTTTAATCAAAAACTCAGCTATCTCTGCAACCATCGCATATATTATGTTCCAGTATATATCTAACGAACTCTGTGATAAGTCTATTTCTCTTTTTAGGGAGCATAACGACGTCTAAATTGGTTTTGTGTGCCCGTTTTTAAGAATGTGTAAGCACTATTTGAGCATAATTTTTAGTTTAGCAATGAAATTCAATATCATGCAATTTTTAACGAAATCAGTTTCATGGTGACATTTTTAAAACAAACGCAGTTATCTCTGAAACCACTGCATAGATTTTGCTCCAGCTAGCGCATTGTATACATCTAACGTTCTCCTTAATATTCAATCTCATTCAATTTTTAACGAAATCAGTTTCATGAAGACTTTTAAAAATAAACGCAGATATCTCTGAAACCACCGCATTGATTTTGTTACAGCTGATGAATTATGTAAATCTTACGTCCTTCTTTAAGAATATGCAAGTAAAGAACAAACATCATTTTTTTATGTAAAATTCACTTTTATTAAATTTTTAACTAAATCGGTTCTTCTTTTAGAACGTGTATGCACTGTTTAAGTAGTTTTACTTTACAATTAAATTTCAATTCCATTCAGGTTTTAACGATATCAATTTCATATTAAAAATAGACAAATTTTTAACATAAACTTAGATATCTCTGAAACCACCGAATAGATTTTGTTCCAGCTAGCAAATTGTATGTATCTAATGTTCTTCCTTAAGAATGTGTAAGCATCATTTAAAATTTGATCAACGTAACAATATTTTACAAAAGCTCAAAATACATCTTTGGATTCATATTTGTTGGTGTAAAGAATAAAGAAAGCTTAAAATCATAAAAACACGCTTTCCACACCATGCCAATAGCAACAGTGGCAGTCTTTGTCCACTTTAATTAAATTTGTTTTTTACCGACTTTCAAAAAAGTAGGAGATTGATTATCAATTCAACCGAGTGTTGCTGTTTTTTTTATTTGTGCATCCATAACTCAGCCATTTCTGGATCGATTTTTATTTTTTTTTCTTATTTGAAAGGTGATGCTAACAGATTGGTCACTTTTTAGAGACAGTTCTTAATCTTAAAACTTAAAGGTGTCCCCATACAACATACATGGTTTTTATGTGTATTATGAACCGTGAAGCGCACCACTTTAAAATTAAAAACTGCGTATCACTGTAGCTCCCAATAGCAAAAAGGAAGACAAAAATAATTCTAAAAATATGGTCCTATATTTTGGACCGTTATAGACAAACGCTTGCAAATTGCACTGAATGGCGATGACCACTATAGTAAGACGTATTAATATTTAAAATTATAAATTAAAGAGTGCCCAAATAGTTCATCTATTTTGATGTATATTGCCACACTTTTGAATGGTTGTAGACAGAGCTTGAAATTTACAACGAACCGTTATTGCTGTATTGAATTAAGAGGTTCTATTATAGCAGTTGATGTAATCTGACAGACAAAAATAGACAAAGATCCTGTAATGCTAAGTCCGCTACAAAAGCAAAAATAAAATTTAATTTTTAAAATGAAAGGGTTTTCTCATAATTGATGTTATTTGACTTATATGGCCCCATCATTTGAACCTTTATATACAAACACTTATAAATTATACAGAATGTCCACTATTTTATTTTATGCTAAAACAGTTGATGTAATTTGATGTATATGTCCACACGGTTGAACAGATGTAAAGAGACGATTGATATTTGTACATAACCTTTGTTATGAAATTAAAGTATTTATGTGCGTTAAGCGGCAGAGAGCTCGTTTTTTCTATGTGTCGAATGATGCGTGTGGATTGCATAATGAAGGATTTTTCACTAAACTTTGATATGATTTTAAGTTTGTCTGTTTTGAAGTTGGTTTTTTCGCAAGAATTATATAAAGAAAAAAGTAAACTTAAACGTGAGTAGGTTTTATATAAAATTAACTCTTACTTATTACTTATACCACAGAAGGGTGTTAATTCGACTTTAAAATTTTCAGAGAAGCGAAAACTGTTTGTGGTAAAATTTGAAGAGAATTTTAAAATCCAAATACATAATAGAACGCAAATTCCACTAGAAAATGTGTCTTCTTTTTAAATTTGTGCAGGTTTTTAGTTAATACCACTTTTTTGGAATTTTTTGGTTGTGACGTTTGAGGTTAAAATTTTCCAAAACTTTTTTTCAACAATAGAGTATTAACTCGAAATAAAACCAGTTTTTAATAAAACAATTTAAATATTTTAAAATTAAATAAAGGCTTAAATACAACAATCAATTACATTACATCCAAATCTAGTACTTACGCGATTTCGAGCAAAATCTAATTGATTTTTATTAGGTTTCACATAAAATGTTGGCATTATCTACTCAAAATCTAGAAGTAATGTAACTATGGTTTTTTTTTCAAATTGTATAAAAAAAATACTACACTGCACAAGAAAAAATTTCATTTTTATTAATAAAACGATGAAATAAATAAAAGTGAGCGCATTAATAAAGTTTAAATTGTACAGGTAACGAAATGCAATTTTTAAATGCACTTTTCCGTTTGTTACGAGTATGAAAATTTTAACAAAATGCAGTTTAAATAAACTAGTTTTTGGTAAAGATTTCAAATAAATCAAATCTTATAAATTTCGGTGTAATGTATGTGCACTATAATACCATCTAGTTGATCAAGTGCGATATATACCTATACATATAATAAAACTGTAGCGGGGTTATTTTTGTACACGATATAGTTTTTGAAAATTTTGATGTTGGTGAAAATAGTAATCGCTATATAATAAAAAACCCTGTTCTTCATATTTTTGCCTGTCTGTCCGTCTGTGTTCGCATCAAGTTAAAATGAGGAGGTCCCTTAAATCCTTGGTTCAAATTAATAAAAAAAAATTCGTAAATATATGTAATTTCTTAGATTAACTATAGACTTAATTGTGAAAGCACCAAGTTCTATTTGTGTAATGCTACTAAGACAGTTGTCAACATTTTTTAATTTTGTAAACATAAACACTGTCTACAGAACTTTTAAACAAATATTTAAACTAACATTTTTCTAAATTAAATCAAGGTTAAAACGCTTGAGTGAATCCGTCGATTAAGTGATTGTGAAATTTTTAAAATTTAAAAAGGACATTATTATCCTTTGTCATCAATAAATAAAGAATTTCATCTTTTTCTTAATTTTTTTATAAAAACTGAAAATTGCTTATTTCTTTTTTAAATAATGATAAGTGAAAACAAAACTTTTGCTCTCGTTTTAAATATAATTTTTCTTATCGACGGCACTTAATGTCGCGGTGGCCATGTTATATGCTTATTACATTTATTAACTTATTCAAACAAAAGATTTATTTTTGAAGCGGTATTTTTGTTTAAAACCCAAGTTAAATTTACTTAAACATATCGTCGGTCACAGTTTGACAACTCTTAACTCGCAAAAAATCTAATCTGATTATTATTTATTTAATTTTTTTTAATGAAAAATAGTTTCAATAGCTTTGATTTCTTTACATCATCCAACAAGAAATATTTCCTATTCCTTCTTTCTCTTCTGAAATGTACAAAAGACATGTATAGAGTTGTCAACCTGTGACCAAAGGTATACCAAATATACACTCGTAACATTTCTAATTTTCTTCAAATTAAAATTTAGAAAAATATGTTTTTAAACATTTGTTACATTTGTTGTAGAGTTCTGTACAGTGTATGAAAAAAAAAATTTTATTGAGTTCAGTACACAAGTTCATTTTGTTAAAAAAATACAAAATGCATAAAGATTTTCTTAGCGTTTGTGTATGCGTACGCAAACAAAATACCGTACACAACGATTGTAGGCTGATGATCACAAACACTACGATAACGTACTGAACTTTATTTTAGTGTTCTTTTTTTGTTTTTGTACTGATCTTAAAGCGTTCACTACGTAAACTGTAGTATATTTTAGAGTATTTTTTAGTGAACTTGAGTGTATTTTTTAGTGAACTTTAGCGTATTTTTTAGTGAACTTTAGCGTACATTTTAGTGATCTTTAGTGTTTTCTATAGTGGTTTTGCTTGTAAATTATTTTGTGTTCTTTAGAAAATTTTTAGTAGATTTTAGCGTACTTTTTAGTTATCTTTGAAATTTTTCATAGTGGTTTTGCTTGAAAAATTACAATTGAAAATTTAATAAAAACAATTTTTTATTTGGTATTAAAAGAAGTTCTAAAGTTTATTTAATTTATATAGCATCAAAATTTTAACATTTAATATAATTTATCGATGAAATTTGTTATTTAAAATAAATTATATGTTAATAAATTGAATTTATTAATACTTTTTTTATAAAACAAATATAGAAATAAGTAAAAATAAAAGTAAAATTTGATAATTGAAAAAATATATTATAAAATTGTTGGCAGATATTCTTTTTGGAAATTTGAAATTTTTGGATATTTAAAAATCAGTAAAAAAAAACATTACTGAATGAAAAAGTTTTGGAAAAACCAGTTCTCAATTTATGGAGTTTAAAATATGCAAAATGCTTTTACTGCAGCATAAAGAGTGTTAATACAAATAATTTTAGTAGCAGTAAACATATTTTTACATCTGCTTAAAAAATTGTCTAAATTGTAAGAATTATTTCTTCAACTTAATGGAGTAGGTAGAGAATAAACGAACTTGAATCAGCTTTGTAATAATTTATTTTTGTGTTCATAAGTTGTTGGTGGGCTCAATAAATTTTTATTTGGACGATTACAATTTGTGTGTTGTTATTACTTCCGTATAAACATTGTAATAAAATTTAAGTTATTTTTCTATTTTTTGTAACAGTCTTTAGTGTTCTTTATAGTATAGAGTATTATTTGCGTACGAAAATTTATTACGGAAAGTGCAAAAACAGGTACACATATAATACTCTATACTATAAAGAACACTAAAGACTGTTAAAAAAATAGAAAAATAACTTAAATTTTATGACAATGTTTATACTGAAGTAATAACAACACACAAATTTTAATTTTGTATTTATAAAATTTTTAAAGAAAATTATCTTTAAACTTATATAATACCGAAACTTTAAGATTAAATATAATTTAATAAATAAATTAGTTATTTCTGATTAAGATTTGATAATAAAATGAATTTATAAACATTTTTATCATATGAAAAATAGAAAGTGGTATGAAAATAAGGGATAATTTTATCATTTTCATTGAAAAACTGATAAGTGGTAGGCAGGCATCCTTAAATTACTTTAGGTAATTTTAAATTAGGAAAAATGTAGAAATTATTAAAAGATATTATTGAATGTAAAGGGTTTGGAAAAAACAATTGTCAATATATGCAGTTTAAAATATGCAAAATGCTTTTGTTACAGCATAAAGACTGTTAATACCAAATAATTTTATGAGCATTTAAACATATTTTTACATCTGCTTAAACATTCCCCATAAATAACTATGAAAACAAGCCCTAGTTCTCTAAAATTAAATTTTTTGCAGGTACCTACTAACTACAAACCGCATTAAAAAAGACTTCATTGTTATCGTACATTCTGGGTAGTAAAAAATTTGTTTTGAGAACATATTGCTTAGTCTTCTTACTAGAAGCTTGTTAGATTTATGTTTATATTATATGTTATAATTTCACACTTAATAAGAAAACAGAGAAAATGCCGCGCGCATAAAACCAATTTTTGCACGATCTATTCGATGAAAATAGTGAAGGTAATATACTATGCAACAATGGAAGTTGCAAAAACAAAATATTATGTAAACATACGGGAAACTTGGAAAGACACCTTAAACAATTTCATCATAATTTGTATTCAGACTATGTTGCAAAGAAAAGTGCTTTAAAAAACAAAACAAACATCGTTAAAACGAAAACAATTTCAAATCGCTTAAATCGAGATGATGTCGAATTAGCGATTGTGGAACAAAAAATGGACGCCCACTCCATATGGTGGAAGGTCACGCCTTTAAAATATTAGTAAAACCTGTTTTTGAAGCTTTGGATATAACTGTAAATGAACGCAAAATGTCTGATAGAATAATAACATTTTCTCAAAAAATTAAGTCTAATAGCATAGAAGATTTAAAAGAAAAAAAATTAGTGTCATTAAAAATCAATGCAGCGACAAGACAAGATTTGAGTGTTCTTGGTATAAATGTGCAGTATATTAAAAATAAGTGTATACAAATTAGAACTTTGACCATTAAAGAGTCAAATTAAATTATACAAGTGAATATTTAAAAAGTATTATATTAGAAGTACTTCGAGTATATGATATTAACATAAACCAAATTTTTTAAATTACCACTGATAATGGTAAGACAGTATGCTTAAGACAGTAAAAACTCTAAACACAAGTTTGGAAGAATCGCTGGCAGATGAAGAAATTAATTTTGAAGAACAAATAAATCAGACTCCTATAGAAAGTAATATGGAATAAATCGAAAAAAATTTTTCATTCTTTAATATAACTGGAATTCGATGTGGTGCACATACCTTGCAACTTCGTGTACATGACGTAATAAAAATACCTCACATTAAAAATAAGCTGGATAGTGTTAGATCTTTAGTAAAAAAAACTAAGAACTAAAACCTATTTAAACATTTTAAAATCAAGTAACTATAAAAACCATTAATAGATTGTCCAGCTAGATGGAACTCCACTTTTGATATGCTTTAACGGCTATTAGAAGTTAAAAGAACCTTTAAGTAATGAAAACGCAAGTTTGCAGCTCAGAACTGACGAAAGGAAATTCGTAAAAGAATTTACGGAAGTTTTTAAATCAATTTACAATGCTACACTAAAACTGCAGTGGGAGCAGCTTTGTTTTAGTGAGCTATATATAATTATAATGGATTTACTTATCCAAACGGAAAATCTGCCGGATAGTGAAATGGCAAAATTGCTTTTATATTCGTTAAATAATCGAAAAGGCAAATTACTTGATGCAGATTTGTTTAATGCAGCGGTCTTTTTAGATCCAAGAATCAAGATTTGCTTGAACTCAGAACAAAAAGAGCGAGCAAAGACATATATAATTGGATTATATAAACGGGTTAATTCAAAGAAAGGTTTGGATATTTACATGCAATTTTTAACATAATATAAAAATTAAGTTATACTACAACTTTATTTTAATAGAAAATATTTCCGATGATAGTTGCACTGTTGTAACGAAAAGAAACGTGGAAGAGCCATCAACCAGTAATAAGGTCAAATGTTTTACAGATTTTTTTACAAAGTCTTGACCCTGGTGTATCTAAATCTAATTCACTACTAGCTGAACTTGAAGCTGAACTAAACTTATACGAGCGAGAAGCTAGATTACCATTAAATTTTAATATTTTAAAATATTGGTGAGATAAAAACAATGTGTAAGCAGATTCAGCTAATGTAATTTTGGCAGAACCATCTACACAAGTAAGCGTAGAATGAGTTTTTTTAGCTCTAAAATATATACTATCTGATCAGCGGAATAAGCTAAGTGCATTTAATGTAGAACACATATTGATGGTAAGACTTAATGGAGAATTTAAATACACAAACTGAGAACAGGGTGGTCCAAAATGGGCTTTTTCAGAATTTAGTTAATTTATGATATTATTAGTTAATTTTTAAAGTTACAACACAAAACTTATTTCGTCCCAACATCTTGAAAAACAAAAAAGTTATGATCATTTACTTTTTGTTTTTCAAGATTTTTGGACGAAATAAATTTTGTGTTGTAACTTAACTTATTTCCTATTACTGGTAAAAAAAATTGAAGCTCTTCTGTTTTCAGAACAATTTAAATATTTTTTTTAAAAAAGGTTAAATTTCTCGGAAATTTCCTACTTCATAGAGCACAACTCCTGTGAGTCAAGCTAAGTCAAAACACAAATTTACTATTTTGTAGTCCTAACTCTCCCCTACATTCCTATATATACATGTCCATGCATCGGGACTGCACTTTTTGAGCTACAGCAATTTTTCTGACCCAAGTTAAGATATTCGGTACAAATGCACGTCATTTTTTTTGAGAAGTTATTTGTATGTGAAAGTGGCTATTATGCATATATTTTGTATAAAAATAATTAGCTTGAACGGTTTTTTGTTAATTATTACCAACAGCTACAAAAAATGATTTTAATATTTTTAATCCAATTCGCAATCTGTTTTTATTTATTAAATTTATTTTTATCCAAATGAACTTTTGTAAGCAGGCTCTACAACGTGTGTTCTGATTGGTCTATAAATTTTATTTGTAGAATAATATTTTAACAAGTAAGGTGATATTTTTTTTAGATTTTTAGATGGAAATTGATTTTAATTTATATATGAGCAAAATAAAATACAATTCCTAGATCGCTACATTTTTTTTGTCGACAGATTAATGTTCGACTAAGGCCCAGTTTTTGACTTCGTAGTAAACGTCATTTATATTTAAGTTCTGTTTAAGTACAAAATTCAGTTTTTCAATGCACACTTAAATGAAACTTGCGCGTTAAGAGCCTATTTAAATAATATAGTTCCTATTACTGGTAAAAAAATTTAATCTCTACTGTTTTCAGAATAATTTAAATATTTTTTTTAAAAAAGGTCAAATTTCTCGGAAATTTCCTACTTCATAGAGCACAACTCCTGTGAGTCAAGCTAAGTCAAAACACAAATTTACTATTTTGTAGTCCTAACTCTCCCCTACATTCCTATATACACATGTCCATGCATCGGGACTGCGCTTTTTGAGCTACAGCAATTTTTCTGACCCAAGGTAAGATGTTCGGTACACATGCACGTCATATTTTTTGAGAAGTTATTTGTATGTGAAAGTTGCTATTATGCATATATTTTGATGAAATTTTGTACAAGAGTTCTTATTGACCCAAAAAATAATTCTGTTGAAATTAGAAGTTGGCCCATATTTGGACCTAGTCCACATAGAAGGGTGTATTAAAATTTTGACAAAAATTACAATAGAACTTTCAAATTATGTGGTATTTGGCAATTAATTTGGAAAAGGTAAAAAATGATTTTATTGCCATATAATATTACATAACTTAAATACCTGAAAATTGCAAATAAATTTAAAACCAATGGAACTAACTGGTAAAACCAAGTAACTGTTATATTATTGCCATTACCTGTTAACTCTCAAATTATGTAGTATCTGGCAATTCATTTAGAAAATGTAAAAAATGATTTTATTGCCATCTAATATTACACAACTTAAATACCTGAAAATTGAAAATAAATTTAAAACCAATGGAAATAACTGGTAAAACCAAGTACCTGTTATATTATGTTTCAAAGAGGTAAAAAAGATCATGTTGAAACTTCGAGCATATTAATCCATGCATTCATTTTTTTTTCTTCATTATTGTTTAAACAATGGCTAAATTCAGATATAGTGTTCTATCTGATATATATTTTGAACGGAAAGATGAAAACGACATTATTTTACATATAATGAATAATCCATTCTTCAAAATATGCGACAAACAAGAAATTAAAATTCATAACTTAAAAATAAAAAACTTTTTAAATACTTTAAGAAACCGGTACAATCAATGTTCCAGAAACAAGAAATTGTTTTACTCACGCAACCAAGAATGGCTAAGAAATAAACTTATTTTTAAAAAGCCATCAGTAACTACCACGGAAACTGGAAATGTGGTCGACCAGCAAAGCCAATTGATAATTGTAGTGAAAGATCACGAAGACGCAAGCTTAAACATATCAATGAAGAAGTTTCTTGTAGCGTCATAAAGGATTAATTTCTGCATCAAATTCAACCATCGAAAACTAAAAAGAGTAAAATTGCTATCATTGAAAAAATAGTGGAAGCAAGCCCCAGACGCACAAAAAGGATTTTAGAAAGTATGCCGACACCAACTAAAGAAAATAAATTTACTCCAGAAGAAGCATTTACACTATTTTTGGATTTGAAAATGATTAAAAACCAATATACAGAATTGCGGAAGCGAACCAATGAAAAAAATTGTAGAATTTTTCCATCATATCGAGATATATGTAGATTCTGCCAAAAAAGATTGCTTACCTTCACCAACTGCTATTAGTGTAACTTCAAGTTCAGCAGAAATAAAAAAAGAACACACTGCAGAACGATTATTAAAGACATTTGATGCTGACTATTTAAAGAAGTTTCAAAATTACAGCATGAATTCAATTTCTAAATGGGGATGTGATGGGTCCTCTGGCCAGAAACAATACAAACAATGGAATGCGGAAAATTCATCTAATGCCAATTTATTTATGATTTCCTTTGTTCCATTACGTTTAACAAAAACTTATATTGGTTCAGATCCGTCAACTAGTAGAGCTGCAGAGATAGATGTATGGAAGAATGAAATTCCCTCGTCAACAAAATTTTGCAGACCAATGAAGTTTGCTTACAAAAAAGAAACTAAAGATGTCATAACTGAAGAAGTTGGCAAAATAACAGATGAAATTAAAAAACTTCAACCAGTGATATTTGAATTTAATGACCAATGCATCGAAGTTAACTTTAAAATGTCACTTACAATGATCGATGGAAAAGTTGCACAAGCTTTAACCGAAACAAAGTCTTCGTCAAGCTGCACCATATGCCAAAAAACATCAAGTCAATTGAGCCAACCACCAACAAGGGACGATAGTTTAATGAAGCATATGAATTTGGAATGTCACCTCTTCATGCTAGAATTCGTTTTATGGAGCATATTCTTAAATTGGGATACGATTTGGAATTTGGCCCGTTAGGCGAAACAGTGAGAAACAACAAAGAAAATTTGGAAACAAGAAAGCAAAAAAAAAAAAAACATATTCAAGAAAAATACCGTGAGATAGGCCTTATAATTGACCAGCCAAAGCAAGGAGAAGGAAATTCTAATGATAGAAACACAGCAAGGAGATTTTTTTCCGAACCAGAAATTGCAGCTTCTATAACTGGAGTAGATTATGATTTAATACGACGATTCCAAATCATATTAGAAGTTATAGCATGTAGCAAAAAGATAGGTGCAAACAAATTTGGACAGCAACCCTTTATAACCAAAAATATTTTTGGAGACATATGCCAACCACAGTTCACAAAATTTTGTTCCATAGGGAAAAAATAATTCAGCACAATATGCTTCCAATTTGAAATCTCGCAGAAGAAGCGCAAGAAAAAAGGAACAAAGACTACAGATTCTTTGGCGAGCACAATACAAGAAAAATTTCCAGATATTGTACTAATAAAGATCTTATTAATAATATTAATTTGTTGTGCACATCGGACCCATATATGTCCAGTATTCGAAAAAAATGTAAATCAACCTCATTAGAGTTAGATGAAGTAGCGAAAAAACTACTGCAAAATGAAAATCAAAGCTATTTGGAAGAAATTTTTACTAATATTGTTTAATTAATACTAGTTTAAAGATTATAATTTGTTTCTAATTTTAGTATAAATTTTTATTAATACATTTAAATAAAATATATGTGCACTTTAAATCAATAGTAAAAGTTTACTTAAAATTTTATCGATGTTGTGTTCTGTATATAATATATCCAAATGGTATTGATATTGTTGGGAGTTTCAGTGTTATTTTTCAGTTTAATCCTCACAAGAATTAGCTTTCTTCCAAAAAAAACCAACCTTTGGCCCCTGTGAGTATTGAGACTAAATAAATGTCAGTGGCCAAATGTTGGCATTTTCTGACGAAAATTAAGCTTAGAAATAATAAATAAGTATTGGTTGTAAAATACGATTGAAGAAAATAAGAAACTATAACAAAATACCTATTTAAAATGTAAAAACATTTAAATTTTACATGGAAACTCAACAAAAAATTTAAATGCATTTTTAACTCCACATTACTTACGTTCCTATCAGTCGATTTTTACGTTTGAACACGCAAATTGAAGCTTAAGTTCCTCCTATTGAACAAAACAAATTGCGTAAAAAAATACCAATCCGGTCAAAAGTTATAGAAATTGATCACTGTGCGCTGATAGTTAAATCGTAATAAATGTTATAAATAAATAAATTTGTTGTTTTTATTTTTTTTTCTTATTAGTGTACTTATATAAATGAATATATTAACATTAAGAATAATAATAATAAATTTTATTAATTAGAATAATAATTTATATAAATAATAATAATGAACAAAAAACTTATAACAACAAAAAAGTTTTTAAAGCTTGTCTGAAGATCAACGCTTACAGTTTATATATATTTAAGCTTAAAAAATGTAATATACACCTAAATTGCTTTTTTATTTGAACATATGTATGTATATATGTGTATAAAAATAATTAGCTTGAACTGCTTTTTGTTGATTATTATCAACAGCTACAAAAAATAATTTTAAATAAATATTTTTAATTTAATTCGCAATCTGTTTTTATGTATTAAATTTATTATTATCCAAATGAACTATTGTAAGCAGGCTCTACAACGTGTGTTCTGATTGGTCTATAAATTTTATTTGTAGAATAATATTTTAACAAGTAAGGTGATATATTTTTTAGATTGTTAGATGGAAATTGATTTTAATTTATATATGAGCATAATAAAATACAATTCCTAGATCGGTACATTTTTTGTGTCGAAAGATTAATGGTCGACTAAGGCCCAGTTTTTTACTTCGTATTAAATTCATTTATATTTAAGTTCTATTTAAGTACAAAATTCAGTTTTTCAATGCACACTTAAATGAAACTTGCATGTTGAGAGCCTATTTAAATAATATAGTTTTACCATATATTTATGGCAGTTTTAATGTTGTTTTGCAAAACTAAATAAAAGTATTCAAACATTTTTTCCATTTATAGAACAATATTTTCTGTTCTGCACACATTTCATAATAATAATCTTTTTATTAATTTTTTCAATAATTAGCCACACAGTTGGGTGGCATCTACAGAAAACAATAAATAAAATAAATTTAGGTAGTGAATACATGGTATCGCTGGTGCTTGTTTAATATATTTCAAATATTTCTTACAAATTTTGCAATTCATTGTGGCTGTTAGCAGCAGTTTTTCATAAAAAATGAAGATTTATTTTGATATTTCGTGATGCTGCCATATTTTTATCATAGTTAAATAAGAACGATCATAAATAAGTGAAAAACTGAAACTGTATATAAATACTACCTTAATTTAAATGCAAATTAACTAAATGCGTATTTAAATATGAAGTCAAGAACTGGCCATAAGAATTATTATCGTTATCCATGGACAGTTGCTTACAACAAATTCTTTAACTACCCTTGGCTTTTCTACTTTTTTTGTCATTGCCATAAACTTGCTTATTCTTTCTCCACATAAACTTTAAGTTGCTATTATTTAATTTTAAAGCAAATTCCTTCAAGCATGAATACCAAAATAAAATTCTCCTAAGATTTTTGTTAAAAAAATAGATAAATTACTTAAATTTTATTACAATGTTTATACTGAAGTAATAACAAACAAATTGTAATCGTCCAAATAAAAATTTATTGAGCCAACCAACAACTTACGAACACAAAAATAAATGATTACAAAGCTGATTCAAGTTCGTTTATTCTCTACCTACTCCATTAAGTTGAAGAAATAATTCTTACAATTTAGACAATTTCTTACGCAGATGTAAAAATATGTTAACCTGCTCCTAAAATTATTTGTATTAACACTCTTTATGCTGCAGTAAAAGCATTTTGCATATTTTAAACAACATAAATTGACAATTGGTTTTTCCAAACCTTTTTCATTCAGTAATGTTTTTATTACTGATTTTTACATTGCAAAAAATTTAAAATTACCAAAAATAATAGCTGCCAACCAATTTATAATATACTTTTTTGAATTATCAAATTTAACTTTTATTCTTACTTATTTCTATATTTGTTTATAAAAAAAAGTATTTATAAATTCAATTTATTAACACATAATTTATTTTAAATAACAAATTTCATCGATAAATTATATTAAATGTTGAAATTTTGATGCTATATAAATTAATAAACTTTAGAACTTCTTTTAATACAAAATAAAAAATTGTTTTTATTAAATTTTTAATTGTAATTTAACAAGCAAAACCACTATGAAAAATTTCAAAGGTAACTAAAAAGTACGCTACCATCTACTAAAAATTCTCTAAAGAACACAAAAATAATTTACAAGCAAAACCACTATAGAAAACACTAAAGATCACTAAAATGTACGCTAAAGTTCACTAAAAAATACGCTAAAGTTCACTAAAAAATACACTCAAGTTCACTAAAAAATACTCTAAAATACACTACAGTTTACGTAGTGAACTCTTTAAGATCAGGGGGCAAATTATGGCATTCGATATCGATCGAAATTTACATTTAAATTCTATTGAAATTTCGATCGATATCGAGTGCTGTAATTTGCCCCTAGTACACAAACAAAAAAAGAACGCTAAAATAAAGTTCAGTACGTTATCGTAGTGTTTGTGATCACCAGCCCACATTCGTAGTGTACGGTATTTTGTTTGCGTACAGATTCATAAACAATAAAAAAAGTTATAGTTTGTGTTGGTCAGACAGTACGCTATGTTAGTGTATTGTTTTTTTTTCAAACACTGATCTGTATACAGGGTGCTTTCACATTTGTATCTCTAGTTTCTCTAAAAAATGACATATTTTTATGAAAAAGGTATCCTATATTTGAATCGAGGTTTTTAAGAGACCTCCTCATTTTATTTAAATCTATCCAGACATTTTTACGTGATGTGAACACGTACAGAAAGACAAAAATTCCAACTAACATCAAAATGTTAAATAAATTCTTCATGTACAGAAATGACCCCGTTACTGTTTTTTTATATGTATAGATATTAAGTGCTGGTGTAGCGGAATTATTAAAGAAATGAATACGTGTAATTCGATGGGAACTGAATTGAATTTAAAGTAAACAAAGTGGTTAAAAGTCTTACGTTTTGCAAATACTGCATAACGTTAGGAAAAACGTGAGCTTTAAAGAATTGGGATGTTAAAATATTGTTGCGAAGATGCTTTATTTAGGTCACAAAAAGAAATAAAAATAATTGTCACCAAGAAAGTAAAACGAAATGACCTATTGTGTATGTTTACAACGCCAGAAGTTTCTACAAAAACTTCTTAATCATAAAACAAAAACAACTAACATAAAGCTATAAAAATAAACGCAACACACAACTACACACACACACCTACATAACGATTAATAAAAATAGACAGCATGTATAAATAAATTCAAATTAATAATGGAAGGTTCTGGAACCAAATAACAATCATGTGTCTCAAATGATAAATGCGTAGTAGAGAAATATTCTACCAACAGATGGAGTAAAATTCTAGTATATTCAAGAGCCTTAACATTGGCTATATAAAAGCAACGGCCATACATGCTGAATTATTCTTAGTGAAAACGTCAACCAGTAAACATCTTGTGGTAAAACAGATAAAACAGTCGTGAAGTTGCCATTGCGTATTTTTTTTGTACTAATCGCGAATAAGTTAATAATCGTCTAATAAAAGTGTAATTTAATTAAAGTAGTAAATGAATTGTGTTTATTTATTTTGCAATAAAAGAACTCAGTAAAATAAACGTTTATAAATTTAAATAAACGTAACAATTGGTGTCAGAAGTGGGATTGCAAATAATAAATAAATCACGATGAAATTTGACGAGCTTAAAGTTGAGCAGCTAAAAATGGAGCTAAGTAAAATGGATCTGCCGACAACGGGCAATAAAGCGGAGTTGCAAAAGAGATTAATAGATGAATTCAAGCAGCGTGGTATTGATATTGGGACATACGAATTCAGACAAATATAAGAAAAAGAAGTGATTGAAGTATGTACTCCATCAACAAGCAGCATTATGGACTTGAATTCTATGTTTGCAGCTATGATGAAGAAGATAGAAGAAAATAACCAGAAGCTTCAAGAATCATTAAAAGACAGCCTCAGAGTAATACAAGAAACCTCTAGTGTCAATGGAGAAAGAGTTTTAGCGAAGGTAAACGAGAAATTTCAAGAAGTTTCAGAAGTCTTCAGTAAACGAGTGGACGTCGTGGAGATGAGAGTCAGCGGCCTAGAAAAAAAGGTGAACGAAGAATTAAATGAATTAAAAGTGCAAATGGGCGAACTACAAATTCGAGAAGGACCAGTGAGAGTTATCTCTGAGCATGCAAGCAAGATAAATAGTCCGAGCTTTGACGGCAGCGCACCTTTTAATGTTTTTAAGTTCCAGTTTGAAACAGTGGCCAACAAGAATAGATGGGACAATGATGAAAAAGCTATAGAGCTTATTTTGGCTTTAAAGGGAGCTGCAGCAGAGATACTCGAATGCTTACCAGTCGGATGCAGAAATAATTACCAGGATATAATGGCAGCTTTACAACGCAAGTACGGAACTGAGCACAGAAGAAAACTTTACAGAATGGAGTTACGAGGTAGAGAGCAGAAAGCAAACGAGACACTGCAAGACTTCGCTATGGAAATTGAACGTTTGGTGCTGCTGGCTTACCCAGGTGAACATCATCCGTTCCTGGATCAATTCAAGATTGAAGCTTTTGTGAATGGCATTCGCGACTTAGATGTGAAATATGCTGTTTGTGCTATGAAAAAATCCACTTTTGTAGAAACCGTTTCGTACGCGCTATCACAGGAGATCGCAAAAGTCATCTCAAGGAAACAGGTGCACAATGTGCGATGTCTTGAGACTGATGATTATAACCACGGCGACAAAAGGAGCGAGATAAGGGGGATTGTCAAACAAATGATAAAGGAGGAAAGGAGTAAGTCTCGTTCCAAATGCTTTAATTGCGGTAAAGTCGGCCACTTCCAGCGCAATTGCAGATCTAGAAAGAAAAGTTCAGGATCTGCTGCGCCACAGAAGGACAACAAACGGACGAAAAAGGTCAAAAGCTATGATTTGAGTATTGTACAAAGAAAAGGCGGAAAACACAACAACGCTGATGCCCTTTCAAGACGGCCATGCAATGTAGAGTGCAAGCACTGCACAAATGTCGAAAAAAAGGAGTGCGTCATTGACGTGCGGCTTACCCAAATTGGTTCAAGCGAAGATTGGTCAAAGGCACAGAATGAGGACCCAATTTTGGCAAAAATTATATTGGCTAAACAAAATAATAGAAGACCGAACCATAATGAAATATCGGCAGAAAGCCGCCTAGCAAAATCGTACTGGGCTGAGTGGAATAGCCTGAAAGTGGTAGATGGCTGCTTATACCGATCTTGGGAAAGCACAGATGGCAAAACCACAACAGACTTAATTGTCGTGCCAACTTCTAAAAGGAGTGAGGTAATGAAGCAGTTTCATAATGGTTCCAGCGGGGGTCATATGGGGATAACAAAAACGCTGGAAAAGATAAAGCAACGATTTTACTGGGTAGGCTGCCGACAGTTCGTAGCTGATTGGATAGCAAATTGCGAACAGTGCATTGTGGCCAAGGGTCCTACAAGAAAGAGTCGTGGCAAGCTTCAGCAATACAACGCAGGTGAACCCTTTGAGCGGATAGCTATTGATATAGCAGGTCCATTTCCTGTTAGTAATGCTGGAAACCGATATGTACTAGCGGTTATAGATTACTTTAGCAAGTGGCCTGAAGTGTATGCCATTCCAAACCAAGAGTCCAAAACAGTAGTGGACGCTCTTGTTAACAATTGGGTGTGTCGATACGGTGTTCCACTAGAACTGCATTCAGATCAGGGACGAAATTTTGAATCGGCCATATACAAAGAGATGTGTGACGTGTATGGTATCAAAAAGACGAGAACGACACCGCTGCATCCACAGTCTGATGGCATGGTAGAAAGATTTAATCGTACCCTAGAGGAATATCTCAGAAAAGTGGTCAGTGCACACCAGAAAGATTGGGATGAGCATATACCAAAGTTCTTACTAGCTTATCGGTCAGCTGTACATGATTCAACCTCACGTAGTCCAGCAAAAATCTTGTTCGGAACAGAACTAAAACTGCCAGCAGATTTAGAATTTGGTATTAAACCAGGACCTGCAGACGAAGACAATGGAAATGTTCCTCAAGCACAAGAAGACCTGCATGAGCTTCATGAGTTTGTCCGTAATCGCATTAAAATGTCTAGCGATAAAATGAAAGCCAGATATGATCGAGCAACAAACACGGAGGGATTTACTGAAGGGCAAATGGTTCTACTATATAACCCACAACGCAAGAAAGGTCTGTCTCCTAAACTGCAAACTCACTGGGAGGGACCATACAAGGTGATCAAGAAATTGAATGATGTGGTTTACCGGATACAGAGATACCATAGTCCGAGGTCAAAAATGAAGGTTGTTCACTTGGAACGGCTGGCCAAATATGGCAAAGGTAATGTTGAGCCCATTCGGGACGAAAAGGCTTAAGTGGGCGGCAGTGTTGCGAAGATGCTTTATTTAGGTCACAAAAAGAAATAAAAATAATTGTCACCAAGAAAGTAAAACGAAATGACCTATTGTGTATGTTTACAACGCCAGAAGTTTCTACAAAAACTTCTTAATCATAAAACAAAAACAACTAACATAAAGCTATAAAAATAAACGCAACACACAACTACACACACACACCTACATAACGATTAATAAAAATAGACAGCATGTATAAATAAATTCAAATTAATAATGGAAGGTTCTGGAACCAAATAACAATCATGTGTCTCAAATGATAAATGGGTAGTAGAGAAATATTCTACCAACAGATGGAGTAAAATTCTAGTATATTCAAGAGCCTTAACATTGGCTATATAAAAGCAACGGCCATACATGCTGAATCATTCTTAGTGAAAACGTCAACCAGTAAACATCTTGTGGTAAAACAGATAAAACAGTCGTGAAGTTGCCATTGCGTATTTTTTTTGTACTAATCGCGAATAAGTTAATAATCGTCTAATAAAAGTGTAATTTAATTAAAGTAGTAAATGAATTGTGTTTATTTATTTTGCAATAAAAGAACTCAGTAAAATAAACGTTTATAAATTTAAATAAACGTAACAATATATTATGGTATAATCGCAGCCGGGACGAACAGCGAATTTTCCGTTCCGAATATAGGTAGAAAAAATAAAATATTTTTGTGTATGTGAAAATGCGCACAATCAATGCGTCGACGAAATTCGTTAATGTCTTTTCAGATTCATTAAGATTGCGCTTGTTTGCTATCTTAAATGTTGTCGTAGGTTATCGTTAATTGGGTAATTGAAATAATTGAACTTATTAAAGGGATCATCAACAGAGCTGGATATATGGAGTGAATATCAGGAATTAAACAATCATCATTTTGACAGATATGTAAAAAAAAATTTATGAAACGTGATTGATATTATGGTGATTCTGTGTTATTATTGATCATCTAAAATTCTTCTGTACATATTAAAGGTTCTATTTATAATTAATTAAAAATTAATTTTTTATTTGATTCAGTTATTGAAATAATGATAAAAATCTTTTCATAATTTTTAATTAAATATATATTCAATACAATTATTTTTTTAATTGAATTAATTAAAAAATTTGTTAAATTTTAATCTGGACGTTAAAATAATTACCTGTTATTCTTATTTTTAAACTTACTAACAAGTTTAAGAGGTTCGTGACGACTTGCTTGTTAAACAAATAGTCATATGTTCAAACCCCAATAAAATATAAAAAAGAATTATTGAGTTGTTAGTGGGGAAATCGGAAGCTCGAATCTTACCAGAACTACAGAGTTTACTGTCTAGATTGTTGCGCTGGGTTAAGAAGTATGCCTATAAGCAAGACATCGCATATTCTGAGTATCGTCGAAGTTACAAAGTGTTTCGATACGGATACATGATTCCATGCATCTGTTTAGCAAACAATAGATTTATTGAGTACAAATATGGCCAAAACCACAGAATAAAAAACACAAAACAAAAAATGTTTATTAAACAATAGATTTATTGAGTACAAATATGGCCAAAACCACAGAATAAAAAACACCAAACAAAAAATGAAAGAACTAAATTTTAACTTATTTATAGAATAAATAGAATTAAAAAGTGTAAAACTCAAAGACAAAAATAACATCTGTGGAGCACAAAGTTGATGCACCATGTTTCTTTTCTCCACTCATTTAAAATCAACTGCTCAACATTAAAGTTCCAAAGCTGTTGTGGGGTCCATTTAACGATAACATGTCAAAGATGTTGTAGAAATATTTACACAAAACAACAGTAACAACGATAATGAAATTTTTTAAAAACATATTTAGATGATGGTAATTCTTAGTAAAGTAATGGTTATTAGTTTTGATTAAAAACATGTTTAATGGAAATATTATGCCTCGATAAATAAACAACAAAAATAACACTTGATGGATTAAAAAATAAAGAAAAAAAATTTAAAGCAAAAAAGTAAAAACTAAACGACCAAGTAAATCATTATTTTTCTTATTATTACTATGCTGATTGTTTATACTATTTCTATTATTTCTTTTCTTTTTCATCGGTCACGGATCTAGTCGTGACTCTTATTATAGACCAAATTTTAATATTCGTGTCTCTTAGGTCATTTATGCTTATTCTTGAAAGTGAATCGGCAACATAATTATATTTCCCCTAAGATACTCAACTGTAAAATTGTATTCCTCTAAATCAAGTCTCATTCTTGTTAATTTTGAATTTGGATTCTTCATTAAAAATAGATAAGATAGCGGTCTGTGATCAGTACGAACAAGAAAATGTTTTCCATATGTGTATGGTCTGAAATGCGTTATGGCCCAATGTATGGCAGTTAATTCTTTTTCGATTGTTGATTTGTTGGTTTCGCCTTTAGTGTATGTTTTTGAGGCGTATGCAATGGGTTAATACTGCTCCACAAGCGAATTTACTTGCATCTGTTGTAATGCAAAATTCTTTTGTGAAATCTGGGTATTGCAGTTAAGTAAGGCATATTAATGCTTTTTTCAAATATTTAAACTCAAAATCACAATCTTTTTGTCCATTTGAATTTAACATTTTACTTGGTTAGTCTTGATAGGTGTCTGAAATACTCAGAAAATTATTTTATAAATTTTCGATAGTAATTACAAAATGGGATAAATATTTTTGCACTATCCGCATCTGTTGGTGTTGGATAATTTTCTATTACTGAATATTTACTATCATCTGGTAATATTCCTCTATCTGTACATTTATACAACTTCTTTCATGAAGAATGAACATTTTTTAGGATGCAATTTAAGGTTGAATTTGTGACATAACTTCTTTCATGAAGAATGTAAATTTTTCAGGATGTAATTTAAGGTTGAATTTGCGACATAAGTCGGAGAAGTTTTGTAGATTTGAAAGCATGTGTTTTTCAGAACACCCTAGTACGACTAAGTCATCCATGTAAAGGAATGCTTGATCGGGTCTTAATCCACTGAATGCAATTGTCATCATTCTTTGAAAAGAATTGGGAGCAATTTTTAAACCGTATGGTAATCTTGTGAATCTGTAAGAATAATTTGTTATTGAAAACGATGTCTCGTGAATTTTTATGTAAGGCTATTTGATGACATTAGGTAAAGGCAAGAAATATTTAGCTCTTACTAACTGATCCAGAATATCATCTATTCTTGGTAGTGGAAATTTTTCTGCTACTAATTTCTTGTTTATTTGCCTATAATCTATCACGAGTCGCCACCTTTTGCCTTCTGAATTAGTTAGTGATATTTTTGGTACTAACAGAATTGGGCAGTTATATTCAGAGTAAGGTTCTACTATTTTATCTTTTATTAATTTTTTTACTTGTTTATTTATTTCCTATTTGTGTGAATGTGGGATTCTATAGTTTTTAATGTATACAGGAGTTGTACCTTTTACTCTCAACTTTTGTTAATAGAAATTATTTGTTGTTATTGTTTCTGATTCTAAACCGAAAATATCACAATATGAACTGCAAAGTTTTGTTAATGTATTTTTAAATTGTTAAGGAAAATTTTTCTCCAGAATTTTTAAAATTTTGTTTCTTTCAATATTTAACTTTGATTTACTTTTAAATATGCTATAGTTAGAGATGTTTTCGGTTTTTATATTAATTTGGTTGAATTTCCTGATAGTATGGTTAGTGTTTAATATACGAATGAAAGCTTTATTTGTCGTTACTATTGTGTTTGCAATAAAAATACCTGGTTCTCTTTCTTGGTTATATGGCGTTCACACTTATGTGTTTAAGCAAGTTTTAAGTGTTTAGGTGCAAAACAAGTTCTTTTTGAGATGTTGCAAAACACTTTAAACTGACGTGTTTTTGATTTAAACTCGTGCAAAGCACTTCAAATTCAGGGTTCAGATATATTTAGTGTGTGTTCAGTTGTTTTTAGTATTTTGGCGTTGCACTGAACAGGATTTTTAATGGCGGCAAATCAAAAATTAAGCGTCGTGTCAAAAAGCGTAAGCAACGAAAGTACATTCAAACATATTTTCAAAGACATTAATTTTCGGAATTTGGTATTGAATTCCGAAAATAAGAATAAAAAAATGTATGTTTCTGACAATAGTAACTATCATATATATTACCAATTTCAATTGCTGTATTCTCTAATCCCTTACAGTTCTATTAAAGGCACAAAATCTGCAATTATAAAACTTGTTTCTTTCTTTTATTACTTCATTATTTATATAATCACTTATCTAAAAATTAGATGCTTTAATTTAATATGTTCTATCTGTATGTACGTTCTGTATGCTGACCAAATGCCAAACTAAAACACTATAATTACAGTGTGAACGCTTGTGTTTAGTTTATAAAACATCTTGCTTTAACACGTTGTAAACACATAAGTGTGAACGGCATATTAGGAATTAATAATTCGTTTTAACTTGGCGTATGTCTTCTGATCTTGGTGGCAGAATTACATCATCACCATTATTTTGGATTGGTATTTTTATTGATTGGTTAATGTAAAAAGGGCGTAGGACAAAGTGATCACACGTGTTATTGAAATCTAAAATACAGTTATATTTTTTTAAAAAAGTCCATACTAATAATTCCGTCACATGGTATGGGAAAAACACTTTCAACAACTTGGAAATTGTGTGGAATTAGCCAATTTTTGTATTTTAAATAAAAAATACGTTTCCAAGTAATCGTATTTTACCTGGCCCTAATCCGCTTAGAGTTGTTAGTATTTATTTATAGAGAGGTGTGTGTATTGGGTTTGTCTATTAAAAAATGTGCGCAGTAACAAAAGTTGAGATTAATATTGTATATTTTCCTATTTATTGAAATTCTCTTAGGGGATCTTGTTAGTTTGATTCTATTGCTCTTATGTAGTTTCCGTTCCTACGATAATTGTTAGGCCGTTGATTGTACTTATTATTATTATTAAAATTATTTGACTGCCTATTATTGTTACAAGATGGTTTATTATTTAGACTTTTATTTCGTGGGCATTTCCACGGAAAAAAACTGTACCTATTATTTTATCTCTGCCGGTAGTATAGTACAGCATTATGTTGTCCAGTTGCTTCTGTGCAACTGTTGACAAATTTGCTATAGCATCATTCATGCTATTAAATTGTCCTGCTTCCATGATAAGCTTTACTTTATCGATTGTATTTTTGGTAAGTGCCTTTACAGCAACTTATGTAGAATATTTTGTGGCCAATTTGCAAGGTAATCCATCGGAAATGTATGCATTTTCCAAGGATTTACGTAAATTTTTAATTTCACTACAATATGCGTTTGCCGTTTTGTTGTTGTGTTTTATGTTCATAATTTTTGCAGTGAGAACCTCTACTGATTCTCCTTTAACTGAAGTTTTTAGTTTTTGAATTATTTTGTTCATGGCTTTTTCTTTGCTTATTAGATTTCTTGCATCGCCCTTCAACTTTGTTTTAATTAATGAACTGCAGTCGATTCATCAGTTCCCTGTATTGTATTTACCAGGTTTAAAGAGTCAATAAACGACGAAGGGTTTTCTGACTTACCGTCAAATTCTGGAATCAGCTTTAAAGCTGTGTTTAAAAATTCAACTACTGACTCATATTGTTTTCAGTATAAATTTCGATGTTGACGTTTTTATGTGTTGTATGTGGTAACTCAATATCTATGCCCTTTTTGGTTGCTATTTTTGTTATACGAATGGTCAAACCAAGAAGAACCGCATCAGCAGCCCTTTGGTGAGTCTTTTGTAATTTACGTTAAATAAAATTCTTATTTCTTTCAGATATTGTTATAAGATTTGTAGATGATACTTGACTGTTTCATTTTTTATTGGTCTATCTTGATTTAAACATTAGTATAACATTTAAAATTTTCTTTAATGTTTCTAGCTTTCTGTAGAATATCTTTCCAATCCATTAAAACAAACTTAATTTTATCTAAGTCCTTTGGTCTACTAGCATATTTCTTTCTGAGCGATCTTTTAAGAAATAAATATAGTTTGAGTAATAAGTTTATAGCTGCTATTATTACTAACATTAATGTTAAAACCCATAATGACTTTATTTCCTTACTATGATCTACTATTTCTACTTTATTTACCACATTGGTGTTTGGGTTTTCTATCTTTGACTCAGTTTTACCCATTTTGAAAACTAATTTTTATTTTGTTTTTATTTGTTTTATTTTTCATTTCTATTTTTTCTGCCCATCTAATTGAAGCTATTGTCTTTTCTTCTAGTCCTATTATTTTCCAGTAGCTTGCTAGCCATTCAATTTGCTCTCGTAAAGAAGTTTCGGGGGATATGCTATTCCACATAATTGGATTATTTGCCCTAATTCTGCCCCTACTCCTGTTCATATTAAAAAAATATTTTACAAGGACCACTAAAGAAATTTAATAATTTTTTTTTATTACAAAATTTAAATCTTAATGTATATAGTTTGTTAATAAGCAAAAATATAAACCATTTATGTAATTAACTTATTTTTTGTTTTTGTTTTTATTTTCTTGTTTTTGTTAATTTCTCTAATTTTACATTTTGTTTCCCTGATTTGTAGCACAACTTGTCTTAGTTTTTTACCCGTGGCATAAGTTTGCTGATGTTCTAGTGCTCGTACTTGCACTTTCAGAATATTTTTCCGTCCTCCTCTGGATTTTTGGATGTTGGGTGGCGGAAAGATTGGATACCCTATGTCCCTGTTTTTTGTGTGTTGTTTCTTTGGCCGTGGTTCTACCGATGGTACTGTCGGCTTATTGCCTCTTCAATGTTTTTGAGGATTACCTCTAGGCTCTCTTCCATAAGGTTGTAGGCCTTTTAATTTATTGTTCTTGGTAGAAAAGACTTTTCCATTATAGTTATGTCCCAGTTATGTGTCTGTAAAGTTATCTTCTTAAAACTTTGCAAAAGTAAAAAGTTGTGTTTATTTTTAGATTATAAGGGTTATAAGCCAACAATAGCAGCTTAGCTGCTAGCGTAGATTATATCATGATCTTATTAAAATTATATCAGTTCCTTTGCCCTTAAATTTCTAACTGAATACTTGAAGCTTATTGATTTCCTCTGTTTATAATGATCGTCCACTTCTATAAAATATCCACGATTTTGTGGTAGTAGGAACTATAAAACGAAAATAGAGAAGAGCTTGTCCAAATGGTCTTGCAATCATAAAATCAACGAAATCAGTTTCATGGAGACTTTTGAAAAAAAAGCAGATATCTTTAAAACCATCGAATAGATTTTGTTCCAGCTAGCGCATTGTGTGCATCCAATGTTCTTCTTTAAGAATGTATACACACTGTTTAAGCATCATTTTTAGTTTCCAAGACAAAATCAACTTGATTGCAATTTTTAACGAAATTAGTTTAATGGTAATTTTTAATCATAAACTCAGCTATCTCTGGAACCATCGCATAGTTAGCGCGCTGTATATATCTAAGGAACTCTGTGATAAGTCTTTTTCTATTTTTAGGGAGAATAACGACGCACGGTGGTTCAGAATTAATTTTCATTGGCTAAAACCTGTATTTTTTGTTGACACAGATTCTTAAAATTTTTATGTCACCAGAACGAAAACAGATCAAAACTAAAATTGGGTCAAAATATTCGCAGTAGTGGGCGTGGCATGCTGCTAAAAGCAAAGAATTTATGTTAATTTAAAAATAAAATAAAAATTGTAATATTTGATCTCATATTAATTGCGATTTCTTAAAAACTGTTATCGATATTGAGCTGCGGTTTTTTTTTTGTTATGTTGGGTGAACTGTTGTTTTTAAGAAATGGTATATGCGCACCCTGTATAATTTGTAAATAGGGTGTTATTTTTAAAATTGGAAACCTCCATATATTCGCAAAGTTTGAAGTTTAGTAGTATATAACTTCTAAAGGACAAAAAAGGACAAAAAACCAAAACCACCCAAAGAAAGGCAAAAGTGTTCTCTTTAAGCCAATATATACTTTTGCACCCGCCCGGATCCGCCCGTAGAACACTTTTTCTATTTTAATAAAAATACTCAGCATTTTTACAAACAAATTTCTATCAAAACTGCTAGTAAATTTACTTTAGAAGTCATTCACTGCCAAAAGTACAAATTGCAGATAGCAAAACGTAAGGGGAAAGAGAGGAATCTAACTAAAAAGTTAATTTTATTCGAAAATTGAGAGTTTTAGTACACAAAACAATTTTTGGTAAAATTTCCTTAAAATCCAGTATAAGTTGTATATGACAAATTTTCCCATAGAAAACTTGTATAAACCGAATCAACTTAGGTAGTTAAACTTAGTTTTTTGTGTTTAGGTAATCTACTTTAGGTTTAACACTTTTATATGTAGTATAAATTACAATAATTTGGAAATATATTTTATTTCGGTACAAGTATCCGATTTAAAAAGGCAAATTTATTGTACGTTTTCCAAATCAGCTTAGGTAGTTGAACTTGGTTTTTGTCTTAAAAAATTCCATACAAAAGAAAAATACCTGAGCTAGTCTAGGTAATAATAGCTCTAATATTTTTTGTGTGTACGTAATCTACTTTAAGTTTGACATTTCTTTATTGAGTATATAAGGACAAAAATTTGGAAATAAATTTTACTGTCAGACAAGAATTCGATTTGAAAAGGTTGATAAATTTTTGGAAGTTATTTTTATAGAACTTAGAACTCAGCTTAATTAAAATATGGAAACTTTCAGCTATAATGAATTGACCGAAGAATATTTTAAAAACAAAAACAAAGAAGATGTTCTAAACCATATTGAAAGAAAATTGAACATAAATGCTATCAGCAGTGAAACGCAATTGGAAATAAAAAACAAAGTATCTGATTTCGTAAAAATATTGTAAGAACGCTACAAGGAAGTTCACTATAGTAAAAGTAAATTTTACAAGCGCTTTGAAAATTGGTTACAAGGTGAACTTAGTATCCAGGTGATTTCAGAAACCACAAATAAGAAGAGTGGTGGAAGACCAGAAAAATCTCTAGATAACTGTAGCCATAGATCTAAGAGACGAAAACTTAAGAATATAAATGAAGAAATCGGATGTGAAAACATTAAAGATAGTTTTCTTTACAAGCTGCGATCACAAAAACAATTAACGAAAGTGGATATCATTGAAAATGTCATTTCTGCTAGTCCGGTGAGAACAAAACGGATCCTTAAAAGCATTCCGACACCAAACCAGGAAAAACAGTTCACAAATGAGGAAATATGGAAACTGCAATTTAACTCTTTTTTGTAAATGGGGATGCAATGGGTCTTCTGGACAAAGACAATATAAACAATTTTTATGTGAGGATATTTCTGACACAGATATGTTCATGGTGTCATTTGTACCATTGCGATTGATAAAAAACTTATAGGACTCGGAACCTTCGTCCAGCACAGTGAAAACAAGTTATATTTGGAAAAACCAAACTCCATCGTCTACAAAATACTGCAGACCAATAAAATTTGAATTTAAAAAGGAAACTCATGATACTATTAAGAATGAAGTAAGTGACATTAGAGCTCAAATTTCAACACTAAGGCCATTAGAGTTAGAGATAGAAGAACAGGCTATTAAATTGAATTACCAATTAATACTATCTATGATAGACGGAAAAACTGCCCAGGTTTTGACTGATACAAAAGCTTCATCCAGCCGACAAAGTCGGAGGATAGTATTGATGCATTTGAATTTGGATTATCACCGCTACATACGAGGATAAGATTTATGGAACACATACTGAAAATAAGCTATGATTTGGACTTCGGAGCTTCAGGATCAGTAAGAAATAATGATACCAATAAAGAGATAAGAAAATTGAAAAAGAAACAAGTTCAAGATGCATTTCTCAAGCACGGTTTGATTATAGATCAACCAAAACAAGGATCAGGTAACACAAACGATGGCAACACCGCAAGAAGATTTTTTTTTGGATCCCGAAACTACATCTGATATAACAGGTGTTGATATAGATGTTATTTCAAGATTTAAAACAATTACTGAAGTACTTGCGTGCAATGAACTAATTAATGCTAAAAAATTTGGTGATTACGCCAAGGAAACCGCTGCTATATATACATCCAAATACAAATATAGAAATATGTCAGCAACAGTGCATGGAGAAGAGGTCATTAAGCACCATTTATTACCAATTGGAGATTTGTCAGAGGAAGCCCAGGAAAAAAGAAACAAGAATTACAGGTTTTACAGAGAACATAATACCAGAAAAATATCACGATTTCTACAAATGAAGATTTATTTCATATATTATTGGCAACTTCAGATCCCTTCATCTCTAGCATTCGAAGTCAATGGAAATTGAATCACTCGGAACTAAATGCCGAAGCTAAGGCACTGCTACAGGACACAGGTAATACAGAGCAGAATATAGAATATTTACAGGAAATATTCCAGCCAAATGAATAATAATTATAATTTGAATTTAGTATTTGAATAAAATAAAGTATACAGACATTAATATTAAATGTTATTTTATTTACCTAGAATCTATTTATAACTATAAATAAATATGTATACAATTAAAGAAAAATTAAATTACACTGTTTTGTTTTAAAATTGACCAAAAACTAGGAAATATGTAAGTATTGTTAGGCATAAAGTTGAAATTTGGACAATCCTAATGAAAATACGGAAAATACCTCAGTGAAAATAGGGGCCACCCTAAGGATAGCAAAATATTGTATTGTCATCCAAGATTGACCTGTGGACCAAATTTGAGCCACATTGTTTAAGGAAAAGTGGGTCAAAAATAAGTTGGCACATTTGAAACGGAATTTCAAACAAGAATTAGGAAAAGCAAATTGAAAGTTCAACTTTAGGCTTGAATTTCTCAGCAACCGCTGAACCGATTTTAATAAGGCCTAAACTCGGTAAAAGCTTAAGATGTTGTCTATTGGCTAAAAAAAGAACAACTAAAAAATCTTTATTAGTTAAAAAGTTACAGAGTTTTGGCCAATGAAAAACGTTTCTGAACCACTGTGCGACGTCTAAATTGGTTTTGTGTGCCCGTTTTTAAGATTGTGTAAGCACTATTTGGGCATAATTTTTAGTTTAGCAATGAAATTCAATTTCATGCAATTTTTGACGAAATCAGTTTCATGGTGACATTTTAAAACAAACGCAGTTATTTCTGAAACCGCTGCATAGATTTTGCTCCAGCTAACGCATTGTATACATCTAACGTTCTTCTTAAAGAATGTGTACGCACTGTAAAAGCATCACTTTTAGTTTACAATTAATATTCAATCTCATTCAATTTTTATCGAAATCAGTTTCATGGAGACTTTTAAAAATAATCGCAGATATCTCTGAAACCACCACATTGATTTTGTTACAGCTGATGAATTATGTAAATCTTACGTCCTTCTTTAAGAATATGCAAGTAAAGAACAAACATCATTTTTGTTTATGTAAAATTCACTTTTATTAAATTTTTAACTAAATCGGTTCTTCTTTTAGAACGTGTATGCACTGTTTAAGTAGTTTTACTTTACAATTAAATTTCAATTCCATTCAGGTTTTAACGATATCAATTTCATATTAAAAATAAACAAATTTTTAACATAAACTTAGATATTTCTGAAACCACCGAATAGATTTTGTTCCAGCTAGCACATTTATCAACGTAACAATATTTTACAAAAGCTCAAAATACATCTTTGGATTCATATTTGTTGGTGTAAAGAATAAAGAAAGCTTAAAATCATTGAAACACGATTTCCACATCATGCCAATAGCAACAGTGGCAGTCTTTGTCCACTTTAATTAAATTTGTTTTTTACCGACTTCCAAAAAAGTAGGAGATTGATTATCAATTCAACTGAGTGTTGCTGTTTTTTATTTGTGCATCCATAAATCAGCCATTTCTGGATCGATCTTTATTATTTTTTTTTTAATTTGAAAGGTGATGCTAACAGATTGGTCACTTTTTAAAAACAGTTCTTAATCTTAAAACTTAAAGGTGTCCCCTTCCAACATACATGGTTTTTGTGTGTATTATGAACCGTAAAGCGCACCAATTTAAAATTAAAAACTGCGTATCACTGTAGCTCCCAATAGCAAAAAGGAACACAAAAATAATTCTAAAAATATGGTACTATAGGCAAACGCTTGCAAATTGCACTGAATGGCGATGACCACTATAGTAAGACGTATTAATATTTAAAATTATAAATTAAAGAGTGCCCCAATAGTTCATCTATTTTGATGTATATTGCCACACTTTTGAATGGTTGTAGACAGAGCTTGAAATTTAAAACGAACCGTTATTGCTGTATTGAATTGAGAGGTTCTATTATAGCAGTTAATGTAATCTGACAGACAAAAATGGACAAAGACCCTGTAATACTAAATCCGCTTTAAAAGCAAAAATAAAATTTTAATTTTAATATGGAAGGGTTTTTTCATAATTGATGTTATTTGACCTATATGGCCACATCATTTAAACCGTTATATACAAAGACTTATAAATTATACAGAATGTCCACTATTTTATTTTATGCTAAAATAGTTGATGTAATTTGATGTATATGTCCACACGGTTGAACAGATGTAAACAGACGATTGATATTTGTACATAACCTTTTTTATGAAATAAAAGTATTTATGTACGTTAAGCGGCAGAACGCTCGTTTTTTCTATGTGTCGAATGATGCGTGCGGATAGTATCATGAAGGATTTTTCACTAAACTTTAATATGATATTAAGTTTGTCTATTTTGAAGTTGGTTTTTTTGCAAGAATTATCTAAAGAAAAAAGTAAACTTGAATGTGAGTAGGTTTTATATAATATTAGCTCTTACTTACTACTTATATTTTCAGTAGACTGTTTGTGGTAAAATTTGAAGAGAATTTTAAAATCCAATTACATTATAGAACGCAAATTCCACTAGAATATGAATATGCGAATATATATATAAATATATATATATATATATATATATATATATATATATATATATATATATATATATATATATATATATATATATTTTTTTTTTATTTTATTTTTTTTTTTTTTGTTTATTTATTTATATATATAACAAAAGCACACATATGAAAATACATATTAAAATTTATGTTGTCAGATTGCTTGTATATATTGCCCTTTTTGATGCCGCCGTCAAGGTTTTATTAACTAACATTGAAAGAATTTTAAGTAGTGCTAATTGAATTTTATATATGTATATGCTATAATAAAGTAATCCGTTATCAAGAAAGCCGTCAGGGTTTATGTAACATAATTAAATCTCGCAACTTGTGAGTTAAATAGTATTCAAAATTAATATAAATTTTTTCTTAAAATCTTGCCAGTAAGCTGTGGTTTGTTTAATATTATAATTAAAAATTGCACAACATATGCAGCGAATATGCAGAAAATAAAATTTTTTATGTAAAGGTAATATATATCAAAACGTTATAAATATATTTTATGTAACAAGTTTTTTTTTAGAAAATATATGCAAATTTCTCGATTTGTATATTTATTTCTATAAAATGCAGGTGGAGTGAACTGTGGACTATAAGTAGATTTTAAGTAATGTAACTTAAGGCCTCATTACTCTTACGTAAATGTTGCGGATGGCTTCAACGTTGGCTAGTTGCTGCTTATACGTAAATGTTCCATATGTTTATCAATAGTAAAGTTGATAAACAAAAACATTTTAAACAAGTTATAGCGAAAATTAAAATTAAAAAGGCTTATTACTGCTGTTATATATAGCCATGTAAGAAACTCTATTTAATTTTTTGTTATCTATGTATTCTATGCAGAAACATTTATTTAGCACAAAAAGTAAGGTATATAAATACTAAAAATTATATAATAATAGTTCAAAAATATATAATTTAAAAAATAATCGATTATATACAAATAATTAACGTGTAAAAACTAATAAGATTCCTATTTAAATAAATAAATTAGGCGTTGTTTATATTTACAAACAAAAACATAGTGAAACAATAATACAAAGAAAGATAGAAAATATACTATACTATTAGGCATTTAATAGTTTCTACTTGATATTAAAAGTAAAAGTATTTTATAAACACATATGTATAATACACATCTGATTAATTTACAAAATCTTGTATGGTGTATTTTGTATTGAATACACTTTCTGTTTATGTGCTTATATAAGAAGGAGAAAATAAGTATTCAGATGAAGGTTTTCAGGAAGTAAAATGGACAATAGGACTGAAAAATGCAAAATTTTAAACTTTTTATTCGAAAAGTATACTTTTGATTTGCTAAACAATACAAATGTCTTTTGTTTATTTTCTTCTTCTTAATGTGATATTTAATTAACATGTAGTTGATAACACGATTGCCAATACAACTTTTCAAAAACAGCAGTCGAAATACTTTCCCACTGTTATTTAAAATTATAACGAAAAGTGCCTCTTCGAAAACTTCTGGCAAGTGATGGTTTTTTTGCAAGTCTTCAGCAAATTTTTCAAATTGGAGTTGGTAATCTTGAGTGTTTTCATTTTTAATTATAGTTCTACTATTTTGATAGTTTATTTGATTTTTTTTTAAACTTTTTTGTTTGTACACGACACTTAAATCACAAATCTCAATGTCAACGGCAATTCGAAGCAATATTAACGTCACATTTCCTTACAAAACGCCAAATTCATTTGTATTGCCAACGCCATACAGAATAAGGGTAAATTTTATGGAAGGGGATTCCTATTAATTATTTGAAATAACTTTTTAATTAAGTTGTTATTTAAAGTCATTGTATATTTGCTTAAAAGATTTGCTTTTATGATTTTTAAAATATCTTCAATATTTTAGATAAATACAATGGCCCATAATCATAGTCCAACTGAAGGTGTTTTTAAATAACCGACTTTATCAAGACAATTCTGTGACATAAACTTACATTTTAATTTTATGCGTTGAAATTCATTCAATTTACAATTTTTGTAACAATCTGCACAAAACTAATTAACTTTTGCATTTTTCAAACTAAAATATTTACTCTTTTATATTTGTTTTTTATTTTTAACAAAAAATACTAGCTGCTAGTCAGAGATGGATAGTCTTTAACTATATTTTGTTACAAATTTTGGGCAAACAATTTCTTTATTTGGTAAAGAATAAAATATACTTTTTATGGACTATAGTATCAAAAATTTTAACAGCAAAAAATTAAAGTACTTTTAATGATTATAAATATGGGCCAATATTTTCAATAAATATCAAATTAAAAAAATGCATTTTTTCATTGAGAGAATGTGAAAATATTGCTCAATTCACTTTTTTAATGTGAGAAGGTTTGATGATGTCTTTTTACCGAAAATATTAAAAAATTCAAAATTGAAGTTTTAAAAAGTATGTAATGAACCTGGCACAAAATTTTTAAGCCATTTTAATTTTACTGGGAAGATACCTGAAATACCTGATGGTTTGAAAAATAAAACGAAATTTAAATGCATAAACTGTCAATCTCTGTTTTTTTCTGCACAATTGAGTGATTTGTTTTCTCTCTCACTCTCAGCTAAAAAAAGTTTGTTGGAATAAGATTATTATTTTCTCGCACGGGATTTGAACAACTAATTTTTTGTTGCCAGACCTAAAATTTTATGAATGGTGGTGGTGCCAGAATGTTCATAGAAAAGTCCTTTGTCTAAAAAAATCTAAATTTTAGAAAAAAATCTGCAAAATTTTTTATTTTTGATTATGTTTTCAAAATTTGAATTTTAGAGAATAAAAAAAATAATGCTGTAATTACTAAAGCCCTTTCGATACTACAACACTGAGTATTAAGATTTGTAAAAGCAAATATAAATGTCAAATAGCTTAAAAGCAAATGTAAATGTCAAATAGCACGGGTAGAAATTCGACAAATTTATATGTAGAAATTTTTCTAAACGCTATGATTTTTCATTTTATCACTGTTGTTATTCTACTTACAACTTTTATCTTACTTTAAGTGTGATTGTGTAGAAAAAATATGTAATGCTATATTAAATTTATGTATCGACAATCACACGATTCTCATTTGATTTCCTTCCTTCAAAATCCAATGCAAATTTGGATACTTAAAGTTTAATGTGAAGCGGGCCAATCTAAAAATTAGTAAGGTTAGATAATAAAAAAATATAGATTCTTATAATATAGTTTTTTGATTGAGTATCGACCAAAAAAGAAAAAATACTTTTAGTATATCCGATGTCTTCTGAATAACTTCATAAATACCTTGTAGAAAGATATAAAGAATGCTGACATTGGTCGTAGGAAATTAAAAGATACATTTCATTCTGCTTGTATGTAATTTTTACTAATCGTTTTACAGTTACTAAATTTTAATAATGAACATTACTCAATAAGAAAAATAACAATAATAATATTTATTTATACATATATAAATACTTAAATATATTGTATGTATAAATTATTATATTACTGTTTTCTTTGTTAAACATACTTTTTTAATTAGCGTTTCTATCGTGGTATATTGGTTGGCAAATTTGTTTGAAGCAAACTTGCTGAAAAATTTAAGGCGAATTAATAACAGGTGGCCTTGACAGGCCTGATGACTATTTTATTTATTTAAATTATTTAATCTCGGATTTCTTTTAATTTCTATTTCTTTAAAAATAGATATTTTTAAAACAGTTTCTGTTGTCAACGACATATTTAACATAAACTTGCACTGTGCAAGGTAGCCACTAAAAAATCTGTTTGTTTTTCTTCAATTTTATTAATTTTCTTTAATAATACGTATACACTACTTGCAAGCAATTACTTGTATGTGGCAACGGGGATGAGTACAAACAGTTAAAATTTCTGGAAAATCGATAACATGTTAAGAATTATTTTTTTAAATATTACTTCAAAAATTTTTAGCGTGTGCATATTATCTTACCTGAAATCAACAGAGAACAAAAAGAAAACAAATCAAAAGAAGTACGAGTTGTTTTCTGAAAGACTATCTATTTTTTTTGCTCACTGTTCTAATTTATTTCGCACGCACATATCGCATTTCTAGCAATCAGTAAAGGGCAGATATATAAACCATTATATATATATATGTATATATATATTTTTTTTTTGCTTAACAAAATTTGGTAAATTAGAAAAAATTGTGAGAACAATCAAAAGGCCTCGTTACTCCTACGTAAACCTACACGTTGGGGATTAGCTGATCCATTTTCCATACCTAGTTTGTGTGTAAATAGGTACTCTATTGTAAACGGACGTTGCGTTATGGACAAACCTGTTAAAATCAAAATTTCTCATCGGCTAGAAGAAAAAAAAACTGTTTTAGCAAACTTCTTTGTTTTGGTAAACTTTTTAAAGAGTTGCATGGAGCATACTCGTTCTTGAGTTTATGCGTACAACGTGCTCCATAACAACAAATTATGACATAAATGTACATTATTTAATAATAATTTTCACGGTAATTTGTTTATTAACATAATATTGCCTCAAAAAGTCATAACTAGTGACGAATCATAGGTATATGGCTATAACATTCAAACCAAAGCCTAATTAGCATCCTAAAGACCCAAGATCGAAAAAATCGAAGAGCACACCCGAAAACAACTAACCTTTTTATCTGTCAAAAGCATACTAACTGAAAATGGCTGATGTTGCCAACATACATATATATATATATATATATATATATATATATATATATATATATATATAACAGACATGTGTACAACATAACAGAAAAGAATCGAAATCGCGAAATTTGGAAATAACGGTTTTTTTTATTAGACCTCGTACTTTCTGAAAAAATTCCTGAAAGAAGTTTTAAATAGCAATTGTTACAAAATTACAAAGAATCGTCGGAATATATTAAAATATTATTAGTAAACTAGTATTTTGTTCATTACTCCAAGACGGTTTTGGGCGCATATATAATATAAATTATTTTCTGGAAAAAGTTATTAAAACTAGTATTTCGTTCATTACTACAGAACGATAATGCGCGCACATATCCCGTTGCCCAGAATCAATAGAGGACAAAAATTCGAATAAAACGAGGTATAAACTATTTTTTTAAAAACTTTCTAAAAAAAGGTATAGGCAAGCAAGCTTTAGAAAATAAAAAAAATATATTAAATGCATTTATTAAATAAGTTTCTGATTCACTACTCGAGAACCTTTTTGCGCGCACATATCGCACTACCTATAATCGATAGACAACAAAAATACAAATCAAATATGGTCCCAATTATTTTCTAAAAAACTTTCTTGAAATAGGTAAAGGGCAACAAACTTTGGAAAATACGAAGAGATCTTTAAGATATATTAAATTAATCCTACATTTTACACATTCAAACAAAAAATTTATCAAGTTGTTGCTTGTTTATATGTTCTTTTAACAAAAATTTTAATGCAAAGAATGTGAAAATAAATTAAAGTAATTAAGAATTGCGTTCCATGTAAAATACTCAAAGGTATTCTTAATTTTAAATAGGTATAATAAATCCGTTAAATAATGTACATATGTATATTTCCTCTAATAATTTCCTTTTACAGAGCACGTTGTATGGTTTTGGAGTAATGAATGAAAAACTAATTTAATATATGTTCACTTTTTTTCTAATTTTCCAAAGTTTGCTACCCTATAGCTTTTTGCAGAAAGTTTTTTTGAAAATAACTGGGACCAATAACTGTTGTTATGATTGGCAATTTTAGAATCTAAAGGATGCATCAAGTACACTTTAGCAGAGTTGTATTTAACATAAAAAAATATATATCAAACATAAAATATAAATTTAAAATAATGATTACAAATAAATGCTGGTATAGTAGAGTACAGTTTTTCGTAGTATGTGCAAATATTAGTTTTAATAAATACTAACTTTTGTAGATAAATTAATATTTCAATATGAAAATTTATTATTCGGAATCCTTCAAGGTTGATTTACTTTAATAGTGCTTGATTCCATCAAATAGAAATATTTTCGGATATTCTCATGAAATATTTTTTATTTCAAACTACAAAACGAAATGTATTACTGCGCGGAAAGCATATCTATATGGCCATTTCGCTACTGCTCATATAGTTCATCATAAAAACTACATTTCTTCTAAATAGCTATATAGGTTTTTACCGTTCTTTTTCCAATTAATAACCAATATAGCCCTATCTGAACAATAATTATTTATTAAAAATAATTATATACTTCTAAAATGCTTAGGAAAATTTAAGCTGAATTAGATAAATCAAAAACTGTAAATGTTGTAAAAGTCAGTAGCTCAGAGGAATATTAAACATTCTCTTTAAACTGTAATTCCAAAAAATTATATATCAGAATTATCTCTAATACAATTGCTTAATTCACAAAATCCTTTGTATCCGTGTATACTGTGTATTTTTCAATTAAAATACAATAGTGTAAGTTTGTTGTTCGAAATTTTTATATAAAATTTCAATACACCAATACACTTTTATTTTGCATATTTTTAAAAAGTTGTATTAGTAATCAAGTTATCAACTTTATGTGAATTAAATATCACATTGAGAAGAAGAAAATAAACAAAAGACATTTGTATTGTTTAGCAAATCAAAAGTATACTTTTCGCATAAGAAATTAAAAATTTTTTCTTTGTTCACTCCTATTGTCCATTTTACTTCCTGAAAACCTTCTTCTGAATACTTATTTTCTTATTTAAGAAAAAAATTAAATTATACAAAATAAATTTTTCACTCATTACTCGAAAACCATTTCGCGCGCATTTATTGCACTACCTTCAACCTTTGTTTTTTTTTATACGTTTATTCAATCCAAATAAATAAACAAATAGTAATTATAAATTATTTTATACGCTGTCCCTCATAACGGGCTCTCAAGTATACTAGTTATTTTTATATAGATACATTTTTGTAATTTTTATTTGAAATAAGTTGTTTTATTTTAATTGTATAAATAATTAATTTAATATTTTATTTTTTAAATGTGAGAAAAAAAGAAGAAAAAAAATCTCATTCGCATCCTTTATAAGACGCCGGGTGTCCGTACTTGTTGCATACAACGCAAAACAATTTTTCTTTTTCATTTTCTTGAATATCATCTAGGGAACATTCCCTTTTTTCGTGGTTTTGACAGCATTTGACACATCTTCTTGGCAAATAACAATTCGATGCGCTGTAGAAAAATCGTTGGCAGTTTCTGCATTGTGGTATCTCAGGTTTTTTTTATGCCTCCCAGCGTACACGTTTGAACAGTATTCCCGTAATTTTTTTGAGATCAGTTACGTTACTATTTGCAGTAATTTGCACAATATATATTGGTAATGTTTGATTGTTTTCTGTGGAACGTTTGGTCGCAAGTGGGCAAACTTTTAGAAATTGTAGCTTCTCATTTTGAAATTTAATTAGTTCATCTAATATTTCTTTTGGTTCCATATTGGTACTTAGGCCCTTTAATAATAAGATTTAGTTTTTGTATCTTTGGGGGTATATGTAGAGAAATTTGTTTTTGGTTTTCTCTAAATATGCTCTTATTTTATGATAATCCTCAGATGACATAGTAAATAGAGATAACTTGTTATTTTTTAATTCATTTATTTGAAATTCTTTAATTTTTAGCCCATCTTTAATAAACTCAATTAACTTTTTGGGTTCCACATCATGTATATTTATTGGTGGATATTTTTTAATGTTGTTTTTATTTGTTTTTGAACTCTAATTATTCTCGCAATTTTTTTTTTAATTGCTGCAGTGCTGTTGATTGCATTTTTTGATGACGTCGGTTTTTCACTCTCCTTCACATAATTTTGGAATTTTTGCACAATATCGTTTTTGCAATTTTTGTCATTAGCAAGTATCTCCCAATAATTGCTTCTTAGTACTTTTGAAGCAGAGGACATTTCGAGGTCGCTCTTTCTTTTATTTTCGTTTTGTTTAGTAGTTATTTTATTTTCTGTTAAATTGTCATTTTTGTTTTTTTATTTTTATGTAGTCAGACTGACTCATTGAAATAAATAAAAATTAAATTTGTTTTAAGAGTCTATTTCTCTTGGTTTTGTAAATTAAGATTATAATATATCAGAACACATGTAATAATGTGTACCGTAAAAAAATAATAAATTATTTTATTAACAATTAAGATAATCGATCTCCGCACACGACTGTCTATCATGACACTCACGATCGAACCACTACCTTCAACCTATAGAGGACAAAAATACGAATCAAACTTGGTCCCAATTGTTTTTAAAACACTTTCTGCAAAAAGTTATAGGGTAGCAAACTTTGGAAAATTAGAGAAAAAAACGTGAAAATATTTTACATTAGTTTTTCATTCATTACTCCAAAATCATACAACGTGCTCAATAAAAACAAACTATTAGAAGAAATATACATATGTACATTATTTAAGGCATTTTTTATACCTATTTAAAATTAAGAATATCTTTGGATATTACGTTATATGTACATTGTTTAGGGCATTTTTTATACCTATTTAAAATTAAGTATACCCTTGGATATTTTATATGGAACGCAATTTTTATTTACTTTAATTTATTTTTACTTCCACTGCATTTAAATTTTTATTAATAAGAACATATAAACAAGCAACAATTTGATAACTTTTTTTTTAAATGTATAAAATGTATGATTAATTTAATATATTTTAAAGATCTTTTCGTATATTCCAAAGTTTGTTGCCCTTTACATTTTTCCAGAAAGTTTTTTAGAAAATAACTGAACTATGTTTGATTTGTATTTTTATTCTGCAAGGTATTTATGAAGTTATTCAGATATAAAATTATTTTTATTATCTAACCTTACTAATCTTTAGTTTCGCCCGCTTCACATTGAACTTTAGGTATCAAAATTTGCATTGGATTTTGAAGGAAGGAAATCAAATGATTGTCAATACATAAATTTAATGTTGCATTACATATTTTTTCTACACAATCACACTTAAAGTAAGATAAAAGTTATGAGTAGAATAACAACCGTGATAAAATGAAAAATCATACCGTTTAGAAAAATTTCTAAATATAAATTTGTCAAATTTCTACCCTTGCTATTTGACATTTATATTTGCTTTTACACTTTCTCATAGCACTTAAGTATTTGACAAATTTTAATACTCAGTATTGTAGCATGAAAAGGGTTATAGTAATTACAGCATTTATTTACTTTTATTCTCTAAAATTCAAATTTCGAAAAATCTGTATAAAACTATTTATAGTAGAATTCTGTAATTATGTAACCAAATTATAAGTAACAACATGTAATCAAGAATAAAAAATTTTGCAGTTTTCTTTTTAATTAAGATTTTTTTAGGAATGATTTTTCTATGAACATTCTGACACCACTACCATTCGTTAAATTTTAGGACTAACAACAAAAAATTAGTTGTTCAAATCACGTGCGAGAAAATAACAAACTTTTTCCAACACACTTTCTTAGCTGAGAGCGAGAGAGAAAACAAATCACTCAATTGTGCAGAAAAATGAGAGTTTCTCATCTGCTTTGCAGAATATGCTACCAGACCAACTAAATATTTTTTTTCAGGTCTACCAAGTTTTTTTTTGTCTTACAAATATGTATTTTCCTGAAAACTACCTGTAAACCAGAAAGGTTTATAGTAGAAAAGAAATTTTTTTTTTTTTTTTATTTTCGTTTCGAAATATAATTCATTACAAAAATAGTCTCGGCGCCAAAGAATGACTTTGTGAGACGAGTTGGCAAAAATTTATATTTACTTAAAATTATATTAAAAACAAAAATAATAATATTATAACAATTTTTTTAAATTACAGAATTAATTTATATTTATGTATTTGTATAAAATAAGCTACTCAAGAAGCATTTCTATTCTTTCCAAAAGATATTTCTTTACATTTATCTTAAAGGCTGATAACCTATTACAAAACTTAAGATTTTCCGGCAAATTATTATACATTAAACTACCCAAGTGATCAACTGTCTGCTTAGTAGCCTCTAGCCTGCATCTCACCGTTCTGAGATTACCTGCATTTCTAGTGTTAAATCGACTGAGATTAAAACTAAGTTTAACAGATCGATGTCCAATTTTATTAATAGATTTATACACGTAATATAAAATCTGTTTTTTGTATAAACCATGTATTGGTAAAACAGTTTTACAATAATCTTTTAAAAGAGATACAGTATTGTATCTAAGATTTAAGTTAAACACACATTTAAGAGCTTTATTCTGGATGGATTGCAGTGGTTTTAATTCACTACTGTTTTTATATGCATAAATAATTGCAAGATATTCTAGGCGACTATGAATAAATAATTGATAAATTAACATCTTTGTTTTGGTGTTTAATTTGTTCTTTAGCTTAAATAGCATACCAGAGGCTAAAGCCACTTTAGTCTTTAAATACCTCATATGAGCATCCCATGACAGACTACTTTTCAATATAATACCCAAATATTTTATTTCATGTTCCTCACTTATTAACTTCCCGTCAACATAGATACGGAAATTATTGCTTATAACTTCAGAGTGGGGTCGAAAACGTAACAATTTTGTTTTATCAGCGATTTAGTCTCGCAAATTCAAATAATAATGCAGAATCCCTTTCCATTTGTGTTTTTAGAACCAAATCATATTTATATGGAAAAAAAAATAGAAACATCGTCAGCAAACATGATTATTTTACCAAAAAGTCCAATATTATTGATATCATTAAGATACAACAAAAAAAGAAGAGGTCCTAAGACACTCCCCTGTGGAACTCCATAATTTATGGAAGCAATGGAACTTTTTTCTCCTAAAACTTCAACATATTGTCTCCTGTTTGTTAAAAAATTTTTAATTAGTTTAAGTTCAGAGCCACCCACACCATAATATCCAAGTTTTTCGATTAAAATTTTATGATCAGCTAGGTCAAAAGCTTTACTAAAATCATAAAAAATACCAGCAACTCCACTATAGCCCTTATCCAAGCCTTCACATATAGTATTTACTACACTGATAACTGCCTCGTCTGTTCCACTGTTCTTTACAAATCCAAATTGATTTTTATCAATTAGGAATCTTTTTCTAGAAATTCACTCAGCTGATAATGAATTATTTTCTCAAAAACCTTATCAAGTACTGAAAGTAACGCAATAGGTCGGTATTTATCTACCGTGTTCGCATGGATATCTTTTTGTATATGAATTACTTTATTAAGCTTAAGAGTTTCCGGATATATAGTTGTACTAATTATTATATTAAAAATTTTAGCTAACTGTGGCGATACAATTTGACAACAAAAAGTTAGTAATTTTGACGAAATATTATCATTTCCAGTGTTATTCGATTTATTTAAACTCATTATTATATTTTCCACTTCAATTGATGTTACTGTTTTTAATGAAAACCGTTTATTATGTTGGGTTAACGTTCTCAATGCGTTACAATTGTCATTTTGATATTTATCAATATTATCTCTTAGCAACACTACTACATTAATAAAATAATCATTCAAAAGTGTGGCTTTAATTTTATTATCTTCAACATTTAACCCATTTGAATCCACAAGATTTATTGTTTTATTTTTTTTTACGCCCTATTACTTCATTTAGGAAACGCCAACATTTTCTTATATCTCCAGCACAATTTAATATATTATTTTCGTAGTAGTTATTCATTGATTCTCATGTTGCTTTCCTTATTACCTTGGTAATTCTTTTCAGATTTTCATTGACAGCTGGATCAAACAATTTCTTTTTCCTTCTTTTTAACAGCTTCTTCTTCTTTTCTATAAGAGACCATAAGTTTTTATTGATCCAAGGTGCAATATCACATTTCATGCTGGTTTTTTCTCTAGATTCACTTGTATATCTTACAACAGCTTCATTCACCAATCTTAAGAAATAAGAAGTCATATCCGATGGGTTTTGTAAGGAATTTATAATTAAAAGATTTCGCTCCAAGTAACTTTTAACCTTTGCATAATCACAGGTAGATTTTACTGTGTCAGAAATATGTTGATGTTCAATTTCAAAATTTAATTTACAGCAAACCAGATTGTGATCAGTTAAACTGCATTCAACTGAGTCAATAGCAACTTGATCCGCTATATTACTAAATACATGATCAATACATGTACCACTTTGTGGTCTTGTAACTAGTATATGACAACTTTCTAAGTTATAAAATTGCAGTAAACTTGTAAGGTTATGTGATTGGTTAGTTTCAATTAAATCTATATTTGAATCCCCTACTAAAATTGATGGATTGTTTGCAAAATTTACTAATTTGTTATCCAAAATGTCCAAAAAATTTTCAACTTTACATTTTTGGGATCGGTAGTACGACATAAATTCTAATTGTTTCCCATTAAACTTTATATTATTAAGTGTTACATGGATAATGTCTACAAAATTTAAACTTTCACAACATTTAACTGTAAAATAAAACTTATTAAATATTTATGTTTTATTGCTCTTACTTTATTAAATTGATATTTAAAAATTTTATTTAACTTTCTAAAGAAGCTTACACCTTGAAATCTCTCAATTTGTAAGTGATCTTTTTTATTTACAGTTTTTTAATTCAATTAATGGCCAAAATAATAATATAACATATGAATTAACATGAGATAAATCCATATTTATACAATATTCAAATAAATTCAAATTCAAAAAAATTAGATTTTGTAAAAATATTCAATTTCTTGGTTTTTTATTTATTTAAATGATTTATTTTTTACAAACATATATATATATATATATATATATATATATATATATATATATATATATATATATATATATATATATATATATATATATATATATATATATATATATATATATATATATATATATATATATATATATATATATATATATATTTATATATATATGTATATATTTATTTATATCTATATATATATTTATTTATTTATTTATTTATATATATAACAAAAGTACACATGAAAATACATATGAAAATTTTTGTTGTCAGGTTGCTTGTATATATTGCCCTTTTTGATGCCGCCGTCAATGTTTTTTATTAACTAACATTGAAAGAATTTTAAATAGTGCTAATTGAATTTTATATATGTATACGCTATAATAAAGTAATCCGTTATCAAGAAAGCCGTCAGGGTTTATGTAACATAATTAAATCTCGCAACTTGTAAGTTAAATAGTATTCAAAATTAATATAAATTTTTTCTTAAAATCTTGCCAGTAAGCTGTGGTTTGTTTTATATTAAAATTAAAAATTACACAACATATGCAGCGTATATGCAGAAAACAAGATTTTTTATGTAAAGTTAATATATATAAAAACGTTATAAATATATTTTATGTAACAAGTTTTTTTTAGAAAATATGTTAAAATTTCTCAATTTGTGTATTTATTTCTATAAATTGCAGGTGGAGTGAACTGTGGACTATAAGTAGATTTTTAAGGCCTCATTACTCCTACGTAAATTTTGCGGATGGCTTCAACGTTGGCTAGTTGCGTACGTAAACGTTCCATATGTTTATCAATAGTAAAGTTGATAAACAAAAACATTTTAAACAAGTTATACCGAAAATTAAATTTAACAAGGCTTCTTATTACTGCTGTTATATATAGCCATGTAAGAAACTCAATTTAATTTTTTTTATCTATGAATTCTATGCAGGAACATTTATTTAGCACAAAAAGTAAGGTATATAAATACTAAAAATTATATAATAATAGTTCAAAAATATATAATTAAAAAAATAATCGGTTGTATACACATAATTAACGTGTAAACAATAATGAGATTCCTATTTAAATAAATAAATTAGGCGTTGTTTGTATTTACAAACAAAAACATAGTGAAACAATAATACAAAGAAAGATAGAAAACATACAATACTATTAGGCATTTAATAGTTTCTACTTGATATTAAAAGTAAAAGTATTTTATAAACACATATGTATAATATACATCTGATTAATTTACAGAATACACTTTCTGTTTATGTGCTTATATAAGAAGAAAAAAATAAGTATTCAGCCGAAGGTTTTCACGAAGTAAAATGGACAATAGGACTGAAAAATGCAAAATTTTAAACTTTTTATTCGAAAAGTATACTTTTTATTTGCTAAACAATACAAATATCTTTTGTTTATTTTCTTCTTCTCAGTGTGATATTTAATTCACATGTAGTTGATAACACGATTACCAATACAACTTTTCAAAAACATGCAAAATAAAAGTGTATTGGTGTATTTAAATTTTATATGAAAATTTCCAACAACAAACTATTGTATTTTAATTAAACAATACACAGTATACACGGATACAAGGGGTTTTGTGAATTAAGAGATAATTGAGATAATTCTGATATATAATTTTTTGGAATTACAGTTTAAAGAGAATGTTTAATATTCCTCTGAGCTACTGACTTTTACAACATTTACAGTTTTTGATTTATCTAATTCAGCTTAAATTTTCCTAAGCATTTTAGAAGTATATAATTATTTTTAATAAATAATTATTGTTCAGATAGGGCTATATTGGTTATTAATTGGAAAAAGAACGGTAAAAACCTATATAGCTATTTAGAAGAAATGTAGTTTTTATGATGAACTATATGAGCAGTAGCGAAATGGCCATATAGATATGCTTTCCGCGCAGTAATACATTTCGTTTTGTAGTTTGAAATAAAAAATATTTCATGAGAATATCCGAAAATATTTCTATTTGATGGAATCAAGCACTATTAAAGTAAATCAACCTTGAAGGATTCCGAATAATAAATTTTCATATTGAAATATTAATTTATCTACAAAAGTTAGTATTTATTAAAACTAATATTTGCACATACTACGAAAAACTGTACTCTACTATACCAGCATTTATTTGTAATCATTATTTTAAATTTATATTTTATGTTTGATATATATTTTTTTATGTTAAATACAACTCTGCTAAAGTGTACTTGATGCATCCTTTAGATTCTAAAATTGCCAATCATAACAACAGTTATTGGTCCCAGTTATTTTCAAAAAAACTTTCTGCAAAAAGCTATAGGGTAGCAAACTTTGGAAAATTAGAAAAAAAGTGAACATATATTAAATTAGTTTTTCATTCATTACTCCAAAACCATACAACGTGCTCTGTAAAAGGAAATTATTAGAGGAAATATACATATGTACATTATTTAACGGATTTATTATACCTATTTAAAATTAAGAATACCTTTGAGTATTTTACATGGAACGCAATTCTTAATTACTTTAATTTATTTTCACATTCTTTGCATTAACAATTTTTGTTAAAAGAACATATAAACAAGCAACAACTTGATAAATTTTTTGTTTGAATGTGTAAAATGTAGGATTAATTTAATATATCTTAAAGATCTCTTCGTATTTTCCAAAGTTTGTTGCCCTTTACCTATTTCAAGAAAGTTTTTTAGAAAATAATTGGGACCATATTTGATTTGTATTTTTGTTGTCTATCGATTATAGGTAGGTGCGATATGTGCGCGCAAAAAGGTTCTCGAGTAGTGAATCAGAAACTTATTTAATAAATGCATTTAATATTTTTTTTTTTATTTTCTAAAGCTTGCTTGCCTATACCTTTTTTTAGAAAGTTTTTAAAAAAATAGTTTATACCTCGTTTTATTCGTATTTTTGTCCTCTATTGATTCTGGGCAACGGGATATGTGCGCGCATTATCGTTCTGTAGTAATGAACGAAATACTAGTTTTAGTAACTTTTTCCAGAAAATAATTTATATTATATATGCGCCCAAAACCGTCTTGGAGTAATGAACAAAATACTAGTTTACTAATAATATTTTAATATATTCCGACGATTCTTTGTAATTTTGTAACAATTGCTATTTAAAACTTCTTTCAGGAATTTTTTCAGAAAGTACGAGGTCTAATAAAAAAAACCGTTATTTCCAAATTTCGCGATTTCGATTCTTTTCTGTTATGTTGTACACATGTCTGTTATATATATATATATATATATATATATATATATATATATATATATATATATATGTATGTTGGCAACATCAGCCATTTTCAGTTAGTATGCTTTTGACAGATAAAAAGGTTAGTTGTTTTCGGGTGTGCTCTTCGATTTTTTTCGATCTTGGGTCTTTAGGATGCTAATTAGGCTTTGGTTTGAATGTTATAGCCATATACCTATGATTCGTCACTAGTTATGACTTTTTGAGGCAATATTATGTTAATAAACAAATTACCGTGAAAATTATTATTAAATAATGTACATTTATGTCATAATTTGTTGTTATGGAGCACGTTGTACGCATAAACTCAAGAACGAGTATGCTCCATGCAACTCTTTAAAAAGTTTACCAAAACAAAGAAGTTTGCTAAAACAGTTTTTTTTTTCTTCTAGCCGATGAGAAATTTTGATTTTAACAGGTTTGTCCATAACGCAACGTCCGTTTACAATAGAGTACCTATTTACACACAAACTAGGTATGGAAAATGGATCAGCTAATCCCCAACGTGTAGGTTTACGTAGGAGTAACGAGGCCTTTTGATTGTTCTCACAATTTTTTCTAATTTACCAAATTTTGTTAAGCAAAAAAAAAAATATATATATACATATATATATATAATGGTTTATATATCTGCCCTTTACTGATTGCTAGAAATGCGATATGTGCGTGCGAAATAAATTAGAACAGTGAGCAAAAAAAATAGATAGTCTTTCAGAAAACAACTCGTA